>JAGFMH010000053.1:0-212828 GCA_030435695.1 Brachymystax lenok tsinlingensis | reverse complement strand
TTGAACAGCACTGCACTTTGACTTGTGCTTGAGGTGATGTAGCTCTGGGCAAGAGTGGAGGACTGTAAGTGAAATTTCAGCAATCCTTAGGTTGGTGGTTGAAATCTGGCTTGAAGGAGTACACATTTTGATGTGGCTTTTGCCAACTTTTTGACAACAGTGCACTTTGACTTGTGCATGACTAACATATTATCTTTCCTGAGAGCTCCAAGTTCTTCACTTGTTGACCTTCGATAAGACAGTTGGTAGAGCGGCGGAGTGTACTTGAAATTGTAACAATCCTTAGGTCATTGGCTGAAAGGAGGATCACTTTTTCTGCTGTTGTGCCGACTTTTTGACGTTTGCCTGGTGTTTCCCCCAAAAAGGTATTTCCCTAAGTGGGAATCGGACCTGGGACGGTGAGAGCGCCGAATCCTAACCACTAGACCACCATGAGAGGGCTAAAACCTTTAGCAGTGCGGGGGCTAAACAGCATTCTTTACACTCGGCTCAGTTTTTCTCTATCATCAAATGCAACTACTGGCATTCTGAGGGGATGTAGCTCTGGGGAACAGTGGAGGACTGTAAGTGAAATTTCAGCAATCCTTAGGTTGGTGGTTGAAATCTGGCTTGAAGGAGTACACATTTTGATGTGGCTTTTGCCAACTTTTTGACAACAGTGCACTTTGACTTGTGCATGACTAACATATTATCTTTCCTGAGAGCTCCAAGTTCTTCACTTGTTGACCTTCGATAAGACAGTTGGTAGAGCGGCGGAGTGTACTTGAAATTGTAACAATCCTTAGGTCATTGGCTGAAAGGAGGATCACTTTTTCTGCTGTTGTGCCGACTTTTTGACGCTTGCCTGGTGTTTCCCCAAAAGGTATTTCCCTAAGTGGGAATCGGACCCGGACGGTGAGAGCGCGAATCCTAACCACTAGACCACCACGAGAGGGCTAAAACCTTTAGCAGTGCGGGGCTAAACAGCATTCTTTACACTCGGCTCAGTTTTTCTCTATCATCAAATGCAACTACTGGCATTCTGAGGGGATGTAGCTCAGTGGAATAGCGCATTCTTTGCATGTATGAGGACCTGGGGTTCAAATCTCCGGCATCTGCATGAAACCCACAAACTCAGCAGATTAACTTATTATAGGGAACATTTCCAACAGACCATCTATGTGATGGCTTTAATAGTCACTCAACCTTCGATAGCTCAGTTGGTAGAGCGGAGGACTGTAGGTGAAATTGCAGGAATCCTTAGGTCGCTGGTTCAAATCCGGCTCGAAGGAGTGTATGTTTTCTTGTGGCTTGGCGCCAACTTTTGAACAGCACTGCACTTTGACTTGTGCTTGAGGTGATGTAGCTCTGGGCAAGAGTGGAGGACTGTAAGTGAAATTTCAGCAATCCTTAGGTTGGTGGTTGAAATCTGGCTTGAAGGAGTACACATTTTGATGTGGCTTTTGCCAACTTTTTGACAACAGTGCACTTTGACTTGTGCATGACTAACATATTATCTTTCCTGAGAGCTCCAAGTTCTTCACTTGTTGACCTTCGATAAGACAGTTGGTAGAGCGGCGGAGTGTACTTGAAATTGTAAAATCCTTAGGTCATTGGCTGAAAGGAGGATCACTTTTTCTGCTGTTGTGCCGACTTTTTGACGCTTGCCTGGTGTTTCCCCAAAAAGGTATTTCCCTAAGTGGGAATCGGACCTCGGGACGGTGAGCGCCGAATCCTAACCACTAGACCACCACGAGAGGGCTAAAACCTTTAGCAGTGCGGGGCTAAACAGCATTCTTTACACTCGGCTCAGTTTTTCTCTATCATCAAATGCAACTACTGGCATTCTGAGGATGTAGCTCTGGGGAACAGTGGAGGACTGTAAGTGAAATTTCAGCAATCCTTAGGTTGGTGGTTGAAATCTGGCTTGAAGGAGTACACATTTTGATGTGGCTTTTGCCAACTTTTTGACAACAGTGCACTTTGACTTGTGCATGACTAACATATTATCTTTCCTGAGAGCTCCAAGTTCTTCACTTGTTGACCTTCGATAAGACAGTTGGTAGAGCGCGGAGTGTACTTGAAATTGTAACAATCCTTAGGTCATTGGCTGAAAGGAGGATCACTTTTTCTGCTGTTGTGCCGACTTTGACGCTTGCCTGGTGTTTCCCCAAAAGGTATTTCCCTAAGTGGGAATCAGACCCGGGACGGTGAGAGCGCAATCCTAACCACTAGACCACCACGACAGGGCTAAAACCTTTAGCAGTGCGGGGGCTAAACAGCATTCTTTGACTGTCATGACTAACATATTATCTCATGAGAGCCAAGTTCTTCACTTGTTGACTGATAAGACAGTTGGTGAGGAGTGTACTTCTTGTGTCATTGGCTGAAAGGAGGATCACTTTTTCTGACAGTTTGAGCTTGACTGTCCCAAGGTATTTCAGCAATCCTTAGGTTGGTGGTCTGAAATCCACTGGCTTGACAGGAGTACACATTTTGATGTGGCTTTTGCATTTTGACAACAGTGCACTTTGACTTGTGCATGACTAACATATTATCTTTCCCTGAGAGCTCCAAGTTCTTCACTTGTTGACCTTCGATAAGACAGTTGGTAGAGCGGCGGAGTGTACTTGAAATTGTAAAAATCCTTAGGTCATTGGCTGAAAGGAGGATCACTTTTTCTGCTGTTGTGCCGACTTTTTGACGCTTTGCCTGGTGTTTCCCACAAAGGTATTTCCCTAAGTGGGAATCAGACCCGGACGGTGAGAGCGTCAATCTAACCACTAGACCACCACGAGAGGGCTAAAACCTTTAGCAGTGCGGGGCTAAACAGCATTCTTTACACTCGGCTCGTTTTTTCTCTATCATCAAATGCAACTACTGGCATTCTGAGGTGATGTAGCTCTGGGCAAGAGTGGAGGACTGTAAGTGAAATTTCAGCAATCCTTAGGTTGGTGGTTGAAATCTGGCTTGAAGGAGTACACATTTTGATGTGGCTTTTGCCAACTTTTTGACAACAGTGCACTTTGACTTGTGCATGACTAACATATTATCTTTCCTGAGAGCTCCAAGTTCTTCACTTGTTGACCTTCGATAAGACAGTTGGTAGAGCGGCGGAGTGTACTTGAAATTGTAACAATCCTTAGGTCATTGGCTGAAAGGAGGATCACTTTTTCTGCTGTTGTGCCGACTTTTTGACGTTTGCCTGGTGTTTCCCCCAAAAAGGTATTTCCCTAAGTGGGAATCGGACCCGGGACGGTGAGAGCGCCGAATCCTAACCACTAGACCACCACGAGAGGGCTAAAACCTTTAGCAGTGCGGGGGCTAAACAGCATTCTTTACACTCGGCTCAGTTTTTCTCTATCATCAAATGCAACTACTGGCATTCTGAGGGGATGTAGCTCTGGGCAAGAGTGGAGGACTGTAAGTGAAATTTCAGCAATCCTTAGGTTGGTGGTTGAAATCTGGCTTGAAGGAGTACACATTTTGATGTGGCTTTTGCCAACTTTTTGACAACAGTGCACTTTGACTTGTGCATGACTAACATATTATCTTTCCCTGAGAGCTCCAAGTTCTTCACTTGTTGACCTTCGATAAGACAGTTGGTAGAGCGGCGGAGTGTACTTGAAATTGTAAAAATCCTTAGGTCATTGGCTGAAAGGAGGATCACTTTTTCTGCTGTTGTGCCGACTTTTGACGCTTGCCTGGTGTTTCCAAAAAGGTATTTCCCTAAGTGGGAATCGGACCGGGACGGTGAGAGCGCCGAATCCTAACCACTAGACCACCACGAGAGGGCTAAAACCTTTAGCAGTGCGGGCTAAACAGCATTCTTTACACTCGGCTCAGTTTTCTCTATCATCAAATGCAACTACTGGCATTCTGAGGGGATGTAGCTCTGGGCAACAGTGGAGGACTGTAAGTGAAATTTCAGCAATCCTTAGGTTGGTGGTTGAAATCTGGCTTGAAGGAGTACACATTTTGATGTGGCTTTTGCCAACTTTTTGACAACAGTGCACTTTGACTTGTGCATGACTAACATATTATCTTTCCTGAGAGCTCCAAGTTCTTCACTTGTTGACCTTCGATAAGACAGTTGGTAGAGCGGCGGAGTGTACTTGAAATTGTAAAAATCCTTAGGTCATTGGCTGAAAGGAGGATCACTTTTTCTGCTGTTGTGCCGACTTTTGACGCTTGCCTGGTGTTTCAAAAGGTATTTCCCTAAGTGGGAATCGGACCCGGGACGGTGAGAGGTAATCCTAACCACTAGACCACCACGACAGGGCTAAAACCTTTAGCAGTGCGGGGCTAAACAGCATTTTGACAACAGTGCACTTTGACTTGTGCATGACTAACATATTATCTTTCCTGAGAGCTCCAAGTTCTTCACTTGTTGACCTTCGATAAGACAGTTGGTAGAGCGGCGGAGTGTACTTGAAATTGTAAAAATCCTTAGGTCATTGGCTGAAAGGAGGATCACTTTTTCTGCTGTTGTGCCGACTTTTGACGCTTGCCTGGTGTTTCCCCAAAAAGGTATTTCCCTAAGTGGGAATCAGACCTGGGACGGTGAGAGCGCAATCCTAACCACTAGACCACCACGAGAGGGCTAAAACCTTTAGCAGTGCGGGGCTAAACAGCATTCTTTACACTCGGCTCAGTTTTTCTCTATCATCAAATGCAACTACTGGCATTCTGAGGATGTAGCTCAGTGGAATAGCGCATTCTTTGCATGTATGAGGACCCGGGTTCAATCTCTGCATCTGCATGAAACCCACAAACTCAGCAGATTAACTTATTATAGTGAACATACGCTTCAACAGACCATCTAGGTGATGGCTTTAATAGTCACTCGTCAACCTTCGATAGCTCAGTTGGTAGAGCGGAGGACTGTAGGTGAAATTGCAGGAATCCTTAGGTTGCTGGTTCAAATCCGCTCAAGGAGTGTATGTTTTCTTGTGGCTTGCGCCAACTTTTGAACAGCACTGCACTTTGACTTGTGCTTGAGGTGATGTAGCTCTGGGCAAGAGTGGAGGACTGTAAGTGAAATTTCAGCAATCCTTAGGTTGGTGGTTGAAATCTGGCTTGAAGGAGTACACATTTTGATGTGGCTTTTGCCAACTTTTTGACAACAGTGCACTTTGACTTGTGCATGACTAACATATTATCTTTCCCTGAGAGCTCCAAGTTCTTCACTTGTTGACCTTCGATAAGACAGTTGGTAGAGCGGCGGAGTGTACTTGAAATTGTAACAATCCTTAGGTCATTGGCTGAAAGGAGGATCACTTTTTCTGCTGTTGTGCCGACTTTTTGACGCTTGCCTGGTGTTTCCCCAAAAGGTATTTCCCTAAGTGGGAATCGGACCCGGGACGGTGAGAGCGCCGAATCCTAACCACTAGACCACCACGAGAGGGCTAAAACCTTTAGCAGTGCGGGGCTAAACAGCATTCTTTACACTCGGCTCAGTTTTTCTCTATCATCAAATGCAACTACTGGCATTCTGAGGGGATGTAGCTCTGGGAACAGTGGAGGACTGTAAGTGAAATTTCAGCAATCCTTAGGTTGGTGGTTGAAATCTGGCTTGAAGGAGTACACATTTTGATGTGGCTTTTGCCAACTTTTGACAACAGTGCACTTTGACTTGTGCATGACTAACAGATTATCTTTCCCTGAGAGCTCCAAGTTCTTCACTTGTTGACCTTCGATAAGACAGTTGGTAGAGCGGCGGAGTGTACTTGAAATTGTAACAATCCTTAGGTCATTGGCTGAAAGGAGGATCACTTTTTCTGCTGTTGTGCCGACTTTTTGACGCTTGCCTGGTGTTTCCCCAAAAAGGTATTTCCCTAAGTGGGAATCGGACCGGGACGGTGAGAGCGCCGAATCCTAACCACTAGACCACCACGAGAGGGCTAAAACCTTTAGCAGTGCGGGGCTAAACAGCATTCTTTACACTCGGCTCAGTTTTTCTCTATCATCAAATGCAACTACTGGCATTCTGAGGGATGTAGCTCTGGGCAACAGTGGAGGACTGTAAGTGAAATTTCAGCAATCCTTAGGTTGGTGGTTGAAATCTGGCTTGAAGGAGTACACATTTTGATGTGGCTTTTGCCAACTTTTTGACAACAGTGCACTTTGACTTGTGCTTGACTAACATATTATCTTTCCTGAGAGCTCCAAGTTCTTCACTTGTTGACCTTCGATAAGACAGTTGGTAGAGCGGAGTGTACTTGAAATTGTAAAATCCTTAGGTCATTGGCTGAAAGGAGGATCACTTTTTCTGCTGTTGTGCCGACTTTTTGACGTTGCCTGGTGTTTCCCCCAAAAGGTATTTCCCTAAGTGGGAATCGGACCGGAGACGGTGAGAGCGCCGAATCCTAACCACTAGACCACCACGAGAGGGCTAAAACCTTTAGCAGTGCGGGGGCTAAACAGCATTCTTTACACTCGGCTCAGTTTTTCTCTATCATCAAATGCAACTACTGGCATTCTGAGGGGATGTAGCTCTGGGGAACAGTGGAGGACTGTAAGTGAAATTTCAGCAATCCTTAGGTTGGTGGTTGAAATCTGGCTTGAAGGAGTACACATTTTGATGTGGCTTTTGCCAACTTTTTGACAACAGTGCACTTTGACTTGTGCATGACTAACATATTATCTTTCCTGAGAGCTCCAAGTTCTTCACTTGTTGACCTTCGATAAGACAGTTGGTAGAGCGGCGGAGTGTACTTGAAATTGTAAAAATCCTTAGGTCATTGGCTGAAAGGAGGATCACTTTTTCTGCTGTTGTGCCGACTTTTTGACGTTTGCCTGGTGTTTCCCCCAAAAAGGTATTTCCCTAAGTGGGAATCGGACCGGGGACGGTGAGAGCGCCGAATCCTAACCACTAGACCACCACGAGAGGGCTAAAACCTTTAGCAGTGCGGGGCTAAACAGCATTCTTTACACTCGGCTCAGTTTTCTCTATCATCAAATGCAACTACTGGCATTCTGAGGGGATGTAGCTCAGTGGAATAGCGCATTCTTTGCATGTATGAGGACCTGGGTTCAATCTCCGGCATCTGCATGAAACCCACAAACTCAGCAGATTAACTTATTATAGGAACATACCCTTCAACAGACCATCTATGTGATGGCTTTAATAGTCACTCGTCAACCTTCGATAGCTCAGTTGGTAGAGCGGAGGACTGTAGGTGAAATTGCAGGAATCCTTAGGTCGCTGGTTCAAATCCTGCTCGAAGGAGTGTATGTTTTCTTGTGGCTTGCGCCAACTTTTGAACAGCACTGCACTTTGACTTGTGCTTGAGGTGATGTAGCTCTGGGCAAGAGTGGAGGACTGTAAGTGAAATTTCAGCAATCCTTAGGTTGGTGGTTGAAATCTGGCTTGAAGGAGTACACATTTTGATGTGGCTTTTGCCAACTTTTTGACAACAGTGCACTTTGACTTGTGCATGACTAACATATTATCTTTCCCTGAGAGCTCCAAGTTCTTCACTTGTTGACCTTCGATAAGACAGTTGGTAGAGCGGCGGAGTGTACTTGAAATTGTAACAATCCTTAGGTCATTGGCTGAAAGGAGGATCACTTTTTCTGCTGTTGTGCCGACTTTTTGACGTTTGCCTGGTGTTTCCCCCAAAAAGGTATTTCCCTAAGTGGGAATCAGACCCGAGACGGTGAGAGCGCCGAATCCTAACCACTAGACCACCACGAGAGGGCTAAAACCTTTAGCAGTGCGGGGGCTAAACAGCATTCTTTACACTCGGCTCAGTTTTTCTCTATCATCAAATGCAACTACTGGCATTCTGAGGGATGTAGCTCAGTGGAATAGCGCATTCTTTGCATGTATGAGGACCTGGGTTCAATCTCCGGCATCTGCATGAAACCCACAAACTCAGCAGATTAACTTATTATAGGGAACATACCCTTCAACAGACCATCTATGTGATGGCTTTAATAGTCACTCGTCAACCTTCGATAGCTCAGTTGGTAGAGCGGAGGACTGTAGGTGAAATTGCAGGAATCCTTAGGTCGCTGGTTCAAATCCGGCTCGAAGGAGTGTATGTTTTCTTGTGGCTTGCGCCAACTTTTGAACAGCACTGCACTTTGACTTGTGCTTGAGGTGATGTAGCTCTGGGCAAGAGTGGAGGACTGTAAGTGAAATTTCAGCAATCCTTAGGTTGGTGGTTGAAATCTGGCTTGAAGGAGTACACATTTTGATGTGGCTTTTGCCAACTTTTTGACAACAGTGCACTTTGACTTGTGCATGACTAACATATTATCTTTCCTGAGAGCTCCAAGTTCTTCACTTGTTGACCTTCGATAAGACAGTTGGTAGAGCGGCGGAGTGTACTTGAAATTGTAAAAATCCTTAGGTCATTGGCTGAAAGGAGGATCACTTTTTCTGCTGTTGTGCCGACTTTTGACGCTTTGCCTGGTGTTTCCCCCAAAAAGGTATTTCCCTAAGTGGGAATCGGACCCGGGACGGTGAGAGCGCCGAATCCTAACCACTAGACCACCACGAGAGGGCTAAAACCTTTAGCAGTGCGGGGGCTAAACAGCATTCTTTACACTCGGCTCAGTTTTTCTCTATCATCAAATGCAATTACTGGCATTCTGAGGGGATGTAGCTCTGTGGAATAGTGCATTCTTTGCATGTATGAGGACCCGGGTTCAATCTCCGGCATCTGCATGAAACCCACAAACTCAGCAGATTAACTTATTATAGGGAACATACACTTCAACAGACCATCTATGTGATGGCTTTAATAGTCACTCGTCAACCTTCGATAGCTCAGTTGGTAGAGCGGAGGACTGTAGGTGAAATTGCAGGAATCCTTAGGTTGCTGTTTCAAATCCGGCTCGAAGGAGTGTATGTTTTCTTGTGGCTTGCGCCAACTTTTGAACAGCACTGCACTTTGACTTGTGCTTGAGGTGATGTAGCTCTGGGCAAGAGTGGAGGACTGTAAGTGAAATTTCAGCAATCCTTAGGTTGGTGGTTGAAATCTGGCTTGAAGGAGTACACATTTTGATGTGGCTTTTGCCAACTTTTTGACAACAGTGCACTTTGACTTGTGCATGACTAACATATTATCTTTCCCTGAGAGCTCCAAGTTCTTCACTTGTTGACCTTCGATAAGACAGTTGGTAGAGCGGTGGAGTGTACTTGAAATTGTAAAAATCCTTAGGTCATTGGCTGAAAGGAGGATCACTTTTTCTGCTGTTGTGCCGACTTTTTGACGCTTGCCTGGTGTTTCCAAAAGGTATTTCCTAAGTGGGAATCGGACCCGGGACGGTGAGGCGCGAATCTAACCACTAGACCACCATGAGAGGCTAAAACCTTTAGCAGTGCGGGGCTAAACAGCATTCTTTACACTCGGCTCAGTTTTTCTCTATCATCAAATGCAACTACTGGCATTCTGAGGGGATGTAGCTCTAACAGTGGAGGACTGTAAGTGAAATTTCAGCAATCCTTAGGTTGGTGGTTGAAATCTGGCTTGAAGGAGTACACATTTTGATGTGGCTTTTGCCAACTTTTTGACAACAGTGCACTTTGACTTGTGCATGACTAACATATTATCTTTCCCTGAGAGCTCCAAGTTCTTCACTTGTTGACCTTCGATAAGACAGTTGGTAGAGCGGCGGAGTGTACTTGAAATTGTAAAAATCCTTAGGTCATTGGCTGAAAGGAGGATCACTTTTTCTGCTGTTGTGCCGACTTTTTGACGTTGCCTGGTGTTTCCCCAAAAGGTATTTCCCTAAGTGGGAATCGGACCGGGACGGTGAGAGCGCCGAATCCTAACCACTAGACCACCACGAGAGGGCTAAAACCTTTAGCAGTGCGGGGGCTAAACAGCATTCTTTACACTCGGCTCAGTTTTTCTCTATCATCAAATGCAACTACTGGCATTCTGAGGGGATGTAGCTCAGTGGAATAGCGCATTCTTTGCATGTATGAGGACCTGGGTTCAATCTCCGGCATCTGCATGAAACCCACAAACTCAGCAGATTAACTTATTATAGGGAACATACCCTTCAACAGACCATCTAGGTGATGGCTTTAATAGTCACTCGTCAACCTTCGATAGCTCAGTTGGTAGAGCGGAGGACTGTAGGTGAAATTGCAGGAATCCTTAGGTTGCTGGTTCAAATCCGGCTCGAAGGAGTGTATGTTTTCTTGTGGCTTGCGCCAACTTTTGAACAGCACTGCACTTTGACTTGTGCTTGAGGTGATGTAGCTCTGGGCAAGAGTGGAGGACTGTAAGTGAAATTTCAGCAATCCTTAGGTTGGTGGTTGAAATCTGGCTTGAAGGAGTACACATTTTGATGTGGCTTTTGCCAACTTTTTGACAACAGTGCACTTTGACTTGTGCATGACTAACATATTATCTTTCCCTGAGAGCTCCAAGTTCTTCACTTGTTGACCTTCGATAAGACAGTTGGTAGAGCGGCGGAGTGTACTTGAAATTGTAAAAATCCTTAGGTCATTGGCTGAAAGGAGGATCACTTTTTCTGCTGTTGTGCCGACTTTTTGACGCTTGCCTGGTGTTTCAAAAAGGTATTTCCCTAAGTGGGAATCGGACCGGGACGGTGAGAGCGAATCCTAACCACTAGACCACCACGAGAGGGCTAAAACCTTTAGCAGTGCGGGGCTAAACAGCATTCTTTACACTCGGCTCAGTTTTTCTCTATCATCAAATGCAACTACTGGCATTCTGAGGGGATGTAGCTCTGGGCAACAGTGGAGGACTGTAAGTGAAATTTCAGCAATCCTTAGGTTGGTGGTTGAAATCTGGCTTGAAGGAGTACACATTTTGATGTGGCTTTGCCAACTTTTTGACAACAGTGCACTTTGACTTGTGCATGACTAACATATTATCTTTCCTGAGAGCTCCAAGTTCTTCACTTGTTGACCTTCGATAAGACAGTTGGTAGAGCGGCGGAGTGTACTTGAAATTGTAAAAATCCTTAGGTCATTGGCTGAAAGGAGGATCACTTTTTCTGCTGTTGTGCCGACTTTTTGACGTTGCCTGGTGTTTCCAAAAGGTATTTCCTAAGTGGGAATCGGACCCGGGACGGTGAGAGCGCGAATCCTAACCACTAGACCACCATGAGAGGGCTAAAACCTTTAGCAGTGCGGGGGCTAAACAGCATTCTTTACACTCGGCTCAGTTTTCTCTATCATCAAATGCAACTACTGGCATTCTGAGGGGATGTAGCTCTGGGGAACAGTGGAGGACTGTAAGTGAAATTTCAGCAATCCTTAGGTTGGTGGTTGAAATCTGGCTTGAAGGAGTACACATTTTGATGTGGCTTTTGCCAACTTTTTGACAACAGTGCACTTTGACTTGTGCATGACTAACATATTATCTTTCCTGAGAGCTCCAAGTTCTTCACTTGTTGACCTTCGATAAGACAGTTGGTAGAGCGGCGGAGTGTACTTGAAATTGTAACAAATCCTTAGGTCATTGGCTGAAAGGAGGATCACTTTTTCTGCTGTTGTGCCGACTTTTGACGCTTGCCTGGTGTTTCCACAAAAGGTATTTCCCTAAGTGGGAATCGGACCGGGACGGTGAGAGCGCTGAATCCTAACCACTAGACCACCACGAGAGGGCTAAAACCTTTAGCAGTGCGGGGCTAAACAGCATTCTTTACACTCGGCTCAGTTTTTCTCTATCATCAAATGCAACTACTGGCATTCTGAGGGGATGTAGCTCAGTGGAATAGCGCATTCTTTGCATGTATGAGGACCTGGGTTCAATCTCCGGCATCTGCATGAAACCCACAAACTCAGCAGATTAACTTATTATAGGGAACATACCCTTCAACAGACCATCTATGTGATGGCTTTAATAGTCACTCGTCAACCTTCGATAGCTCAGTTGGTAGAGCGGAGGACTGTAGGTGAAATTGCAGGAATCCTTAGGTCGCTGGTTCAAATCCTGCTCGAAGGAGTGTATGTTTTCTTGTGGCTTGCGCCAACTTTTGAACAGCACTGCACTTTGACTTGTGCTTGAGGTGATGTAGCTCTGGGCAAGAGTGGAGGACTGTAAGTGAAATTTCAGCAATCCTTAGGTTGGTGGTTGAAATCTGGCTTGAAGGAGTACACATTTTGATGTGGCTTTTGCCAACTTTTTGACAACAGTGCACTTTGACTTGTGCATGACTAACATATTATCTTTCCTGAGAGCTCCAAGTTCTTCACTTGTTGACCTTCGATAAGACAGTTGGTAGAGCGGCGGAGTGTACTTGAAATTGTAAAAATCCTTAGGTCATTGGCTGAAAGGAGGATCACTTTTTCTGCTGTTGTGCCGACTTTTGACGCTTGCCTGGTGTTTCCCCAAAAAGGTATTTCCCTAAGTGGGAATCGGACCGGAGACGGTGAGAGCGCGAATCCTAACCACTAGACCACCACGAGAGGGCTAAAACCTTTAGCAGTGCGGGGCTAAACAGCATTCTTTACACTCGGCTCAGTTTTTCTCTATCATCAAATGCAACTACTGGCATTCTGAGGGGATGTAGCTCGGTGGAATAGCGCATTCTTTGCATGTATGAGGACCTGGGTTCAATCTCCGGCATCTGCATGAAACCCACAAACTCAGCAGATTAACTTATTATAGGGAACATACCCTTCAACAGACCATCTATGTGATGGCTTTAATAGTCACTCGTCAACCTTCGATAGCTCAGTTGGTAGAGCGGAGGACTGTAGGTGAAATTGCCGGAATCCTTAGGTCGCTGGTTCAAATCCGGCTCGAAGGAGTGTATGTTTTCTTGTGGCTTGCGCCAACTTTTGAACAGCACTGCACTTTGACTTGTGCTTGAGGTGATGTAGCTCTGGGCAAGAGTGGAGGACTGTAAGTGAAATTTCAGCAATCCTTAGGTTGGTGGTTGAAATCTGGCTTGAAGGAGTACACATTTTGATGTGGCTTTTGCCAACTTTTTGACAACAGTGCACTTTGACTTGTGCATGACTAACATATTATCTTTCCCTGAGAGCTCCAAGTTCTTCACTTGTTGACCTTCGATAAGACAGTTGGTAGAGCGGCGGAGTGTACTTGAAATTGTAAAAATCCTTAGGTCATTGGCTGAAAGGAGGATCACTTTTTCTGCTGTTGTGCCGACTTTTGACGTTTGCCTGGTGTTTCCCCAAAAAGGTATTTCCCTAAGTGGGAATCGGACCCGGGACGGTGAGAGCGCGAATCCTAACCACTAGACCACCACGAGAGGGCTAAAACCTTTAGCAGTGCGGGGGCTAAACAGCATTCTTTACACTCGGCTCAGTTTTTCTCTATCATCAAATGCAACTACTGGCATTCTGAGGGGATGTAGCTCAGTGGAATAGCGCATTCTTTGCATGTATGAGGACCGGGTTCAATCTCCGGCATCTGCATGAAACCCACAAACTTCAGCAGATTAACTTATTATAGGAACATACCCTTCAACAGACCATCTATGGTGATGGCTTTAATAGTCACTCGTCAACCTTCGATAGCTCAGTTGGTAGAGCGGAGGACTGTAGGTGAAATTGCAGGAATCCTTAGGTAGCTGCTTCAAATCCGGCTCGAAGGAGTGTATGTTTTCTTGTGGCTTGCGCCAACTTTTGAACAGCACTGCACTTTGACTTGTGCTTGAGGTGATGTAGCTCTGGGCAAGAGTGGAGGACTGTAAGTGAAATTTCAGCAATCCTTAGGTTGGTGGTTGAAATCTGGCTTGAAGGAGTACACATTTTGATGTGGCTTTTGCCAACTTTTTGACAACAGTGCACTTTGACTTGTGCATGACTAACATATTATCTTTCCCTGAGAGCTCCAAGTTCTTCACTTGTTGACCTTCGATAAGACAGTTGGTAGAGCGGCGGAGTGTACTTGAAATTGTAACAATCCTTAGGTCATTGGCTGAAAGGAGGATCACTTTTTCTGCTGTTGTGCCGACTTTTTGACGTTTGCCTGGTGTTTCCCCCAAAAAGGTATTTCCCTAAGTGGGAATCGGACCCGGGACGGTGAGAGCGCCGAATCCTAACCACTAGACCACCACGAGAGGGCTAAAACCTTTAGCAGTGCGGGGGCTAAACAGCATTCTTTACACTCGGCTCAGTTTTTCTCTATCATCAAATGCAACTACTGGCATTCTGAGGGGATGTAGCTCTGGGGAACAGTGGAGGACTGTAAGTGAAATTTCAGCAATCCTTAGGTTGGTGGTTGAAATCTGGCTTGAAGGAGTACACATTTTGATGTGGCTTTTGCCAACTTTTTGACAACAGTGCACTTTGACTTGTGCATGACTAACATATTATCTTTCCCTGAGAGCTCCAAGTTCTTCACTTGTTGACCTTCGATAAGACAGTTGGTAGAGCGGCGGAGTGTACTTGAAATTGTAACAATCCTTAGGTCATTGGCTGAAAGGAGGATCACTTTTTCTGCTGTTGTGCCGACTTTTTGACGCTTGCCTGGTGTTTCAAAAAGGTATTTCCCTAAGTGGGAATCGGACCCGGACGGTGAGAGCGCCGAATCCTAACCACTAGACCACCACGAGAGGGCTAAAACCTTTAGCAGTGCGGGGCTAAACAGCATTCTTTACACTCGGCTCAGTTTTTCTCTATCATCAAATGCAACTACTGGCATTCTGAGGGGATGTAGCTCTGGGGAACAGTGGAGGACTGTAAGTGAAATTTCAGCAATCCTTAGGTTGGTGGTTGAAATCTGGCTTGAAGGAGTACACATTTTGATGTGGCTTTTGCCAACTTTTTGACAACAGTGCACTTTGACTTGTGCATGACTAACATATTATCTTTCCCTGAGAGCTCCAAGTTCTTCACTTGTTGACCTTCGATAAGACAGTTGGTAGAGCGGCGGAGTGTACTTGAAATTGTAACAATCCTTAGGTCATTGGCTGAAAGGAGGATCACTTTTTCTGCTGTTGTGCCGACTTTTTGACGTTGCCTGGTGTTTCCCCAAAAAGGTATTTCCCTAAGTGGGAATCGGACCGGGACGGTGAGAGCGCGAATCCTAACCACTAGACCACCACGAGAGGGCTAAAACCTTTAGCAGTGCGGGGCTAAACAGCATTCTTTACACTCGGCTCAGTTTTTCTCTATCATCAAATGCAACTACTGGCATTCTGAGGGATGTAGCTCTGGGGAACAGTGGAGGACTGTAAGTGAAATTTCAGCAATCCTTAGGTTGGTGGTTGAAATCTGGCTTGAAGGAGTACACATTTTGATGTGGCTTTTGCCAACTTTTTGACAACAGTGCACTTTGACTTGTGCATGACTAACATATTATCTTTCCTGAGAGCTCCAAGTTCTTCACTTGTTGACCTTCGATAAGACAGTTGGTAGAGCGGCGGAGTGTACTTGAAATTGTAAAAATCCTTAGGTCATTGGCTGAAAGGAGGATCACTTTTTCTGCTGTTGTGCCGACTTTTTGACGCTTGCCTGGTGTTTCCAAAAAGGTATTTCCCTAAGTGGGAATCGGACCGGGACGGTGAGAGCGCCGAATCCTAACCACTAGACCACCACGAGAGGGCTAAAACCTTTAGCAGTGCGGGGCTAAACAGCATTCTTTACACTCGGCTCAGTTTTTCTCTATCATCAAATGCAACTACTGGCATTCTGAGGGATGTAGCTCAGTGGAATAGCGCATTCTTTGCATGTATGAGGACCTGGGTTCAATCTCCGGCATCTGCATGAAACCCACAAACTCAGCAGATTAACTTATTATAGGAACATACCCTTCAACAGACCATCTATGTGATGGCTTTAATAGTCACTCGTCAACCTTCGATAGCTCAGTTGGTAGAGCGGAGGACTGTAGGTGAAATTGCAGGAATCCTTAGGTCGCTGGTTCAAATCCGGCTCGAAGGAGTGTATGTTTTCTTGTGGCTTGCGCCAACTTTTGAACAGCACTGCACTTTGACTTGTGCTTGAGGTGATGTAGCTCTGGGCAAGAGTGGAGGACTGTAAGTGAAATTTCAGCAATCCTTAGGTTGGTGGTTGAAATCTGGCTTGAAGGAGTACACATTTTGATGTGGCTTTTGCCAACTTTTTGACAACAGTGCACTTTGACTTGTGCATGACTAACATATTATCTTTCCCCTGAGAGCTCCAAGTTCTTCACTTGTTGACCTTCGATAAGACAGTTGGTAGAGCGGCGGAGTGTACTTGAAATTGTAACAATCCTTAGGTCATTGGCTGAAAGGAGGATCACTTTTTCTGCTGTTGTGCCGACTTTTTGACGTTGCCTGGTGTTTCCCCAAAAGGTATTTCCCTAAGTGGGAATCAGACCCGGGACGGTGAGAGCGCGAATCCTAACCACTAGACCACCACGAGAGGGCTAAAACCTTTAGCAGTGCGGGGGCTAAACAGCATTCTTTACACTCGGCTCAGTTTTCTCTATCATCAAATGCAACTACTGGCATTCTGAGGGGATGTAGCTCTGGGGAACAGTGGAGGACTGTAAGTGAAATTTCAGCAATCCTTAGGTTGGTGGTTGAAATCTGGCTTGAAGGAGTACACATTTTGATGTGGCTTTTGCCAACTTTTTGACAACAGTGCACTTTGACTTGTGCATGACTAACATATTATCTTTCCCTGAGAGCTCCAAGTTCTTCACTTGTTGACCTTCGATAAGACAGTTGGTAGAGCGTGGAGTGTACTTGAAATTGTAACAATCCTTAGGTCATTGGCTGAAAGGAGGATCACTTTTTCTGCTGTTGTGCCGACTTTTTGACGCTTGCCTGGTGTTTCCCCAAAAGGTATTTCCCTAAGTGGGAATCGGACCGGAGACGGTGAGCGCCGAATCCTAACCACTAGACCACCACGAGAGGGCTAAAACCTTTAGCAGTGCGGGGGCTAAACAGCATTCTTTACACTCGGCTCAGTTTTTCTCTATCATCAAATGCAACTACTGGCATTCTGAGGGGATGTAGCTCTGGGGAACAGTGGAGGACTGTAAGTGAAATTTCAGCAATCCTTAGGTTGGTGGTTGAAATCTGGCTTGAAGGAGTACACATTTTGATGTGGCTTTTGCCAACTTTTTGACAACAGTGCACTTTGACTTGTGCATGACTAACATATTATCTTTCCCTGAGAGCTCCAAGTTCTTCACTTGTTGACCTTCGATAAGACAGTTGGTAGAGCGGCGGAGTGTACTTGAAATTGTAAAAATCCTTAGGTCATTGGCTGAAAGGAGGATCACTTTTTCTGCTGTTGTGCCGACTTTTTGACGCTTGCCTGGTGTTTCCCCCAAAAAGGTATTTCCCTAAGTGGGAATCGGACCCGGGACGGTGAGAGCGCCGAATCCTAACCACTAGACCACCACGAGAGGGCTAAAACCTTTAGCAGTGCGGGGGCTAAACAGCATTCTTTACACTCGGCTCAGTTTTCTCTATCATCAAATGCAACTACTGGCATTCTGAGGGGATGTAGCTCTGGGAACAGTGGAGGACTGTAAGTGAAATTTCAGCAATCCTTAGGTTGGTGGTTGAAATCTGGCTTGAAGGAGTACACATTTTGATGTGGCTTTTGCCAACTTTTTGACAACAGTGCACTTTGACTTGTGCATGACTAACATATTATCTTTCCCTGAGAGCTCCAAGTTCTTCACTTGTTGACCTTCGATAAGACAGTTGGTAGAGCGCGGAGTGTACTTGAAATTGTAACAATCCTTAGGTCATTGGCTGAAAGGAGGATCACTTTTTCTGCTGTTGTGCCGACTTTTTGACGCTTGCCTGGTGTTTCCCAAAAAGGTATTTCCCTAAGTGGGAATCGGACCCGGGACGGTGAGAGCGCCGAATCCTAACCACTAGACCACCACGAGAGGGCTAAAACCTTTAGCAGTGCGGGGCTAAACAGCATTCTTTACACTCGGCTCAGTTTTTCTCTATCATCAAATGCAACTACTGGCATTCTGAGGGGATGTAGCTCTGGGGTACAGTGGAGGACTGTAAGTGAAATTTCAGGAATCCTTAGGTTGGCTGGTTGAAATCTGGCTTGAAGGAGTACACATTTTTCTTGTGGCTTGCCAACTTTTGAACAGCACTGCACTTTGACTTGTGCTTGAGGTGATGTAGCTTCTGGGCAAGAGTGGAGGACTGTAAGTGAAATTTCAGCAATCCTTAGGTTGGTGGTTGAAATCTGGCTTGAAGGAGTACACATTTTGATGTGGCTTTTGCCAACTTTTTGACAACAGTGCACTTTGACTTGTGCATGACTAACATATTATCTTTCCTGAGAGCTCCAAGTTCTTCACTTGTTGACCTTGATAAGACAGTTGGTAGAGCGGCGGAGTGTACTTGAAATTGTAACAATCCTTAGGTCATTGGCTGAAAGGAGGATCACTTTTTCTGCTGTTGTGCCGACTTTTTGACGTTTGCCTGGTGTTTCCAAAAAGGTATTTCCCTAAGTGGGAATCGGACCGGACGGTGAGAGCCGAATCCTAACCACTAGACCACCACGAGAGGGCTAAAACCTTTAGCAGTGCGGGGCTAAACAGCATTCTTTACACTCGGCTCAGTTTTCTCTATCATCAAATGCAACTACTGGCATTCTGAGGGGATGTAGCTCTGGGGAACAGTGGAGGACTGTAAGTGAAATTTCAGCAATCCTTAGGTTGGTGGTTGAAATCTGGCTTGAAGGAGTACACATTTTGATGTGGCTTTTGCCAACTTTTTGACAACAGTGCACTTTGACTTGTGCATGACTAACATATTATCTTTCCCTGAGAGCTCCAAGTTCTTCACTTGTTGACCTTCGATAAGACAGTTGGTAGAGCGGAGTGTACTTGAAATTGTAAAAATCCTTAGGTCATTGGCTGAAAGGAGGATCACTTTTTCTGCTGTTGTGCCGACTTTTTGACGCTTGCCTGGTGTTTCCCAAAAGGTATTTCCCTAAGTGGGAATCAGACCGGGACGGTGAGAGCGCCGAATCCTAACCACTAGACCACCACGAGAGGGCTAAAACCTTTAGCAGTGCGGGGCTAAACAGCATTCTTTACACTCGGCTCAGTTTTCTCTATCATCAAATGCAACTACTGGCATTCTGAGGGGATGTAGCTCAGTGGAATAGCGCATTCTTTGCATGTATGAGGACCTGGGTTCAATCTCCGGCATCTGCATGAAACCCACAAACTCAGCAGATTAACTTATTATAGGAACATACCCTTCAACAGACCATCTATGTGATGGCTTTAATAGTCACTCGTCAACCTTCGATAGCTCAGTTGGTAGAGCGGAGGACTGTAGGTGAAATTGCAGGAATCCTTAGGTAGCTGCTTCAAATCCGGCTCGAAGGAGTGTAAGTTTTCTTGTGGCTTGCGCCAACTTTTGAACAGCACTGCACTTTGACTTGTGCTTGAGGTGATGTAGCTCTGGGCAAGAGTGGAGGACTGTAAGTGAAATTTCAGCAATCCTTAGGTTGGTGGTTGAAATCTGGCTTGAAGGAGTACACATTTTGATGTGGCTTTTGCCAACTTTTTGACAACAGTGCACTTTGACTTGTGCATGACTAACATATTATCTTTCCCTGAGAGCTCCAAGTTCTTCACTTGTTGACCTTCGATAAGACAGTTGGTAGAGCGGCGGAGTGTACTTGAAATTGTAAAAATCCTTAGGTCATTGGCTGAAAGGAGGATCACTTTTTCTGCTGTTGTGCCGACTTTTTGACGTTTGCCTGGTGTTTCCCCCAAAAAGGTATTTCCCTAAGTGGGAATCGGACCCGGGACGGTGAGAGCGCGAATCCTAACCACTAGACCACCACGAGAGGGCTAAAACCTTTAGCAGTGCGGGGCTAAACAGCATTCTTTACACTCGGCTCAGTTTTTCTCTATCATCAAATGCAACTACTGGCATTCTGAGGGGATGTAGCTCGGTGGAATAGCGCATTCTTTGCATGTATGAGGACCCGGGTTCAATCTCCGGCATCTGCATGAAACCCACAAACTCAGCAGATTAACTTATTATAGGGAACATACCCTTCAACAGACCATCTAGGTGATGGCTTTAATAGTCACTCGTCAGCCTTCGATAGCTCAGTTGGTAGAGTGGTGGACTGTAGGTGAAATTGCAGGAATCCTTAGGTCGCTGGTTCAAATCCGGCTCAAAGGAGTGTACGTTTTCTTGTGGCTTGCGCCAACTTTTGAACAGCACTGCACTTTGACTTGTGCTTGAGGTGATGTAGCTCTGGGCAAGAGTGGAGGACTGTAAGTGAAATTTCAGCAATCCTTAGGTTGGTGGTTGAAATCTGGCTTGAAGGAGTACACATTTTGATGTGGCTTTTGCCAACTTTTTGACAACAGTGCACTTTGACTTGTCCATGACTAACATATTATCTTTCCCTGAGAGCTCCAAGTTCTTCACTTGTTGACCTTCGATAAGACAGTTGGTAGAGCGGCGGAGTGTACTTGAAATTGTAAAAATCCTTAGGTCATTGGCTGAAAGGAGGATCACTTTTTCTGCTGTTGTGCCGACTTTTTGACGCTTGCCTGGTGTTTCCCCAAAAAGGTATTTCCCTAAGTGGGAATCGGACCGGGACGGTGAGCGCGCGAATCCTAACCACTAGACCACCACGAGAGGGCTAAAACCTTTAGCAGTGCGGGGGCTAAACAGCATTCTTTACACTCGGCTCAGTTTTTCTCTATCATCAAATGCAACTACTGGCATTCTGAGGGGATGTAGCTCAGTGGAATAGCGCATTCTTTGCATGTATGAGGACCTGGGTTCAATCTCCGGCATCTGCATGAAACCCACAAACTCAGCAGATTAACTTATTATAGGGAACATACACTTCAACAGACCATCTATGTGATGGCTTTAATAGTCACTCGTCAACCTTCGATAGCTCAGTTGGTAGAGTGGAGGACTGTAGGTGAAATTGCAGGAATCCTTAGGTTGCTGGTTCAAATCCGGCTCGAAGGAGTGTATGTTTTCTTGTGGCTTGCGCCAACTTTTGAACAGCACTGCACTTTGACTTGTGCTTGAGGTGATGTAGCTCTGGGCAAGAGTGGAGGACTGTAAGTGAAATTTCAGCAATCCTTAGGTTGGTGGTTGAAATCTGGCTTGAAGGAGTACACATTTTGATGTGGCTTTTGCCAACTTTTTGACAACAGTGCACTTTGACTTGTGCATGACTAACATATTATCTTTCCCTGAGAGCTCCAAGTTCTTCACTTGTTGACCTTCGATAAGACAGTTGGTAGAGCGGTGGAGTGTACTTGAAATTGTAAAAATCCTTAGGTCATTGGCTGAAAGGAGGATCACTTTTTCTGCTGTTGTGCCGACTTTTTGACGCTTTGCCTGGTGTTTCCCCAAAAGGTATTTCCCTAAGTGGGAATCGGACCCGGGACGGTGAGAGCGCCAATCCTAACCACTAGACCACCACGAGAGGGCTAAAACCTTTAGCAGTGCGGGGCTAAACAGCATTCTTTACACTCGGCTCAGTTTTTCTCTATCATCAAATGCAACTACTGGCATTCTGAGGGGATGTAGCTCGGTGGAATAGCGCATTCTTTGCATGTATGAGGACCTGGGTTCAATCTCCGGCATCTGCATGAAACCCACAAACTCAGCAGATTAACTTATTATAGGGAACATACCCTTCAACAGACCATCTATGTGATGGCTTTAATAATCACTCATCAACCTTCGATAGCTCAGTTGGTAGAGCGGAGGACTGTAGGTGAAATTGCAGGAATCCTTAGGTCGCTGGTTCAAATCCTGCTCGAAGGAGTGTATGTTTTCTTGTGGCTTGCGCCAACTTTTGAACAGCACTGCACTTTGACTTGTGCTTGAGGTGATGTAGCTCTGGGCAAGAGTGGAGGACTGTAAGTGAAATTTCAGCAATCCTTAGGTTGGTGGTTGAAATCTGGCTTGAAGGAGTACACATTTTGATGTGGCTTTTGCCAACTTTTTGACAACAGTGCACTTTGACTTGTGCATGACTAACATATTATCTTTCCTGAGAGCTCCAAGTTCTTCACTTGTTGACCTTCGATAAGACAGTTGGTAGAGCGGTGGAGTGTACTTGAAATTGTAAAAATCCTTAGGTCATTGGCTGAAAGGAGGATCACTTTTTCTGCTGTTGTGCCGACTTTTTGACGTTTGCCTGGTGTTTCCCCAAAAAGGTATTTCCCTAAGTGGGAATCGGACCGGGACGGTGAGAGCGCGAATCCTAACCACTAGACCACCACGAGAGGGCTAAAACCTTTAGCAGTGCGGGGGCTAAACAGCATTCTTTACACTCGGCTCAGTTTTTCTCTATCATCAAATGCAACTACTGGCATTCTGAGGGGATGTAGCTCAGTGGAATAGCGCATTCTTTGCATGTATGAGGACCTGGGTTCAATCTCCGGCATCTGCATGAAACCCACAAACTCAGCAGATTAACTTATTATAGGGAACATACCCTTCAACAGACCATCTATGTGATGGCTTTAATAGTCACTCGTCAACCTTCGATAGCTCAGTTGGTAGAGCGGAGGACTGTAGGTGAAATTGCAGGAATCCTTAGGTCGCTGGTTCAAATCTGCTCGAAGGAGTGTACGTTTTCTTGTGGCTTGCGCCAACTTTTGAACAGCACTGCACTTTGACTTGTGCTTGAGGTGATGTAGCTCTGGGCAAGAGTGGAGGACTGTAAGTGAAATTTCAGCAATCCTTAGGTTGGTGGTTGAAATCTGGCTTGAAGGAGTACACATTTTGATGTGGCTTTTGCCAACTTTTTGACAACAGTGCACTTTGACTTGTGCATGACTAACATATTATCTTTCCCTGAGAGCTCCAAGTTCTTCACTTGTTGACCTTCGATAAGACAGTTGGTAGAGCGGCGGAGTGTACTTGAAATTGTAAAAATCCTTAGGTCATTGGCTGAAAGGAGGATCACTTTTTCTGCTGTTGTGCCGACTTTTTGACGTTTGCCTGGTGTTTCCCCAAAAGGTATTTCCTAAAGTGGGAATCGGACCCGGACGGTGAGAGCGCCGAATCCTAACCACTAGACCACCACGAGAGGGCTAAAACCTTTAGCAGTGCGGGGGCTAAACAGCATTCTTTACACTCGGCTCAGTTTTTCTCTATCATCAAATGCAACTACTGGCATTCTGAGGGGATGTAGCTCAGTGGAATAGCGCATTCTTTGCATGTATGAGGACCTGGGTTCAATCTCCGGCATCTGCATGAAACCCACAAACTCAGCAGATTAACTTATTATAGGAACATACCCTTCAACAGACCATCTATGTGATGGCTTTAATAGTCACTCGTCAACCTTCGATAGCTCAGTTGGTAGAGCGGAGGACTGTAGGTGAAATTGCAGGAATCCTTAGGTCGCTGGTTCAAATCCTGCTCGAAGGAGTGTATGTTTTCTTGTGGCTTGCGCTAACTTTTGAACAGCACTGCACTTTGACTTGTGCTTGAGGTGATGTAGCTCTGGGCAAGAGTGGAGGACTGTAAGTGAAATTTCAGCAATCCTTAGGTTGGTGGTTGAAATCTGGCTTGAA
Organism: Brachymystax lenok tsinlingensis; assembly: GCA_030435695.1. Lineage (NCBI taxonomy): Eukaryota > Metazoa > Chordata > Actinopteri > Salmoniformes > Salmonidae > Brachymystax > Brachymystax lenok. The sequence goes on along the minus strand of JAGFMH010000053.1, from coordinate 189,378 downwards.
GGAGTACACATTTTGATGTGGCTTTTGCCAACTTTTTGACAACAGTGCACTTTGACTTGTGCATGACTAACATATTATCTTTCCTGAGAGCTCCAAGTTCTTCACTTGTTGACCTTCGATAAGACAGTTGGTAGAGCGGTGGAGTGTACTTGAAATTGTAAAAATCCTTAGGTCATTGGCTGAAAGGAGGATCACTTTTTCTGCTGTTGTGCCGACTTTTTGACGCTTTGCCTGGTGTTTCCCAAAAAGGTATTTCCCTAAGTGGGAATCGGACCGGGGACGGTGAGAGCGCGAATCCTAACCACTAGACCACCACGAGAGGGCTAAAACCTTTAGCAGTGCGGGGCTAAACAGCATTCTTTACACTCGGCTCAGTTTTCTCTATCATCAAATGCAACTACTGGCATTCTGAGGGGATGTAGCTCAGTGGAATAGCGCATTCTTTGCATGTATGAGGACCTGGGTTCAATCTCCGGCATCTGCATGAAACCCACAAACTCAGCAGATTAACTTATTATAGGAACATACCCTTCAACAGACCATCTATGTGATGGCTTTAATAGTCACTCGTCAACCTTCGATAGCTCAGTTGGTAGAGCGGAGGACTGTAGGTGAAATTGCAGGAATCCTTAGGTCGCTGGTTCAAATCCGGCTCGAAGGAGTGTATGTTTTCTTGTGGCTTGCGCCAACTTTTGAACAGCACTGCACTTTGACTTGTGCTTGAGGTGATGTAGCTCTGGGCAAGAGTGGAGGACTGTAAGTGAAATTTCAGCAATCCTTAGGTTGGTGGTTGAAATCTGGCTTGAAGGAGTACACATTTTGATGTGGCTTTTGCCAACTTTTTGACAACAGTGCACTTTGACTTGTGCATGACTAACATATTATCTTTCCCTGAGAGCTCCAAGTTCTTCACTTGTTGACCTTCGATAAGACAGTTGGTAGAGCGGCGGAGTGTACTTGAAATTGTAACAATCCTTAGGTCATTGGCTGAAAGGAGGATCACTTTTTCTGCTGTTGTGCCGACTTTTGACGCTTTGCCTGGTGTTTCCCCAAAAAGGTATTTCCCTAAGTGGGAATCGGACCCGGGACGGTGAGAGCGCGAATCCTAACCACTAGACCACCACGAGAGGGCTAAAACCTTTAGCAGTGCGGGGCTAAACAGCATTCTTTACACTCGGCTCAGTTTTTCTCTATCATCAAATGCAACTACTGGCATTCTGAGGGGATGTAGCTCTGGGGAACAGTGGAGGACTGTAAGTGAAATTTCAGCAATCCTTAGGTTGGTGGTTGAAATCTGGCTTGAAGGAGTACACATTTTGATGTGGCTTTTGCCAACTTTTTGACAACAGTGCACTTTGACTTGTGCATGACTAACATATTATCTTTCCCTGAGAGCTCCAAGTTCTTCACTTGTTGACCTTCGATAAGACAGTTGGTAGAGCGGCGGAGTGTACTTGAAATTGTAAAAATCCTTAGGTCATTGGCTGAAAGGAGGATCACTTTTTCTGCTGTTGTGCCGACTTTTTGACGTTTGCCTGGTGTTTCCCCCAAAAAGGTATTTCCCTAAGTGGGAATCGGACCCGGGACGGTGAGCGCGAAATCCTAACCACTAGACCACCACGAGAGGGCTAAAACCTTTAGCAGTGCGGGCTAAACAGCATTCTTTACACTCGGCTCAGTTTTTCTCTATCATCAAATGCAACTACTGGCATTCTGAGGGGATGTAGCTCTGGGGAACAGTGGAGGACTGTAAGTGAAATTTCAGCAATCCTTAGGTTGGTGGTTGAAATCTGGCTTGAAGGAGTACACATTTTGATGTGGCTTTTGCCAACTTTTTGACAACAGTGCACTTTGACTTGTGCATGACTAACATATTATCTTTCCTGAGAGCTCCAAGTTCTTCACTTGTTGACCTTCGATAAGACAGTTGGTAGAGCGGCGGAGTGTACTTGAAATTGTAAAAATCCTTAGGTCATTGGCTGAAAGGAGGATCACTTTTTCTGCTGTTGTGCCGACTTTTTGACGTTGCCTGGTGTTTCCAAAAAGGTATTTCCCTAAGTGGGAATCGGACCGGGACGGTGAGAGCGCCGAATCCTAACCACTAGACCACCACGAGAGGGCTAAAACCTTTAGCAGTGCGGGGGCTAAACAGCATTCTTTACACTCGGCTCAGTTTTTCTCTATCATCAAATGCAACTACTGGCATTCTGAGGGGATGTAGCTCTGGGGAACAGTGGAGGACTGTAAGTGAAATTTCAGCAATCCTTAGGTTGGTGGTTGAAATCTGGCTTGAAGGAGTACACATTTTGATGTGGCTTTTGCCAACTTTTTGACAACAGTGCACTTTGACTTGTGCATGACTAACATATTATCTTTCCTGAGAGCTCCAAGTTCTTCACTTGTTGACCTTCGATAAGACAGTTGGTAGAGCGGCGGAGTGTACTTGAAATTGTAACAATCCTTAGGTCATTGGCTGAAAGGAGGATCACTTTTTCTGCTGTTGTGCCGACTTTTTGACGTTTGCCTGGTGTTTCCCCCAAAAAGGTATTTCCCTAAGTGGGAATCGGACCCGGGACGGTGAGAGCGCCGAATCCTAACCACTAGACCACCACGAGAGGGCTAAAACCTTTAGCAGTGCGGGGCTAAACAGCATTCTTTACACTCGGCTCAGTTTTTCTCTATCATCAAATGCAACTACTGGCATTCTGAGGGGATGTAGCTCTGGGGAACAGTGGAGGACTGTAAGTGAAATTTCAGCAATCCTTAGGTTGGTGGTTGAAATCTGGCTTGAAGGAGTACACATTTTGATGTGGCTTTTGCCAACTTTTTGACAACAGTGCACTTTGACTTGTGCATGACTAACATATTATCTTTCCCTGAGAGCTCCAAGTTCTTCACTTGTTGACCTTCGATAAGACAGTTGGTAGAGCGGCGGAGTGTACTTGAAATTGTAACAATCCTTAGGTCATTGGCTGAAAGGAGGATCACTTTTTCTGCTGTTGTGCCGACTTTTTGACGTTTGCCTGGTGTTTCCCCAAAAAGGTATTTCCCTAAGTGGGAATCGGACCGGGACGGTGAGAGCGCCGAATCCTAACCACTAGACCACCACGAGAGGGCTAAAACCTTTAGCAGTGCGGGGGCTAAACAGCATTCTTTACACTCGGCTCAGTTTTTCTCTATCATCAAATGCAACTACTGGCATTCTGAGGGGATGTAGCTCTGGGGAACAGTGGAGGACTGTAAGTGAAATTTCAGCAATCCTTAGGTTGGTGGTTGAAATCTGGCTTGAAGGAGTACACATTTTGATGTGGCTTTTGCCAACTTTTTGACAACAGTGCACTTTGACTTGTGCATGACTAACATATTATCTTTCCTGAGAGCTCCAAGTTCTTCACTTGTTGACCTTCGATAAGACAGTTGGTAGAGCGGCGGAGTGTACTTGAAATTGTAAAAATCCTTAGGTCATTGGCTGAAAGGAGGATCACTTTTTCTGCTGTTGTGCCGACTTTTTGACGTTTGCCTGGTGTTTCCCCCAAAAAGGTATTTCCCTAAGTGGGAATCGGACCCGGGACGGTGAGAGCGCGAATCCTAACCACTAGACCACCACGAGAGGGCTAAAACCTTTAGCAGTGCGGGGGCTAAACAGCATTCTTTACACTCGGCTCAGTTTTTCTCTATCATCAAATGCAACTACTGGCATTCTGAGGGGATGTAGCTCAGTGGAATAGCGCATTCTTTGCATGTATGAGGACCGGGTTCAATCTCCGGCATCTGCATGAAACCCACAAACTCAGCAGATTAACTTATTATAGGAACATACCCTTCAACAGACCATCTATGTGATGGCTTTAATAGTCACTCGTCAACCTTCGATAGCTCAGTTGGTAGAGCGGAGGACTGTAGGTGAAATTGCAGGAATCCTTAGGTAGCTGCTTCAAATCCGGCTCGAAGGAGTGTATGTTTTCTTGTGGCTTGCGCCAACTTTTGAACAGCACTGCACTTTGACTTGTGCTTGAGGTGATGTAGCTCTGGGCAAGAGTGGAGGACTGTAAGTGAAATTTCAGCAATCCTTAGGTTGGTGGTTGAAATCTGGCTTGAAGGAGTACACATTTTGATGTGGCTTTTGCCAACTTTTTGACAACAGTGCACTTTGACTTGTGCATGACTAACATATTATCTTTCCCTGAGAGCTCCAAGTTCTTCACTTGTTGACCTTCGATAAGACAGTTGGTAGAGCGGCGGAGTGTACTTGAAATTGTAACAATCCTTAGGTCATTGGCTGAAAGGAGGATCACTTTTTCTGCTGTTGTGCCGACTTTTTGACGTTTGCCTGGTGTTTCCCCCAAAAAGGTATTTCCCTAAGTGGGAATCGGACCCGGGACGGTGAGAGCGCCGAATCCTAACCACTAGACCACCACGAGAGGGCTAAAACCTTTAGCAGTGCGGGGGCTAAACAGCATTCTTTACACTCGGCTCAGTTTTTCTCTATCATCAAATGCAACTACTGGCATTCTGAGGGGATGTAGCTCAGTGGAATAGCGCATTCTTTGCATGTATGAGGACCTGGGTTCAATCTCCGGCATCTGCATGAAACCCACAAACTCAGCAGATTAACTTATTATAGGGAACATACCCTTCAACAGACCATCTAGGTGATGGCTTTAATAGTCACTCGTCAACCTTCGATAGCTCAGTTGGTAGAGTGGAGGACTGTAGGTGAAATTGCAGGAATCCTTAGGTCGCTGGTTCAAATCCGGCTCGAAGGAGTGTATGTTTTCTTGTGGCTTGCGCCAACTTTTGAACAGCACTGCACTTTGACTTGTGCTTGAGGTGATGTAGCTCTGGGCAAGAGTGGAGGACTGTAAGTGAAATTTCAGCAATCCTTAGGTTGGTGGTTGAAATCTGGCTTGAAGGAGTACACATTTTGATGTGGCTTTTGCCAACTTTTTGACAACAGTGCACTTTGACTTGTGCATGACTAACATATTATCTTTCCTGAGAGCTCCAAGTTCTTCACTTGTTGACCTTCGATAAGACAGTTGGTAGAGCGGCGGAGTGTACTTGAAATTGTAACAATCCTTAGGTCATTGGCTGAAAGGAGGATCACTTTTTCTGCTGTTGTGCCGACTTTTTGACGTTTGCCTGGTGTTTCCCCCAAAAAGGTATTTCCCTAAGTGGGAATCGGACCGGAGACGGTGAGAGCGCCGAATCCTAACCACTAGACCACCACGAGAGGGCTAAAACCTTTAGCAGTGCGGGGCTAAACAGCATTCTTTACACTCGGCTCAGTTTTCTCTATCATCAAATGCAACTACTGGCATTCTGAGGGGATGTAGCTCAGTGGAATAGCGCATTCTTTGCATGTATGAGGACCGGGTTCAATCTCCGGCATCTGCATGAAACCCACAAACTCAGCAGATTAACTTATTATAGGGAACATACCCTTCAACAGACCATCTAGGTGATGGCTTTAATAGTCACTCGTCAACCTTCGATAGCTCAGTTGGTAGAGTGGAGGACTGTAGGTGAAATTGCAGGAATCCTTAGGTTGCTGGTTCAAATCGCTCAAAGGAGTGTATGTTTTCTTGTGGCTTGCGCTAACTTTTGAACAGCACTGCACTTTGACTTGTGCTTGAGGTGATGTAGCTCTGGGCAAGAGTGGAGGACTGTAAGTGAAATTTCAGCAATCCTTAGGTTGGTGGTTGAAATCTGGCTTGAAGGAGTACACATTTTGATGTGGCTTTTGCCAACTTTTTGACAACAGTGCACTTTGACTTGTGCATGACTAACATATTATCTTTCCCTGAGAGCTCCAAGTTCTTCACTTGTTGACCTTCGATAAGACAGTTGGTAGAGCGCGGAGTGTACTTGAAATTGTAACAATCCTTAGGTCATTGGCTGAAAGGAGGATCACTTTTTCTGCTGTTGTGCCGACTTTTTGACGTTTGCCTGGTGTTTCCCCAAAAGGTATTTCCCTAAGTGGGAATCGGACCCGGGACGGTGAGAGCGCCGAATCCTAACCACTAGACCACCACGAGAGGGCTAAAACCTTTAGCAGTCTTGAGGGCTAAACAGCATTCTTTACACTCGGCTCAGTTTTTCTCTATCATCAAATGCAACTACTGGCATTCTGAGGGGATGTAGCTCAGTGGAATAGCGCATTCTTTGCATGTATGAGGACCTGGGTTCAATCTCCGGCATCTGCATGAAACCCACAAACTCAGCAGATTAACTTATTATAGGAACATACCCTTCAACAGACCATCTAGGTGATGGCTTTAATAGTCACTCATCAACCTTCGATAGCTCAGTTGGTAGAGTGGAGGACTGTAGGTGAAATTGCAGGAATCTTAGGTTGCTGGTTCAAATCCTGCTCGAAGGAGTGTATGTTTTCTTGTGGCTTGCGCCAACTTTTGAACAGCACTGCACTTTGACTTGTGCTTGAGGTGATGTAGCTCTGGGCAAGAGTGGAGGACTGTAAGTGAAATTTCAGCAATCCTTAGGTTGGTGGTTGAAATCTGGCTTGAAGGAGTACACATTTTGATGTGGCTTTTGCCAACTTTTTGACAACAGTGCACTTTGACTTGTGCATGACTAACATATTATCTTTCCCTGAGAGCTCCAAGTTCTTCACTTGTTGACCTTCGATAAGACAGTTGGTAGAGCGGTGGAGTGTACTTGAAATTGTAAAAATCCTTAGGTCATTGGCTGAAAGGAGGATCACTTTTTCTGCTGTTGTGCCGACTTTTTGACGTTTGCCTGGTGTTTCCCCCAAAAAGGTATTTCCCTAAGTGGGAATCGGACCCGGGACGGTGAGAGCGCCGAATCCTAACCACTAGACCACCACGAGAGGGCTAAAACCTTTAGCAGTGCGGGGGCTAAACAGCATTCTTTACACTCGGCTCAGTTTTTCTCTATCATCAAATGCAACTACTGGCATTCTGAGGGGATGTAGCTCAGTGGAATAGCGCATTCTTTGCATGTATGAGGACCTGGGTTCAATCTCCGGCATCTGCATGAAACCCACAAACTCAGCAGATTAACTTATTATAGGGAACATACCCTTCAACAGACCATCTATGTGATGGCTTTAATAGTCACTCATCAACCTTCGATAGCTCAGTTGGTAGAGCGGAGGACTGTAGGTGAAATTGCAGGAATCCTTAGGTCGCTGGTTCAAATCCGGCTCGAAGGAGTGTATGTTTTCTTGTGGCTTGCGCCAACTTTTGAACAGCACTGCACTTTGACTTGTGCTTGAGGTGATGTAGCTCTGGGCAAGAGTGGAGGACTGTAAGTGAAATTTCAGCAATCCTTAGGTTGGTGGTTGAAATCTGGCTTGAAGGAGTACACATTTTGATGTGGCTTTTGCCAACTTTTTGACAACAGTGCACTTTGACTTGTGCATGACTAACATATTATCTTTCCCTGAGAGCTCCAAGTTCTTCACTTGTTGACCTTCGATAAGACAGTTGGTAGAGCGGCGGAGTGTACTTGAAATTGTAACAATCCTTAGGTCATTGGCTGAAAGGAGGATCACTTTTTCTGCTGTTGTGCCGACTTTTTGACGTTTGCCTGGTGTTTCCCCCAAAAAGGTATTTCCCTAAGTGGGAATCGGACCGGAGACGGTGAGAGCGCCGAATCCTAACCACTAGACCACCACGAGAGGGCTAAAACCTTTAGCAGTGCGGGGCTAAACAGCATTCTTTACACTCGGCTCAGTTTTTCTCTATCATCAAATGCAACTACTGGCATTCTGAGGGGATGTAGCTCAGTGGAATAGCGCATTCTTTGCATGTATGAGGACCTGGGTTCAATCTCCGGCATCTGCATGAAACCCACAAACTCAGCAGATTAACTTATTATAGGGAACATACCCTTCAACAGACCATCTATGTGATGGCTTTAATAGTCACTCGTCAACCTTCGATAGCTCAGTTGGTAGAGCGGAGGACTGTAGGTGAAATTGCAGGAATCCTTAGGTTGCTGTTTCAAATCCGGCTCGAAGGAGTGTATGTTTTCTTGTGGCTTGCGCTAACTTTTGAACAGCACTGCACTTTGACTTGTGCTTGAGGTGATGTAGCTCTGGGCAAGAGTGGAGGACTGTAAGTGAAATTTCAGCAATCCTTAGGTTGGTGGTTGAAATCTGGCTTGAAGGAGTACACATTTTGATGTGGCTTTTGCCAACTTTTTGACAACAGTGCACTTTGACTTGTGCATGACTAACATATTATCTTTCCCTGAGAGCTCCAAGTTCTTCACTTGTTGACCTTCGATAAGACAGTTGGTAGAGCGGCGGAGTGTACTTGAAATTGTAAAAATCCTTAGGTCATTGGCTGAAAGGAGGATCACTTTTTCTGCTGTTGTGCCGACTTTTGACGCTTGCCTGGTGTTTCCCCCAAAAAGGTATTTCCCTAAGTGGGAATCGGACCCGGACGGTGAGAGCGCTCGAATCCTAACCACTAGACCACCACGAGAGGGCTAAAACCTTTAGCAGTGCGGGGCTAAACAGCATTCTTTACACTCGGCTCAGTTTTTCTCTATCATCAAATGCAACTACTGGCATTCTGAGGGGATGTAGCTCTGGGGAACAGTGGAGGACTGTAAGTGAAATTTCAGCAATCCTTAGGTTGGTGGTTGAAATCTGGCTTGAAGGAGTACACATTTTGATGTGGCTTTTGCCAACTTTTTGACAACAGTGCACTTTGACTTGTGCATGACTAACATATTATCTTTCCTGAGAGCTCCAAGTTCTTCACTTGTTGACCTTCGATAAGACAGTTGGTAGAGCGGCGGAGTGTACTTGAAATTGTAACAATCCTTAGGTCATTGGCTGAAAGGAGGATCACTTTTTCTGCTGTTGTGCCGACTTTTTGACGTTTGCCTGGTGTTTCCCCAAAAGGTATTTCCCTAAGTGGGAATCGGACCGGGACGGTGAGAGCGCGAATCCTAACCACTAGACCACCACGAGAGGGCTAAAACCTTTAGCAGTGCGGGGGCTAAACAGCATTCTTTACACTCGGCTCAGTTTTTCTCTATCATCAAATGCAACTACTGGCATTCTGAGGGGATGTAGCTCTGGGGAACAGTGGAGGACTGTAAGTGAAATTTCAGCAATCCTTAGGTTGGTGGTTGAAATCTGGCTTGAAGGAGTACACATTTTGATGTGGCTTTTGCCAACTTTTTGACAACAGTGCACTTTGACTTGTGCATGACTAACATATTATCTTTCCCTGAGAGCTCCAAGTTCTTCACTTGTTAACCTTCGATAAGACAGCTCCAAGTTCTTCACTTGTTGACCTTCGATAAGACAGTTGGTAGAGCGGCGGAGTGTACTTGAAATTGTAACAATCCTTAGGTCATTGGCTGAAAGGAGGATCGCTGTTGTGCCGACTTTTGACGCTTGCCTGGTGTTTCCAAAAGGTATTTCCTAAGTGGGAATCGGACCGGGGACGGTGAGAGCGCCGAATCCTAACCACTAGACCACCACGAGAGGGCTAAAACCTTTAGCAGTGCGGGGCTAAACAGCATTCTTTACACTCGGCTCAGTTTTCTCTATCATCAAATGCAACTACTGGCATTCTGAGGGGATGTAGCTCAGTGGAATAGCGCATTCTTTGCATGTATGAGGACCCGGGTTCAATCTCCGGCATCTGCATGAAACCCACAAACTCAGCAGATTAACTTATTATAGGGAACATACCTTCAACAGACCATCTATGTGATGGCTTTAATAGTCACTCGTCAACCTTCGATAGCTCAGTTGGTAGAGCGGAGGACTGTAGGTGAAATTGCAGGAATCCTTAGGTCGCTGGTTCAAATCCGGCTCGAAGGAGTGTATGTTTTCTTGTGGCTTGCGCCAACTTTTGAACAGCACTGCACTTTGACTTGTGCTTGAGGTGATGTAGCTCTGGGCAAGAGTGGAGGACTGTAAGTGAAATTTCAGCAATCCTTAGGTTGGTGGTTGAAATCTGGCTTGAAGGAGTACACATTTTGATGTGGCTTTTGCCAACTTTTTGACAACAGTGCACTTTGACTTGTGCATGACTAACATATTATCTTTCCCTGAGAGCTCCAAGTTCTTCACTTGTTGACCTTCGATAAGACAGTTGGTAGAGCGGCGGAGTGTACTTGAAATTGTAACAATCCTTAGGTCATTGGCTGAAAGGAGGATCACTTTTTCTGCTGTTGTGCCGACTTTTTGACGTTTGCCTGGTGCCTGGTGTTTCCAAAAAAGGTATTTCCCTAAGTGGGAATCGGACGGGTGAGAGCGTGAATCCCCACTAGACCACCATGAGAGGGCTAAAACCTTTAGCAGTGCGGGGGCTAAACAGCATTCTTTACACTCGGCTCAGTTTTTCTCTATCATCAAATGCAACTACTGGCATTCTGAGGATGTAGCTCTGGGGAACAGTGGAGGACTGTAAGTGAAATTTCAGCAATCCTTAGGTTGGTGGTTGAAATCTGGCTTGAAGGAGTACACATTTTGATGTGGCTTTTGCCAACTTTTTGACAACAGTGCACTTTGACTTGTGCATGACTAACATATTATCTTTCCTGAGAGCTCCAAGTTCTTCACTTGTTGACCTTCGATAAGACAGTTGGTAGAGCGGCGGAGTGTACTTGAAATTGTAAAATCCTTAGGTCATTGGCTGAAAGGAGGATCACTTTTTCTGCTGTTGTGCCGACTTTTGACGCTTTGCCTGGTGTTTCCCAAAAGGTATTTCCCTAAGTGGGAATCGGACCTGGACGGTGAGAGCGCCGAATCCTAACCACTAGACCACCACGAGAGGGCTAAAACCTTTAGCAGTGCGGGGGCTAAACAGCATTCTTTACACTCGGCTCAGTTTTTCTCTATCATCAAATGCAACTACTGGCATTCTGAGGGGATGTAGCTCAGTGGAATAGCGCATTCTTTGCATGTATGAGGACCGGGTTCAATCTCCGGCATCTGCATGAAACCCACAAACTCAGCAGATTAACTTATTATAGGAACATACCTTCAACAGACCATCTAGGTGATGGCTTTAATAGTCACTCGTCAACCTTCGATAGCTCAGTTGGTAGAGTGGAGGACTGTAGGTGAAATTGCAGGAATCCTTAGGTCGCTGGTTCAAATCCTCAAGGAGTGTATGTTTTCTTGTGGCTTGCGCCAACTTTTGAACAGCACTGCACTTTGACTTGTGCTTGAGGTGATGTAGCTCTGGGCAAGAGTGGAGGACTGTAAGTGAAATTTCAGCAATCCTTAGGTTGGTGGTTGAAATCTGGCTTGAAGGAGTACACATTTTGATGTGGCTTTTGCCAACTTTTTGACAACAGTGCACTTTGACTTGTGCATGACTAACATATTATCTTTCCTGAGAGCTCCAAGTTCTTCACTTGTTGACCTTCGATAAGACAGTTGGTAGAGCGGCGGAGTGTACTTGAAATTGTAACAATCCTTAGGTCATTGGCTGAAAGGAGGATCACTTTTTCTGCTGTTGTGCCGACTTTTGACGCTTGCCTGGTGTTTCCCCAAAAAGGTATTTCCCTAAGTGGGAATCGGACCGGGACGGTGAGAGCGCGAATCCTAACCACTAGACCACCACGAGAGGGCTAAAACCTTTAGCAGTGCGGGGGCTAAACAGCATTCTTTACACTCGGCTCAGTTTTTCTCTATCATCAAATGCAACTACTGGCATTCTGAGGGGATGTAGCTCTGGGGAACAGTGGAGGACTGTAAGTGAAATTTCAGCAATCCTTAGGTTGGTGGTTGAAATCTGGCTTGAAGGAGTACACATTTTGATGTGGCTTTTGCCAACTTTTTGACAACAGTGCACTTTGACTTGTGCATGACTAACATATTATCTTTCCCTGAGAGCTCCAAGTTCTTCACTTGTTGACCTTCGATAAGACAGTTGGTAGAGCGGGAGTGTACTTGAAATTGTAACAATCCTTAGGTCATTGGCTGAAAGGAGGATCACTTTTTCTGCTGTTGTGCCGACTTTTTGACGCTTGCCTGGTGTTTCCCCAAAAAGGTATTTCCCTAAGTGGGAATCGGACCCGGACGGTGAGAGCGCGAATCCTAACCACTAGACCACCACGAGAGGGCTAAAACCTTTAGCAGTGCGGGGCTAAACAGCATTCTTTACACTCGCTCAGTTTTTCTCTATCATCAAATGCAACTACTGGCATTCTGAGGGATGTAGCTCAGTGGAATAGCGCATTCTTTGCATGTATGAGGACCTGGGTTCAATCTCCGGCATCTGCATGAAACCCACAAACTCAGCAGATTAACTTATTATAGGGAACATACCCTTCAACAGACCATCTAGGTGATGGCTTTAATAGTCACTCGTCAACCTTCGATAGCTCAGTTGGTAGAGTGGAGGACTGTAGGTGAAATTGCAGCAATCCTTAGGTTGGTGGTTGAAATCTGGCTTGAAGGAGTACACATTGTGGCTTTGGCTTTGAACAACAGTGCACTTTGACTTGTGCATGACTAACATATTATCTTTCCTGAGATAAGACAGCTCCAAGTTCTTCACTTGTTGACCTTCGATAAGACAGTTGGTAGAGCGGAGTGTACTTGAAATTGTAACAATCCTTAGGTCATTGGCTGAAAGGAGGATCACTTTTTCTGCTGTTGTGCCGACTTTGACGTTGCCTGGTGTTTCCCCAAAAGGTATTTCCCTAAGTGGGAATCGGACCTGGACGGTGAGAGCGAATCCTAACCACTAGACCACCATGAGAGGGCTAAAACCTTTAGCAGTCCTAAACAGCATTCTTTACACTCGGCTCAGTTTTTCTATCATCAAATGCAACTACTGGCATTCTGAGGGATGTAGCTCTGGGGAACAGTGGAGGACTGTAAGTGAAATTTCAGCAATCCTTAGGTTGGTGGTTGAAATCTGGCTTGAAGGAGTACACATTTTGATGTGGCTTTGCCAACTTTTTGACAACAGTGCACTTTGACTTGTGCATGACTAACATATTATCTTTCCCTGAGAGCTCCAAGTTCTTCACTTGTTGACCTTCGATAAGACAGTTGGTAGAGCGGCGGAGTGTACTTGAAATTGTAACAATCCTTAGGTCATTGGCTGAAAGGAGGATCACTTTTTCTGCTGTTGTGCCGACTTTTTGACGCTTGCCTGGTGTTTCCCCAAAAGGTATTTCCCTAAGTGGGAATCGGACCCGGGACGGTGAGAGCGCCAATCCTAACCACTAGACCACCACGAGAGGGCTAAAACCTTTAGCAGTGCGGGGCTAAACAGCATTCTTTACACTCGGCTCAGTTTTTCTCTATCATCAAATGCAACTACTGGCATTCTGAGGGGATGTAGCTCAGTGGAATAGCGCATTCTTTGCATGTATGAGGACCTGGGTTCAATCTCCGGCATCTGCATGAAACCCACAAACTCAGCAGATTAACTTATTATAAGGGAACATACCCTTCAACAGACCATCTAGGTGATGGCTTTAATAGTCACTCGTCAACCTTCGATAGCTCAGTTGGTAGAGTGGAGGACTGTAGGTGAAATTGCAGGAATCCTTAGGTCGCTGGTTCAAATCCGCTCGAAGGAGTGTATGTTTTCTTGTGGCTTGCGCCAACTTTTGAACAGCACTGCACTTTGACTTGTGCTTGAGGTGATGTAGCTCTGGGCAAGAGTGGAGGACTGTAAGTGAAATTTCAGCAATCCTTAGGTTGGTGGTTGAAATCTGGCTTGAAGGAGTACACATTTTGATGTGGCTTTTGCCAACTTTTTGACAACAGTGCACTTTGACTTGTGCATGACTAACATATTATCTTTCCTGAGAGCTCCAAGTTCTTCACTTGTTGACCTTCGATAAGACAGTTGGTAGAGCGGCGGAGTGTACTTGAAATTGTAAAAATCCTTAGGTCATTGGCTGAAAGGAGGATCACTTTTTCTGCTGTTGTGCCGACTTTTGACGCTTTGCCTGGTGTTTCCCCAAAAGGTATTTCCCTAAGTGGGAATCGGACCCGGGACGGTGAGAGCGCGAATCCTAACCACTAGACCACCATGAGAGGGCTAAAACCTTTAGCAGTGCGGGGCTAAACAGCATTCTTTACACTCGGCTCAGTTTTTCTCTATCATCAAATGCAACTACTGGCATTCTGAGGGATGTAGCTCTGGGGAACAGTGGAGGACTGTAAGTGAAATTTCAGCAATCCTTAGGTTGGTGGTTGAAATCTGGCTTGAAGGAGTACACATTTTGATGTGGCTTTTGCCAACTTTTTGACAACAGTGCACTTTGACTTGTGCATGACTAACATATTATCTTTCCCTGAGAGCTCCAAGTTCTTCACTTGTTGACCTTCGATAAGACAGTTGGTAGAGCGGCGGAGTGTACTTGAAATTGTAACAATCCTTAGGTCATTGGCTGAAAGGAGGATCACTTTTTCTGCTGTTGTGCCGACTTTTGACGCTTGCCTGGTGTTTCCCCAAAAAGGTATTTCCCTAAGTGGGAATCGGACCCGGGACGGTGAGAGCGCCGAATCCTAACCACTAGACCACCACGAGAGGGCTAAAACCTTTAGCAGTGCGGGGCTAAACAGCATTTTCTATCATCAAATGCAACTACTGGCATTCTGAGGGGATGTAGCTCTGGGAACAGTGGAGGACTCAAGTGAAATTTCAGCAATCCTTAGGTTGAAATCTTGAAGGAGTACACATTTTGATGTGGCTTTTGCCAACTTTTTGACAACAGTGCACTTTGACTTGTGCATGACTAACATATTATCTTTCCCTGAGAGCTCCAAGTTCTTCACTTGTTAACCTTCGATAAGACAGCTCCAAGTTCTTCACTTGTTGACCTTCGATAAGACAGTTGGTAGAGCTTGAAATTGTAACAATCCTTAGGTCATTGGCTGAAAGGAGGATCACTTTTTCTGCTGTTGTGCCGACTTTTTGACGCTTGCCTGGTGTTTCCCCAAAAAGGTATTTCCCTAAGTGGGAATCAGACCTGGGACGGTGAGAGCGCTGAATCCCAACCACTAGACCACCACGAGAGGGCTAAACCTTTAGCAGTGCGGGGGCTAAACAGCATTCTTTACACTCGCTCAGTTTTTCTCTATCATCAAATGCAACTACTGGCATTCTGAGGGATGTAGCTCAGTGGAATAGCGCATTCTTTGCATGTATGAGGACCTGGGTTCAATCTCCGGCATCTGCATGAAACCCACAAACTCAGCAGATTAACTTATTATAGGAACATACCCTTCAACAGACCATCTAGGTGATGGCTTTAATAGTCACTCGTCAACCTTCGATAGCTCAGTTGGTAGAGTGGAGGACTGTAGCTGAAATTGCAGGAATCCTTAGGTTGCTGGTTCAAATCCGGCTCGAAGGAGTGTATGTTTTCTTGTGGCTTGCGCCAACTTTTGAACAGCACTGCACTTTGACTTGTGCTTGAGGTGATGTAGCTCTGGGCAAGTGTGGAGGACTGTAAGTGAAATTTCAGCAATCCTTAGGTTGGTGGTTGAAATCTGGCTTGAAGGAGTACACATTTTGATGTGGCTTTTGCCAACTTTTTGACAACAGTGCACTTTGACTTGTGCATGACTAACATATTATCTTTCCCTGAGAGCTCCAAGTTTTTCACTTGTTAACCTTCGATAAGACAGCTCCAAGTTCTTCACTTGTTGACCTTCGATAAGACAGTTGGTAGAGCGGCGGAGTGTACTTGAAATTGTAACAATCCTTAGGTCATTGGCTGAAAGGAGGATCACTTTTTCTGCTGTTGTGCCGACTTTTGACGCTTGCCTGGTGTTTCCCCCAAAAAGGTATTTCCCTAAGTGGGAATCGGACCTGGGACGGTGAGAGCGCCGAATCCTAACCACTAGACCACCATGAGAGGGCTAAAACCTTTAGCAGTGCGGGGGCTAAACAGCATTCTTTACACTCGGCTCAGTTTTTCTCTATCATCAAATGCAACTACTGGCATTCTGAGGGGATGTAGCTCTGGGGAACAGTGGAGGACTGTAAGTGAAATTTCAGCAATCCTTAGGTTGGTGGTTGAAATCTGGCTTGAAGGAGTACACATTTTGATGTGGCTTTTGCCAACTTTTTGACAACAGTGCACTTTGACTTGTGCATGACTAACATATTATCTTTCCCTGAGAGCTCCAAGTTCTTCACTTGTTGACCTTCGATAAGACAGTTGGTAGAGCGGCGGAGTGTACTTGAAATTGTAACAATCCTTAGGTCATTGGCTGAAAGGAGGATCACTTTTTCTGCTGTTGTGCCGACTTTTTGACGTTTGCCTGGTGTTTCAAAAGGTATTTCCCTAAGTGGGAATCGGACCCGGACGGTGAGAGCGCCGAATCCTAACCACTAGACCACCACGAGAGGGCTAAAACCTTTAGCAGTGCGGGGGCTAAACAGCATTCTTTACACTCGGCTCAGTTTTTCTCTATCATCAAATGCAACTACTGGCATTCTGAGGGGATGTAGCTTGGTGGAATAGCGCATTCTTTGCATGTATGAGGACCCGGGTTCAATCTCCGGCATCTGCATGAAACCCACAAACTCAGCAGATTAACTTATTATAGGAACATACCCTTCAACAGACCATCTAGGTGATGGCTTTAATAGTCACTCGTCAACCTTCGATAGCTCAGTTGGTAGAGCGGAGGACTGTAGGTGAAATTGCAGGAATCCTTAGGTCGCTGTTTCAAATCAAGGAGTGTATGTTTTCTTGTGGCTTGCGCCAACTTTTGAACAGCACTGCACTTTGACTTGTGCTTGAGGTGATGTAGCTCTGGGCAAGAGTGGAGGACTGTAAGTGAAATTTCAGCAATCCTTAGGTTGGTGGTTGAAATCTGGCTTGAAGGAGTACACATTTTGATGTGGCTTTTGCCAACTTTTTGACAACAGTGCACTTTGACTTGTGCATGACTAACATATTATCTTTCCCTGAGAGCTCCAAGTTCTTCACTTGTTAACCTTCAATAAGACAGCTCCAAGTTCTTCACTTGTTGACCTTCGATAAGACAGTTGGTAGAGCGGCGGAGTGTACTTGAAATTGTAACAATCCTTAGGTCATTGGCTGAAAGGAGGATCACTTTTTCTGCTGTTGTGCCGACTTTTTGACGTTTGCCTGGTGTTTCCCAAAAGGTATTTCCCTAAGTGGGAATCGGACCCGGGACGGTGAGAGCGCCGAATCCTAACCACTAGACCACCACGAGAGGGCTAAAACCTTTAGCAGTGCGGGGGCTAAACAGCATTCTTTACACTCGGCTCAGTTTTTCTCTATCATCAAATGCAACTACTGGCATTCTCAGGGGATGTAGCTCTGGGCAAGAGTGGAGGACTGTAAGTGAAATTTCAGCAATCCTTAGGTTGGTGGTTGAAATCTGGCTTGAAGGAGTACACATTTTGATGTGGCTTTTGCCAACTTTTTGACAACAGTGCACTTTGACTTGTGCATGACTAACATATTATCTTTCCCTGAGAGCTCCAAGTTCTTCACTTGTTAACCTTCGATAAGACAGCTCCAAGTTCTTCACTTGTTGACCTTCGATAAGACAGTTGGTAGAAGCGTGGAGTGTACTTGAAATTGTAACAATCCTTAGGTCATTGGCTGAAAGGAGGATCACTTTTTCTGCTGTTGTGCCGACTTTTTGACGCTTTGCCTGGTGTTTCAAAGGTATTTCCCTAAGTGGGAATCGGACCACGGTGAGAGCGCCGAATCCTAACCACTAGACCACCACGAGAGGGCTAAAACCTTTAGCAGTGCGGGGCTAAACAGCATTCTTTACACTCGGCTCAGTTTTTCTCTATCATCAAATGCAACTACTGGCATTCTGGGGATGTAGCTCTGGGGAACAGTGGAGGACTGTAAGTGAAATTTCAGCAATCCTTAGGTTGGTGGTTGAAATCTGGCTTGAAGGAGTACACATTTTGATGTGGCTTTTGCCAACTTTTTGACAACAGTGCACTTTGACTTGTGCATGACTAACATATTATCTTTCCCTGAGAGCTCCAAGTTCTTCACTTGTTGACCTTCGATAAGACAGTTGGTAGAGCGGCGGAGTGTACTTGAAATTGTAAAAATCCTTAGGTCATTGGCTGAAAGGAGGATCACTTTTTCTGCTGTTGTGCCGACTTTTGACGCTTGCCTGGTGTTTCCCCAAAAGGTATTTCCCTAAGTGGGAATCGGACCGGACGGTGAGAGCGCCGAATCCTAACCACTAGACCACCACGAGAGGGCTAAAACCTTTAGCAGTGCGGGGGCTAAACAGCATTCTTTACACTCGGCTCAGTTATTCTCTATCATCAAATGCAACTACTGGCATTCTGAGGGGATGTAGCTCAGTGGAATAGCGCATTCTTTGCATGTATGAGGACCTGGGTTCAATCTCCGGCATCTGCATGAAACCCACAAACTCAGCAGATTAACTTATTATAGGGAACATACCCTTCAACAGACCATCTAGGTGATGGCTTTAATAGTCACTCGTCAACCTTTGATAACTCAGTTGGTAGAGTGGAGGACTGTAGGTGAAATTGAAGGAATCGCTAGGTTGCTGGTTCAAATCCGGCTCGAAGGAGTGTATGTTTTCTTGTGGCTTGCGCCAACTTTTGAACAGCACTGCACTTTGACTTGTGCTTGAGGTGATGTAGCTCTGGGCAAGAGTGGAGGACTGTAAGTGAAATTTCAGCAATCCTTAGGTTGGTGGTTGAAATCTGGCTTGAAGGAGTACACATTTTGATGTGGCTTTTGCCAACTTTTTGACAACAGTGCACTTTGACTTGTGCATGACTAACATATTATCTTTCCCTGAGAGCTCCAAGTTCTTCACTTGTTAACCTTCGATAAGACAGCTCCAAGTTCTTCACTTGTTGACCTTCGATAAGACAGTTGGTAGAGCGGCGGAGTGTACTTGAAATTGTAACAATCCTTAGGTCATTGGCTGAAAGGAGGATCACTTTTTCTGCTGTTGTGCCGACTTTTTGACGTTTGCCTGGTGTTTCCCCCAAAAAGGTATTTCCCTAAGTGGGAATCGGACCGGACGGTGAGAGCGCCGAATCCTAACCACTAGACCACCACGAGAGGGCTAAAACCTTTAGCAGTGCGGGGCTAAACAGCATTCTTTACACTCGCTCAGTTTTTCTCTATCATCAAATGCAACTACTGGCATTCTGAGGGGATGTAGCTCTGGGGAACAGTGGAGGACTGTAAGTGAAATTTCAGCAATCCTTAGGTTGGTGGTTGAAATCTGGCTTGAAGGAGTACACATTTTGATGTGGCTTTTGCCAACTTTTTGACAACAGTGCACTTTGACTTGTGCATGACTAACATATTATCTTTCCCTGAGAGCTCCAAGTTCTTCACTTGTTGACCTTCGATAAGACAGTTGGTAGAGCGGCGGAGTGTACTTGAAATTGTAAAAATCCTTAGGTCATTGGCTGAAAGGAGGATCACTTTTTCTGCTGTTGTGCCGACTTTTGACGCTTGCCTGGTGTTTCCCCAAAAGGTATTTCCCTAAGTGGGAATCAGACCGGGACGGTGAGAGCGCGAATCCTAACCACTAGACCACCACGACAGGGCTAAAACCTTTAGCAGTGCGGGGGCTAAACAGCATTTTGACAACAGTGCACTTTGACTTGTGCATGACTAACATATTATCTTTCCTGAGAGCTCCAAGTTCTTCACTTGTTGACCTTCGATAAGACAGTTGGTAGAGCGGCGGAGTGTACTTGAAATTGTAACAATCCTTAGGTCATTGGCTGAAAGGAGGATCACTTTTTCTGCTGTTGTGCCGACTTTTGACGTTTGCCTGGTGTTTCCCAAAAGGTATTTCCCTAAGTGGGAATCAGACCGGGACGGTGAGCGCGAATCCTAACCACTAGACCACCACGAGAGGGCTAAAACCTTTAGCAGTGCGGGGGCTAAACAGCATTCTTTACACTCGGCTCAGTTATTCTCTATCATCAAATGCAACTACTGGCATTCTGAGAGGATGTAGCTCAGTGGAATAGCGCATTCTTTGCATGTATGAGGACCGGGTTCAATCTCCGGCATCTGCATGAAACCCACAAACTCAGCAGATTAACTTATTATAGGGAACATACGCTTCAACAGACCATCTAGGTGATGGCTTTAATAGTCACTCGTCAACCTTCGATAGCTCAGTTGGTAGAGCGGAGGACTGTAGGTGAAATTGCAGGAATCCTTAGATTGCTGGTTCAAATCCGTCTCGAAGGAGTGTATGTTTTCTTGTGGCTTACGCCAAATTTTGAACAGCACTGCACTTTGACTTGTGCTTGAGGTGATGTAGCTCTGGGCAAGAGTGGAGGACTGTAAGTGAAATTTCAGCAATCCTTAGGTTGGTGGTTGAAATCTGTCTTGAAGGAGTACACATTTTGATGTGGCTTTTGCCAACTTTTTGACAACAGTGCACTTTGACTTGTGCATGACTAACATATTATCTTTCCTGAGAGCTCCAAGTTCTTCACTTGTTGACCTTCGATAAGACAGTTGGTAGAGCGGCGGAGTGTACTTGAAATTGTAACAATCCTTAGGTCATTGGCTGAAAGGAGGATCACTTTTTCTGCTGTTGTGCCGACTTTTGACGTTTGCCTGGTGTTTCCCCAAAAAGGTATTTCCCTAAGTGGGAATCGGACCGGGACGGTGAGAGCGCCGAATCCTAACCACTAGACCACCACGAGAGGGCTAAAACCTTTAGCAGTGCGGGGCTAAACAGCATTCTTTACACTCGGCTCAGTTTTTCTCTATCATCAAATGCAACTACTGGCATTCTGAGGGATGTAGCTCAGTGGAATAGCGCATTCTTTGCATGTATGAGGACCTGGGTTCAATCTCCGGCATTTGCATGAAACCCACAAACTCAGCAGATTAACTTATTATAGGGAACATACCCTTCAACAGACCATCTAGGTGATGGCTTTAATAGTCACTCGTCAACCTTCGATAGCTCAGTTGGAAGAGTGGAGGACTGTAGGTGAAATTTCAGCAATCCTTAGGTTGGTGGTTGAAATCTGGCTTGAAGGAGTACACATTTTGATGTGGCTTTTGCCAACTTTTTGACAACAGTGCACTTTGACTTGTGCATGACTAACATATTATCTTTCCCTGAGAGCTCCAAGTTCTTCACTTGTTAACCTTCGATAAGACAGTTGGTAGAGCGGCGGAGTGTACTTGAAATTGTAACAATCCTTAGGTCATTGGCTGAAAGGAGGATCACTTTTTCTGCTGTTGTGCCGACTTTTTGACGTTTGCCTGGTGTTTCCCCCAAAAAGGTATTTCCCTAAGTGGGAATCAGACCCGGGACGGTGAGAGCGCGAATCCTAACCACTAGACCACCACGAGAGGGCTAAAACCTTTAGCAGTGCGGGGCTAAACAGCATTCTTTACACTCGGCTCAGTTATTCTCTATCATCAAATGCAACTACTGGCATTCTGAGAGGATGTAGCTCAGTGGAATAGCGCATTCTTTGCATGTATGAGGACCGGGTTCAATCTCCGGCATCTGCATGAAACCCACAAACTCAGCAGATTAACTTATTATAGGAACATACGCTTCAACAGACCATCTAGGTGATGGCTTTAATAGTCACTCGTCAACCTTCGATAGCTCAGTTGGTAGAGCGGAGGACTGTAGGTGAAATTGCAGGAATCCTTAGATTGCTGGTTCAAATCCGCTCAAGGAGTGTATGTTTTCTTGTGGCTTACGCCAAATTTTGAACAGCACTGCACTTTGACTTGTGCTTGAGGTGATGTAGCTCTGGGCAAGAGTGGAGGACTGTAAGTGAAATTTCAGCAATCCTTAGGTTGGTGGTTGAAATCTGTCTTGAAGGAGTACACATTTTGATGTGGCTTTTGCCAACTTTTTGACAACAGTGCACTTTGACTTGTGCATGACTAACATATTATCTTTCCCTGAGAGCTCCAAGTTCTTCACTTGTTGACCTTCGATAAGACAGTTGGTAGAGCGGCGGAGTGTACTTGAAATTGTAACAATCCTTAGGTCATTGGCTGAAAGGAGGATCACTTTTTCTGCTGTTGTGCCGACTTTTGACGCTTGCCTGGTGTTTCCCCAAAGGTATTTCCCTAAGTGGGAATCGGACCCGGGAGACGGTGAGAGCGCCGAATCCTAACCACTAGACCACCACGAGAGGGCTAAAACCTTTAGCAGTGCGGGGGCTAAACAGCATTCTTTACACTCGGCTCAGTTTTTCTCTATCATCAAATGCAACTACTGGCATTCTGAGGGGATGTAGCTCAGTGGAATAGCGCATTCTTTGCATGTATGAGGACCTGGGTTCAATCTCCGGCATTTGCATGAAACCCACAAACTCAGCAGATTAACTTATTATAGGGAACATACCCTTCAACAGACCATCTAGGTGATGGCTTTAATAGTCACTCGTCAACCTTCGATAGCTCAGTTGGTAGAGTGGAGGACTGTAGGTGAAATTTCAGCAATCCTTAGGTTGGTGGTTGAAATCTGGCTTGAAGGAGTACACATTTTGATGTGGCTTTTGCCAACTTTTTGACAACAGTGCACTTTGACTTGTGCATGACTAACATATTATCTTTCCCTGAGAGCTCCAAGTTCTTCACTTGTTAACCTTCGATAAGACAGTTGGTAGAGCGGCGGAGTGTACTTGAAATTGTAACAATCCTTAGGTCATTGGCTGAAAGGAGGATCACTTTTTCTGCTGTTGTGCCGACTTTTTGACGTTTGCCTGGTGTTTCCCCCAAAAAGGTATTTCCCTAAGTGGGAATCAGACCCGGACGGTGAGAGCGCGAATCCTAACCACTAGACCACCACGAGAGGGCTAAAACCTTTAGCAGTGCGGGGGCTAAACAGCATTCTTTACACTCGGCTCAGTTATTCTCTATCATCAAATGCAACTACTGGCATTCTGAGAGGATGTAGCTCAGTGGAATAGCGCATTCTTTGCATGTATGAGGACCCGGGTTCAATCTCCGGCATCTGCATGAAACCCACAAACTCAGCAGATTAACTTATTATAGGAACATACGCTTCAACAGACCATCTAGGTGATGGCTTTAATAGTCACTCGTCAACCTTCGATAGCTCAGTTGGTAGAAGCGGAGGACTGTAGGTGAAATTGCAGGAATCCTTAGGATTGCTGGTTCAAATCCGGCTCGAAGGAGTGTATGTTTTCTTGTGGCTTACGCCAAATTTTTGAACAGCACTGCACTTTGACTTGTGCTTGAGGTGATGTAGCTCTGGGCAAGAGTGGAGGACTGTAAGTGAAATTTCAGCAATCCTTAGGTTGGTGGTTGAAATCTGGCTTGAAGGAGTACACATTTTGATGTGGCTTTTGCCAACTTTTTGACAACAGTGCACTTTGACTTGTGCATGACTAACATATTATCTTTCCCTGAGAGCTCCAAGTTCTTCACTTGTTGACCTTCGATAAGACAGTTGGTAGAGCGGCGGAGTGTACTTGAAATTGTAAAAATCCTTAGGTCATTGGCTGAAAGGAGGATCACTTTTTCTGCTGTTGTGCCGACTTTTTGACGTTTGCCTGGTGTTTCCCCCAAAAAGGTATTTCCCTAAGTGGGAATCAGACCCGGGACGGTGAGAGCGCCGAATCCTAACCACTAGACCACCACGAGAGGGCTAAATCCTTTAGCAGTGCGGGGGCTAAACAGCATTCTTTACACTCGGCTCAGTTATTCTCTATCATCAAATGCAACTACTGGCATTCTGAGGGGATGTAGCTCAGTGGAATAGCGCATTCTTTGCATGTATGAGGACCCGGGTTCAATCTCTGGCATGTGCATGAAACCCACAAACTCAGCAGATTAACTTATTATAGTGAACATACGCTTCAACAGACCATCTAGGTGATGGCTTTAATAGTCACTCGTCAACCTTCGATAGCTCAGTTGGTAGAGTGGAGGACTGTAGGTGAAATTGCAGGAATCCTTAGGTCGCTGGTTCAAATCTGGCTCGAAGGAGTGTATGTTTTCTTGTGGCTTGCGCCAACTTTTGAACAGCACTGCACTTTGACTTGTGCTTGAGGTGATGTAGCTCTGGGCAAGAGTGGAGGACTGTAAGTGAAATTTCAGCAATCCTTAGGTTGGTGGTTGAAATCTGGCTTGAAGGAGTACACATTTTGATGTGGCTTTTGCCAACTTTTTGACAACAGTGCACTTTGACTTGTGCATGACTAACATATTATCTTTCCCTGAGAGCTCCAAGTTCTTCACTTGTTGACCTTCGATAAGACAGTTGGTAGAGCGGCGGAGTGTACTTGAAATTGTAAAAATCCTTAGGTCATTGGCTGAAAGGAGGATCACTTTTTCTGCTGTTGTGCCGACTTTTGACGTTTGCCTGGTGTTTCCCCAAAAGGTATTTCCCTAAGTGGGAATCGGACCCGGGACGGTGAGAGCGCGAATCCTAACCACTAGACCACCACGAGAGGGCTAAAACCTTTAGCAGTGCGGGGGCTAAACAGCATTCTTTACACTAGGCTCAGTTTTTCTCTATCATCAAATGCAACTACTGGCATTCTGAGGATGTAGCTCTGGGGAACAGTGGAGGACTGTAAGTGAAATTTCAGCAATCCTTAGGTTGGTGGTTGAAATCTGGCTTGAAGGAGTACACATTTTGATGTGGCTTGTGCCAACTTTTTGACAACAGTGCACTTTGACTTGTGCATGACTAACATATTATCTTTCCCTGAGAGCTCCAAGTTCTTCACTTGTTGACCTTCGATAAGACAGTTGGTAGAGCGGCGGAGTGTACTTGAAATTGTAAAAATCCTTAGGTCATTGGCTGAAAGGAGGATCACTTTTTCTGCTGTTGTGCCGACTTTTTGACGCTTGCCTGGTGTTTCCCCAAAAGGTATTTCCCTAAGTGGGAATCAGACCGGGACGGTGAGAGCGCCGAATCCTAACCACTAGACCACCACGAGAGGGCTAAAACCTTTAGCAGTGCGGGGGCTAAACAGCATTCTTTACACTCGGCTCAGTTTTTCTCTATCATCAAATGCAACTACTGGCATTCTGAGGGGATGTAGCTCAGTGGAATAGCGCATTCTTTGCATGTATGAGGACCTGGGTTCAATCTCCGGCATCTGCATGAAACCCACAAACTCAGCAGATTAACTTATTATAGGGAACATACCCTTCAACAGACCATCTAGGTGATGGCTTTAATAGTCACTCGTCAACCTTCGATAGCTCAGTTGGTAGAGTGGAGGACTGTAGGTGAAATTGCAGCAATCCTTAGGTTGGTGGTTGAAGTCTGGCTTGAAGGAGTACACATTTTGATTTGGCTTTTGCCAACTTTTTGACAACAGTGCACTTTGACTTGTGCATGACTAACATATTATCTTTCCCTGAGAGCTCCAAGTTCTTCACTTGTTGACCTTCGATAAGACAGTTGGTAGAGCGGCGGAGTGTACTTGAAATTGTAACAATCCTTAGGTCATTGGCTGAAAGGAGGATCACTTTTTCTGCTGTTGTGCCGACTTTTTGACGTTTGCCTGGTGTTTCCCCAAAGGTATTTCCCTAAGTGGGAATCAGACCCGGACGGTGAGAGCGCCGAATCCTAACCACTAGACCACCACGAGAGGGCTAAAACCTTTAGCAGTGCGGGGGCTAAACAGCATTCTTTACACTCGGCTCAGTTTTTCTCTATCATCAAATGCAACTACTGGCATTCTGAGGGGATGTAGCTCAGTGGAATAGCGCATTCTTTGCATGTATGAGGACCCGGGTTCAATCTCCGGCATCTGCATGAAACCCACAAACTCAGCAGATTAACTTATTATAGGGAACATACCCTTCAACAGACCATCTAGGTGATGGCTCTAATAGTCACTCGTCAACCTTCGATAGCTCAGTTGGTAGAGTGGAGGACTGTAGGTGAAATTTCAGCAATCCTTAGGTTGGTGGTTGAAATCTGGCTTGAAGGAGTACACATTTTGATGTGGCTTTTGCCAACTTTTTGACAACAGTGCACTTTGACTTGTGCATGACTAACATATTATCTTTCCCTGAGAGCTCCAAGTTCTTCACTTGTTAACCTTCGATAAGACAGTTGGTAGAGCGGCGGAGTGTACTTGAAATTGTAAAAATCCTTAGGTCATTGGCTGAAAGGAGGATCACTTTTTCTGCTGTTGTGCCGACTTTTTGACGTTTGCCCGGTGTTTCCCCCAAAAAGGTATTTCCCTAAGTGGGAATCGGACCCGGGACGGTGAGAGCGCCGAATCCTAACCACTAGACCACCACGACAGGGCTAAAACCTTTAGCAGTGCGGGGGCTAAACAGCATTTTGACAACAGTGCACTTTGACTTGTGCATGACTAACATATTATCTTTCCCTGAGAGCTCCAAGTTCTTCACTTGTTGACCTTCGATAAGACAGTTGGTAGAGCGGCGGAGTGTACTTGAAATTGTAAAAATCCTTAGGTCATTGGCTGAAAGGAGGATCACTTTTTCTGCTGTTGTGCCGACTTTTGACGCTTGCCTGGTGTTTCCCCAAAAGGTATTTTCCCTAAGTGGGAATCAGACCGGACGGTGAGAGCAAATCCTAACCACTAGACCACCACGAGAGGGCTAAATCCTTTAGCAGTGCGGGGGCTAAACAGCATTCTTTACACTCGGCTCAGTTATTCTCTATCATCAAATGCAACTACTGGCATTCTGAGGGGATGTAGCTCAGTGGAATAGCGCATTCTTTGCATGTATGAGGACCCGGGTTCAATCTCTGGCATGTGCATGAAACCCACAAACTCAGCAGATTAACTTATTATAGTGAACATACGCTTCAACAGACCATCTAGGTGATGGCTTTAATAGTCACTCGTCAACCTTCGATAGCTCAGTTGGTAGAGTGGAGGACTGTAGGTGAAATTGCAGGAATCCTTAGGTCGCTGGTTCAAATCCGGCTCGAAGGAGTGTATGTTTTCTTGTGGCTTGCGCCAACTTTTGAACAGCACTGCACTTTGACTTGTGCTTGAGGTGATGTAGCTCTGGGCAAGAGTGGAGGACTGTAAGTGAAATTTCAGCAATCCTTAGGTTGGTGGTTGAAATCTGGCTTGAAGGAATACACATTTTGATGTGGCTTTTGCCAACTTTTTGACAACAGTGCACTTTGACTTGTGCATGACTAACATATTATCTTTCCCTGAGAGCTCCAAGTTCTTCACTTGTTGACCTTCGATATGACAGTTGGTAGAGCGGCGGAGTGTACTTGAAATTGTAAAAATCCTTAGGTCATCGGCTGAAAGGAGGATCACTTTTTCTGCTGTTGTGCCGACTTTTTGACGTTTGCCTGGTGTTTCCCCCAAAAAGGTATTTCCCTAAGTGGGAATCGGACCGGACGGTGAGAGCGCCGAATCCTAACCACTAGACCACCACGAGAGGGCTAAAACCTTTAGCAGTGCGGGGCTAAACAGCATTCTTTACACTAGGCTCAGTTTTCTCTATCATCAAATGCAACTACTGGCATTCTGAGGGATGTAGCTCTGGGGAACAGTGGAGGACTGTAAGTGAAATTTCAGCAATCTTTAGGTTGGTAGTTGAAATCTGGCTTGAAGGAGTACACATTTTCTTGTGGCTTGTGCCAACTTTTTGACAACAATGCACTTTGACTTGTGCTTGACTAACATATTATCTTTCCCTGAGAGCGCCAAGTTCTTCACTTGTTGACCTTCGATAAGACAGTTGGTAGAGCGGCGGAGTGTACTTGAAATTGTAAAAATCCTTAGGTCATTGGCTGAAAGGAGGATCACTTTTTCTGCTGTTGTGCCGACTTTTTGACGTTTGCCTGGTGTTTCCCCCAAAAAGGTATTTCCCTAAGTGGGAATCAGACCCGGGGCGGTGAGAGCGCCGAATCCTAACCACTAGACCACCACGACAGGGCTAAAACCTTTAGCAGTGCGGGGGCTAAACAGCATTTTGACAACAGTGCACTTTGACTTGTGCATGACTAACATATTATCTTTCCCTGAGAGCTCCAAGTTCTTCACTTGTTGACCTTCGATAAGACAGTTGGTAGAGCGGCGGAGTGTACTTGAAATTGTAACAATCCTTAGGTCATTGGCTGAAAGGAGGATCACTTTTTCTGCATTCTTTACACTCGGCTCAGTTATTCTCTATCATCAAATGCAACTACTGGCATTCTGAGAGGATGTAGCTCAGTGGAATACCGCATTCTTTGCATGTATGAGGACCCGGGTTCAATCTCCGGCATCTGCATGAAACCCACAAACTCAGCAGATTAACTTATTATAGGGAACATACGCTTCAACAGACCATCTAGGTGATGGCTTTAATAGTCACTCGTCAACCTTCGATAGCTCAGTTGGTAGAGCGGAGGACTTTAGGTGAAATTGCAGGAATCCTTAGATTGCTGGTTCAAATCCGTCTCGAAGGAGTGTATGTTTTCTTGTGGCTTACGCCAACTTTTGAACAGCACTGCACTTTGACTTGTGCTTGAGGTGATGTAGCTCTGGGCAAGAGTGGAGGACTGTAAGTGAAATTTCAGCAATCCTTAGGTTGGTGGTTGAAATCTGGCTTGAAGGAGTACACATTTTGATGTGGCTTTTGCCAACTTTTTGACAACAGTGCACTTTGACTTGTGCATGACTAACATATTATCTTTCCTGAGAGCTCCAAGTTCTTCACTTGTTGACCTTCGATAAGACAGTTGGTAGAGCGGCGGAGTGTACTTGAAATTGTAACAATCCTTAGGTCATTGGCTGAAAGGAGGATCACTTTTTCTGCTGTTGTGCCAACTTTTTGACGTTTGCCTGGTGTTTCCCCCAAAAAGGTATTTCCCTAAGTGGGAAGCGGACCCGGGACGGTGAGAGCGAATCCTAACCACTAGACCACCATGAGAGGGCTAAAACCTTTAGCAGTGCGGGGGCTAAACAGCATTCTTTACACTCGGCTCAGTTTTTCTCTATCATCAAATGCAACTACTGGCATTCTGAGGGGATGTAGCTCTGGGGAACAGTGGAGGACTGTAAGTGAAATTTCAGCAATCCTTAGGTTGGTGGTTGAAATCTGGCTTGAAGGAGTACACATTTTGATGTGGCTTTTGCCAACTTTTTGACAACAGTGCACTTTGACTTGTGCATGACTAACATATTATCTTTCCCTGAGAGCTCCAAGTTCTTCACTTGTTGACCTTCGATAAGACAGTTGGTAGAGCGGCGGAGTGTACTTGAAATTGTAACAATCCTTAGGTCATTGGCTGAAAGGAGGATCACTTTTTCTGCTGTTGTGCCGACTTTTTGACGCTTGCCTGGTGTTTCCCAAAAGGTATTTCCCTAAGTGGGAAGCGGACCGGGACGGTGAGAGCGCCGAATCCTAACCACTAGACCACCATGAGAGGGCTAAAACCTTTAGCAGTGCGGGGGCTAAACAGCATTCTTTACACTCGGCTCAGTTTTTCTCTATCATCAAATGCAACTACTGGCATTCTGAGGGGATGTAGCTCTGGGGAACAGTGGAGGACTGTAAGTGAAATTTCAGCAATCCTTAGGTTGGTGGTTGAAATCTGGCTTGAAGGAGTACACATTTTGATGTGGCTTTTGCCAACTTTTTGACATCAGTGCTCTTTGACTTGTGCATGACTCAGTTGGTAGAGCGGAGGACTGTAGGTGAAATTGCAGGAATCCTTAGATTGCTGGTTCAAATCCGTCTCGAAGGAGTGTATGTTTTCTTGTGGCTTACGCCAACTTTTGAACAGCACTGCACTTTGACTTGTGCTTGAGGTGATGTAGCTCTGGGCAAGAGTGGAGGACTGTAAGTGAAATTTCAGCAATCCTTAGGTTGGTGGTTGAAATCTGGCTTGAAGGAGTACACATTTTGATGTGGCTTTTGCCAACTTTTTGACAACAGTGCACTTTGACTTGTGCATGACTAACATATTATCTTTCCCTGAGAGCTCCAAGTTCTTCACTTGTTGACCTTCGATAAGACAGTTGGTAGAGCGGCGGAGTGTACTTGAAATTGTAACAATCCTTAGGTCATTGGCTGAAAGGAGGATCACTTTTTCTGCTGTTGTGCCGACTTTTTGACGCTTGCCTGGTGTTTCCAAAAGGTATTTCCCTAAGTGGGAATCGGACCGGGACGGTGAGAGCGCTAATCCTAACCACTAGACCACCATGAGAGGGCTAAAACCTTTAGCAGTGCGGGGGCTAAACAGCATTCTTTACACTCGGCTCAGTTTTCTCTATCATCAAATGCAACTACTGGCATTCTGAGGGGATGTAGCTCTGGGGAACAGTGGAGGACTGTAAGTGAAATTTCAGCAATCCTTAGGTTGGTGGTTGAAATCTGGCTTGAAGGAGTACACATTTTGATGTGGCTTTTGCCAACTTTTTGACAACAGTGCACTTTGACTTGTGCATGACTAACATATTATCTTTCCCTGAGAGCTCCAAGTTCTTCACTTGTTGACCTTCGATAAGACAGTTGGTAGAGCGGCGGAGTGTACTTGAAATTGTAACAATCCTTAGGTCATTGGCTGAAAGGAGGATCACTTTTTCTGCTGTTGTGCCGACTTTTTGACGCTTGCCTGGTGTTTCCCCAAAAAGGTATTTCCCTAAGTGGGAATCGGACCGGACGGTGAGAGCCGAATCCTAACCACTAGACCACCATGAGAGGGCTAAAACCTTTAGCACGGGCTAAACAGCATTCTTTACACTCGGCTCAGTTTTCTCTATCATCAAATGCAACTACTGGCATTCTGAGGGGATGTAGCTCTGGAATAGCGCATTCTTTGCATGGAGGACTTCAAGGCATCTGCATGAAACCCACAAACTCAGCAGATTAACTTATTATGGGAACATCTGCTTCAACAGACCATTTTGAGGTGATGGCTTTAACTTTTTGACATCACTCGTCAACCTTGTGCATGACTCAGTTGGTAGAGCGGAGGACTGTAGGTGAAATTGCAGGAATCCTTAGGTCGCTGGTTCAAATCCGGCTCGAAGGAGTGTATGTTTTCTTGTGGCTTGCGCCAACTTTTGAACAGCACTGCACTTTGACTTGTGCTTGAGGTGATGTAGCTCTGGGCAAGAGTGGAGGACTGTAAGTGAAATTTCAGCAATCCTTAGGTTGGTGGTTGAAATCTGGCTTGAAGGAATACACATTTTGATGTGGCTTTTGCCAACTTTTTGACAACAGTGCACTTTGACTTGTGCATGACTAACATATTATCTTTCCCTGAGAGCTCCAAGTTCTTCACTTGTTGACCTTCGATATGACAGTTGGTAGAGCGGCGGAGTGTACTTGAAATTGTAAAAATCCTTAGGTCATTGGCTGAAAGGAGGATCACTTTTTCTGCTGTTGTGCCGACTTTTTGACGTTTGCCTGGTGTTTCCCCCAAAAAGGTATTTCCCTAAGTGGGAATAAGACCCGGGACGGTGAGAGCGCCGAATCCTAACCACTAGACCACCACGACAGGGCTAAAACCTTTAGCAGTGCGGGGGCTAAACAGCATTTTGACAACAGTGCACTTTGACTTGTGCATGACTAACATATTATCTTTCCCTGAGAGCTCCAAGTTCTTCACTTGTTGACCTTCGATAAGACAGTTGGTAGAGCGGCGGAGTGTACTTGAAATTGTAACAATCCTTAGGTCATTGGCTGAAAGGAGGATCACTTTTTCTGCTGTTGTGCCGACTTTTGACGCTTGCCTGGTGTTTCCCCAAAAAGGTATTTCCTAAGTGGGAATCAGACCCGGGACGGTGAGAGCGCCGAATCCTAACCACTAGACCACCACGAGAGGGCTAAAACCTTTAGCAGTGCGGGGGCTAAACAGCATTCTTTACACTCGGCTCAGTTATTCTCTATCATCAAATGCAACTACTGGCATTCTGAGAGGATGTAGCTCAGTGGAATAGCGCATTCTTTGCATGTATGAGGACCCGGGTTCAATCTCCGGCATCTGCATGAAACCCACAAACTCAGCAGATTAACTTATTATAGGGAACATACGCTTCAACAGACCATCTAGGTGATGGCTTTAATAGTCACTCGTCAACCTTCGATAGCTCAGTTGGTAGAGCGGAGGACTGTAGGTGAAATTGCAGGAATCCTTAGATTGCTGGTTCAAATCCGTCTCGAAGGAGTGTATGTTTTCTTGTGGCTTACGCCAACTTTTGAACAGCACTGCACTTTGACTTGTGCTTGAGGTGATGTAGCTCTGGGCAAGAGTGGAGGACTGTAAGTGAAATTTCAGCAATCCTTAGGTTGGTGGTTGAAATCTGGCTTGAAGGAGTACACATTTTGATGTGGCTTTTGCCAACTTTTTGACAACAGTGCACTTTGACTTGTGCATGACTAACATATTATCTTTCCCTGAGAGCTCCAAGTTCTTCACTTGTTGACCTTCGATAAGACAGTTGGTAGAGCGGCGGAGTGTACTTGAAATTGTAACAATCCTTAGGTCATTGGCTGAAAGGAGGATCACTTTTTCTGCTGTTGTGCCGACTTTTTGACGCTTTGCCTGGTGTTTCCAAAAAGGTATTTCCCTAAGTGGGAATCGGACCCGGACGGTGAGAGCGCGAATCCTAACCACTAGACCACCATGAGAGGGCTAAAACCTTTAGCAGTGCGGGGCTAAACAGCATTCTTTACACTCGGCTCAGTTTTTCTCTATCATCAAATGCAACTACTGGCATTCTGAGGGGATGTAGCTCTGGGGAACAGTGGAGGACTGTAAGTGAAATTTCAGCAATCCTTAGGTTGGTGGTTGAAATCTGGCTTGAAGGAGTACACATTTTGATGTGGCTTTTGCCAACTTTTTGACATCAGTGCTCTTTGACTTGTGCATGACTCAGTTGGTAGAGCGGAGGACTGTAGGTGAAATTGCAGGAATCCTTAGGTCGCTGGTTCAAATCCGGCTCGAAGGAGTGTATGTTTTCTTGTGGCTTGCGCCAACTTTTGAACAGCACTGCACTTTGACTTGTGCTTGAGGTGATGTAGCTCTGGGCAAGAGTGGAGGACTGTAAGTGAAATTTCAGCAATCCTTAGGTTGGTGGTTGAAATCTGGCTTGAAGGAATACACATTTTGATGTGGCTTTTGCCAACTTTTTGACAACAGTGCACTTTGACTTGTGCATGACTAACATATTATCTTTCCCTGAGAGCTCCAAGTTCTTCACTTGTTGACCTTCGATATGACAGTTGGTAGAGCGGCGGAGTGTACTTGAAATTGTAAAAATCCTTAGGTCATTGGCTGAAAGGAGGATCACTTTTTCTGCTGTTGTGCCGACTTTTTGACGCTTGCCTGGTGTTTCCCCAAAAAGGTATTTCCCTAAGTGGGAATCGGACCCGGACGGTGAGAGCGCCGAATCCTAACCACTAGACCACCACGAGAGGGCTAAAACCTTTAGCAGTGCGGGGCTAAACAGCATTCTTTACACTCGGCTCAGTTTTCTCTATCATCAAATGCAACTACTGGCATTCTGAGGGGATGTAGCTCAGTGGAATAGCGCATTCTTTGCATGTATGAGGACCCGGTTCAATCTCTGGCATCTGCATGAAACCCACAAACTCAGCAGATTAACTTATTATAGGGAACATACGCTTCAACAGACCATCTAGGTGATGGCTTTAATAGTCACTCGTCAACCTTCGATAGCTCAGTTGGTAGAGCGGAGGACTGTAGGTGAAATTGCAGGAATCCTTAGGTCGCTGGTTCAAATCTGCTCGAAGGAGTGTATGTTTTCTTGTGGCTTGCGCTAACTTTTGAACAGCACTGCACTTTGACTTGTGCTTGAGGTGATGTAGCTCTGGGCAAGAGTGGAGGACTGTAAGTGAAATTTCAGCAATCCTTAGGTTGGTGGTTGAAATCTGGCTTGAAGGAGTACACATTTTGATGTGGCTTTGCCAACTTTTTGACAACAGTGCACTTTGACTTGTG
The DNA here is from genome assembly GCA_030435695.1 of Brachymystax lenok tsinlingensis. Taxonomy (NCBI): domain Eukaryota; kingdom Metazoa; phylum Chordata; class Actinopteri; order Salmoniformes; family Salmonidae; genus Brachymystax; species Brachymystax lenok. Next base: position 155,483 of record JAGFMH010000053.1, on the reverse strand, counting down.
CATGACTAACATATTATCTTTCCCCGAGAGCTCCAAGTTCTTCACTTGTTGACCTTCGATAAGACAGTTGGTAGAGCGGCGGAGTGTACTTGAAATTGTAAAAATCCTTAGGTCATTGGCTGAAAGGAGGATCACTTTTTCTGCTGTTGTGCCGACTTTTTGACGCTTTGCCTGGTGTTTCAAAAGGTATTTCCCTAAGTGGGAATCGGACCGGGACGGTGAGAGCGCTAATCCTAACCACTAGACCACCACGAGAGGGCTAAAACCTTTAGCAGTGCGGGGGCTAAACAGCATTTTGACAACAGTGCACTTTGACTTGTGCATGACTAACATATTATCTTTCCTGAGAGCGCCAAGTTCTTCACTTGTTGACCTTCGATAAGACAGTTGGTAGAGCGGAGTGTACTTGAAATTGTAAAAATCCTTAGGTCATTGGCTGAAAGGAGGATCACTTTTCTGCTGTTGTGCCGACTTTTTGACGTTGCCTGGTGTTTCCCCCAAAAAGGTATTTCCCTAAGTGGGAATCGGACCCGGGACTGAGTGAGAGAGCTCCGCATCCTACCACTAGACCACATCACACTGCATTCTGAGGGCTAAGAGTGGAGGACTGTAAGTGAAATTTCAGCAATCCTTAGGTTGGTGGTTGAAATCTGGCTTGAAGGAGTACAGCATTTTGACAACAGTGCACTTTGACTTGTGCATGACTAACATATTATCTTTCCCTGAGAGCGCCAAGTTCTTCACTTGTTGACCTTCGATAAGACAGTTTGTAGAGCGGCGGAGTGTACTTGAAATTGTAAAAATCCTTAGGTCATTGGCTGAAAGGAGGATCACTTTTTCTGCTGTTGTGCCGACTTTTGACGCTTGCCTGGTGTTTCCCCCAAAAAGGTATTTCCCTAAGTGGGAATCAGACCCGGGACGGTGAGAGCGCCGAATCCTAACCACTAGACCACCACGAGAGGGCTAAATCCTTTAGCAGTGCGGGGGCTAAACAGCATTCTTTACACTCGGCTCAGTTATTCTCTATCATCAAATGCAACTACTGGCATTCTGAGGGGATGTAGCTCAGTGGAATAGCGCATTCTTTGCATGTATGAGGACCCGGGTTCAATCTCTGGCATCTGCATGAAACCCACAAACTCAGCAGATTAACTTATTATAGTGAACATACGCTTCAACAGACCATCTAGGTGATGGCTTTAATAGTCACTCGTCAACCTTCGATAGCTCAGTTGGTAGAGCGGAGGACTGTAGGTGAAATTGCAGGAATCTTTAGGTTGCTGGTTCAAATCCGTCTCGAAGGAGTGTATGTTTTCTTGTGGCTTGCGCCAACTTTTGAACAGCACTGCACTTTGACTTGTGCTTGAGGTGATGTAGCTCTGGGCAAGAGTGGAGGACTGTAAGTGAAATTTCAGCAATCCTTAGGTTGGTGGTTGAAATCTGGCTTGAAGGAGTACACATTTTGATGTGGCTTTTGCCAACTTTTTGACAACAGTGCACTTTGACTTGTGCATGACTAACATATTATCTTTCCCTGAGAGCTCCAAGTTCTTCACTTGTTGACCTTCGATAAGACAGTTGGTAGAGCGGCGGAGTGTACTTGAAATTGTAACAATCCTTAGGTCATTGGCTGAAAGGAGGATCACTTTTTCTGCTGTTGTGCCGACTTTTTGACGCTTTGCCTGGTGTTTCCCCAAAAGGTATTTCCCTAAGTGGGAATCGGACCCGGACGGTGAGAGCGCGAATCCTAACCACTAGACCACCACGAGAGGGCTAAAACCTTTAGCAGTGCGGGGCTAAACAGCATTTTGACAACAGTGCACTTTGACTTGTGCATGACTAACATATTATCTTTCCCTGAGAGCGTAAGTTCTTCACTTGTTGACCTTCGATAAGACAGTTGGTAGAGCTGAGTGTACTTGAAATTGTAAAAATCCTTAGGTCATTGGCTGAAAGGAGGATCACTTTTTCTGCTGTTGTGCCCGACTTTTTGGCGTTGCCGGTGTTTCCCCAAAGGTATTTCCTAAGTGGGAATCGGACCCGGGACGGTGAGAGCGCCGAATCCTAACCACTAGACCACCACGACAGGGCTAAAACCTTTAGCAGTGCGGGGGCTAAACAGCATTTTGACAACAGTGCACTTTGACTTGTGCATGACTAACATATTATCTTTCCCTGAGAGCTCCAAGTTCTTCACTTGTTGACCTTCGATAAGACAGTTGGTAGAGCGGCGGAGTGTACTTGAAATTGTAAAAATCCTTAGGTCATTGGCTGAAAGGAGGATCACTTTTTCTGCTGTTGTGCCGACTTTTTGACGTTTGCCTGGTGTTTCCCCCAAAAAGGTATTTCCCTAAGTGGGAATCAGACCCGGGACGGTGAGAGCGCCGAATCCTAACCACTAGACCACCACGAGAGGGCTAAAACCTTTAGCAGTGCGGGGGCTAAACAGCATTCTTTACACTCGGCTCAGTTATTCTCTATCATCAAATGCAACTACTGGCATTCTGAGGGGATGTAGCTCAGTGGAATAGCGCATTCTTTGCATGTATGAGGACCCGGGTTCAATCTCTGGCATCTGCATGAAACCCACAAACTCAGCAGATTAACTTATTATAGTGAACATACGCTTCAACAGACCATCTAGGTGATGGCTTTAATAGTCACTCGTCAACCTTCGATAGCTCAGTTGGTAGAGCGGAGGACTGTAGGTGAAATTGCAGGAATCCTTAGGTTGCTGGTTCAAATCCGTCTCGAAGGAGTGTATGTTTTCTTGTGGCTTGCGCCAACTTTTGAACAGCACTGCACTTTGACTTGTGCTTGAGGTGATGTAGCTCTGGGCAAGAGTGGAGGACTGTAAGTGAAATTTCAGCAATCCTTAGGTTGGTGGTTGAAATCTGGCTTGAAGGAGTACACATTTTGATGTGGCTTTTGCCAACTTTTTGACAACAGTGCACTTTGACTTGTGCATGACTAACATATTATCTTTCCCTGAGAGCTCCAAGTTCTTCACTTGTTGACCTTCGATAAGACAGTTGGTAGAGCGGCGGAGTGTACTTGAAATTGTAACAATCCTTAGGTCATTGGCTGAAAGGAGGATCACTTTTTCTGCTGTTGTGCCGACTTTTTGACGCTTGCCTGGTGTTTCCCCAAAAAGGTATTTCCCTAAGTGGGAATCGGACCCGGGACGGTGAGAGCGCGAATCCTAACCACTAGACCACCACGAGAGGGCTAAAACCTTTAGCAGTGCGGGGCTAAACAGCATTCTTTACACTCGGCTCAGTTTTTCTCTATCATCAAATGCAACTACTGGCATTCTGAGGGGATGTAGCTCTGGGCAACAGTGGAGGACTGTAAGTGAAATTTCAGCAATCCTTAGGTTGGTGGTTGAAATCTGGCTTGAAGGAGTACACATTTTGATGTGGCTTTTGCCAACTTTTTGACAACAGTGCACTTTGACTTGTGCATGACTAACATATTATCTTTCCTGAGAGCTCCAAGTTCTTCACTTGTTGACCTTCGATAAGACAGTTGGTAGAGCGGCGGAGTGTACTTGAAATTGTAAAAATCCTTAGGTCATTGGCTGAAAGGAGGATCACTTTTTCTGCTGTTGTGCCGACTTTTTGACGTTTGCCTGGTGTTTCCCCCAAAAAGGTATTTCCCTAAGTGGGAATCGGACCCGGGACGGTGAGAGCGCCGAGTCCTAACCACTAGACCACCACGAGAGGGCTAAAACCTTTAGCAGTGCGGGGGCTAAACAGCATTCTTTACACTCGGCTCAGTTTTTCTCTATCATCAAATGCAACTACTGGCATTCTGAGGGGATGTAGCTCTGGGCAAGAGTGGAGGACTCTAAGTGAAATTTCAGCAATCCTTAGGTTGGTGGTTGAAATCTGGCTTGAAGGAGTACACATTTTGATGTGGCTTTTGCCAACTTTTTGACAACAGGGCACTTTGACTTGTGCTTGACTAACATATTATCTTTCCCTGAGAGCTCCAAGTTCTTCACTTGTTGACCTTCGATAAGACAGTTGGTAGAGCGGCGGAGTGTACTTGAAATTGTAAAAATCCTTAGGTCATTGGCTGAAAGGAGGATCACTTTTTCTGCTGTTGTGCCGACTTTTTGACGTTTGCCTGGTGTTTCCCCCAAAAAGGTATTTCCTAAGTGGGAATCGGACCCGGGACGGTGAGAGCGCCGAATCCTAACCACTAGACCACCACGACAGGGCTAAAACCTTTAGCAGTGCGGGGGCTAAACAGCATTTTGACAACAGTGCACTTTGACTTGTGCATGACTAACATATTATCTTTCCCTGAGAGCGCCAAGTTCTTCACTTGTTGACCTTCGATAAGACAGTTTGGTAGAGCGGCGGAGTGTACTTGAAATTGTAAAAATCCTTAGGTCATTGGCTGAAAGGAGGATCACTTTTTCTGCTGTTGTGCCGACTTTTTGACGCTTGCCTGGTGTTTCAAAAAGGTATTTCCCTAAGTGGGAATCAGACCGGGACGGTGAGAGCGCCGAATCCTAACCACTAGACCACCACGAGAGGGCTAAATCCTTTAGCAGTGCGGGGGCTAAACAGCATTCTTTACACTCGGCTCAGTTTTTCTCTATCATCAAATGCAACTACTGGCATTCTGAGGGATGTAGCTCTGGGGAACAGTGGAGGACTGTAAGTGAAATTTCAGCAATCCTTAGGTTGGTAGTTGAAATCTGGCTTGAAGGAGTACACATTTTGATGTGGCTTTTGCCAACTTTTTGACAACAGGGCACTTTGACTTGTGCTTGACTAACATATTATCTTTCCTGAGAGCTCCAAGTTCTTCACTTGTTGACCTTCGATAAGACAGTTGGTAGAGCGGCGGAGTGTACTTGAAATTGTAAAAATCCTTAGGTCATTGGCTGAAAGGAGGATCACTTTTTCTGCTGTTGTGCCGACTTTTGACGCTTTGCCTGGTGTTTCCCAAAAAGGTATTTCCCTAAGTGGGAATCGGACCCGGACGGTGAGAGCGCCGAATCCTAACCACTAGACCACCACGAGAGGGCTAAAACCTTTAGCAGTGCGGGGCTAAACAGCATTCTTTACACTCGGCTCAGTTTTTCTCTATCATCAAATGCAACTACTGGCATTCTGAGGGGATGTAGCTCTGGGGAACAGTGGAGGACTGTAAGTGAAATTTCAGCAATCCTTAGGTTGGTGGTTGAAATCTGGCTTGAAGGAGTACACATTTTGATGTGGCTTTTGCCAACTTTTTGACAACAGTGCACTTTGACTTGTGCATGACTAACATATTATCTTTCCTGAGAGCTCCAAGTTCTTCACTTGTTGACCTTCGATAAGACAGTTGGTAGAGCGGCGGAGTGTACTTGAAATTGTAACAATCCTTAGGTCATTGGCTGAAAGGAGGATCACTTTTTCTGCTGTTGTGCCGACTTTTTGACGCTTGCCTGGTGTTTCCAAAAGGTATTTCCCTAAGTGGGAATCGGACCCGGGACGGTGAGAGCGCTAAATCCTAACCACTAGACCACCACGAGAGGGCTAAAACCTTTAGCAGTGCGGGGGCTAAACAGCATTCTTTACACTCGGCTCAGTTTTTCTCTATCATCAAATGCAACTACTGGCATTCTGAGGGGATGTAGCTCTGGGGAACAGTGGAGGACTGTAAGTGAAATTTCAGAAATCCTTAGGTTGGTGGTTGAAATCTGGCTTGAAGGAGTACACATTTTGATGTGGCTTTTGCCAACTTTTTGACAACAGTGCACTTTGACTTGTGCATGACTAACATATTATCTTTCCCTGAGAGCTCCAAGTTCTTCACTTGTTGACCTTCGATAAGACAGTTGGTAGAGCGGCGGAGTGTACTTGAAATTGTAAAAATCCTTAGGTCATTGGCTGAAAGGAGGATAACTTTTTCTGCTGTTGTGCCGACTTTTTGACGCTTGCCTGGTGTTTCCCCAAAAGGTATTTCCCTAAGTGGGAATCGGACCCGGACGGTGAGAGCGCGAATCCTAACCACTAGACCACCACGAGAGGGCTAAAACCTTTAGCAGTGCGGGGCTAAACAGCATTCTTTACACTCGGCTCAGTTATTCTCTATCATCAAATGCAACTACTGGCATTCTGAGGATGTAGCTCAGTGGAATAGCGCATTCTTTGCATGTATGAGGACCCGGGTTCAATCTCCGGCATCTGCATGAAACCCACAAACTCAGCAGATTAACTTATTATAGGGAACATACGCTTCAACAGACCATCTAGGTGATGGCTTTAATAGTCACTCGTCAACCTTCGATAGCTCAGTTGGTAGAGCGGAGGACTGTAGGTGAAATTGCAGGAATCCTTAGGTCGCTGGTTCAAATTTGGCTCGAAGGAGTGTATGCTTTCTTGTGGCTTGCGCCAACTTTTGAACAGCACTGCACTTTGACTTGTGCTTGAGGTGATGTAGCTCTGGGCAAGAGTGGAGGACTGTAAGTGAAATTTCAGCAATCCTTAGGTTGGTGGTTGAAATCTGGCTTGAAGGAGTACACATTTTGATGTGGCTTTTGCCAACTTTTTGACAACAGTGCACTTTGACTTGTGCATGACTAACATATCTTTCCCTGAGAGCTCCAAGTTCTTCACTTGTTGACCTTCGATAAGACAGTTGGTAGAGCGGCGGAGTGTACTTGAAATTGTAACAATCCTTAGGTCATTGGCTGAAAGGAGGATCACTTTTTCTGCTGTTTTGCCGACTTTTTGACGCTTGCCTGGTGTTTCCCCAAAAGGTATTTCCCTAAGTGGGAATCGGACCGGGACGGTGAGAGCGCGAATCCTAACCACTAGACCACCACGAGAGGGCTAAAACCTTTAGCAGTGCGGGGCTAAACAGCATTCTTTACACTCGGCTCAGTTTTCTCTATCATCAAATGCAACTACTGGCATTCTGAGGGGATGTAGCTCTGGGGAACAGTGGAGGACTGTAAGTGAAATTTCAGCAATCCTTAGGTTGGTGGTTGAAATCTGGCTTGAAGGAGTACACATTTTGATGTGGCTTTTGCCAACTTTTTGACAACAATGCACTTTGACTTGTGCTTGACTAACATATTATCTTTCCCTGAGAGCTCCAAGTTCTTCACTTGTTGACCTTCGATAAGACAGTTGGTAGAGCGGCGGAGTGTACTTGAAATTGTAAAAATCCTTAGGTCATTGGCTGAAAGGAGGATCACTTTTTCTGCTGTTGTGCCGACTTTTTGACGCTTGCCTGGTGTTTCCCAAAAAGGTATTTCCCTAAGTGGGAATCGGACCCGGACGGTGAGAGCGCCCGAATCCTAACCACTAGACCACCACGAGAGGGCTAAAACCTTTAGCAGTGCGGGGCTAAACAGCATTCTTTACACTCGGCTCAGTTTTTCTCTATCATCAAATGCAACTACTGGCATTCTGAGGGGATGTAGCTCAGTGGAATAGCGCATTCTTTGCATGTATGAGGACCCGGGTTCAATCTCCGGCATCTGCATGAAACCCACAAACTCAGCAGATTAACTTATTATAGGGAACATACCTTCAACAGACCATCTAGGTGATGGCTTTAATAGTCACTCGTCAACCTTCGATAGCTCAGTTGGTAGAGTGGAGGACTGTAGGTGAAATTGCAGGAATCCTTAGGTCGCTGGTTCAAACCGCCTCAAGGAGTGTATGTTTTCTTGTGGCTTGCGCTAACTTTTGAACAGCACTGCACTTTGACTTGTGCTTGAGGTGATGTAGCTCTGGGCAAGAGTGGAGGACTGTAAGTGAAATTTCAGCAATCCTTAGGTTGGTGGTTGAAATCTGGCTTGAAGGAGTACACATTTTGATGTGGCTTTTGCCAACTTTTTGACAACAGTGCACTTTGACTTGTGCATGACTAACATATTATCTTTCCTGAGAGCTCCAAGTTCTTCACTTGTTGACCTTCGATAAGACAGTTGGTAGAGCGGCGGAGTGTACTTGAAATTGTAACAAATCCTTAGGTCATTGGCTGAAAGGAGGATCACTTTTTCTGCTGTTGTGCCGACTTTTGACGCTTTGCCTGGTGTTTCCCCAAAAGGTATTTCCCTAAGTGGGAATCGGACCGGGACGGTGAGAGCGCGAATCCTAACCACTAGACCACCACGAGAGGGCTAAAACCTTTAGCAGTGCGGGGCTAAACAGCATTCTTTACACTCGGCTCAGTTTTTCTCTATCATCAAATGCAACTACTGGCATTCTGAGGGGATGTAGCTCTGGGGAACAGTGGAGGACTGTAAGTGAAATTTCAGCAATCCTTAGGTTGGTGGTTGAAATCTGGCTTGAAGGAGTACACATTTTGATGTGGCTTTTGCCAACTTTTTGACAACAGTGCACTTTGACTTGTGCATGACTAACATATTATCTTTCCCTGAGAGCTCCAAGTTCTTCACTTGTTGACCTTCGATAAGACAGTTGGTAGAGCGGGAGTGTACTTGAAATTGTAACAAATCCTTAGGTCATTGGCTGAAAGGAGGATCACTTTTTCTGCTGTTGTGCCGACTTTTTGACGTTTGCCTGGTGTTTCCCCAAAAAGGTATTTCCCTAAGTGGGAATCGGACCCGGGACGGTGAGAGCGCGAATCCTAACCACTAGACCACCACGAGAGGGCTAAAACCTTTAGCAGTGCGGGGCTAAACAGCATTCTTTACACTCGGCTCAGTTTTTCTCTATCATCAAATGCAACTACTGGCATTCTGAGGGATGTAGCTCTGGGGAACAGTGGAGGACTGTAAGTGAAATTTCAGCAATCCTTAGGTTGGTGGTTGAAATCTGGCTTGAAGGAGTACACATTTTGATGTGGCTTTTGCCAACTTTTTGACAACAGTGCACTTTGACTTGTGCATGACTAACATATTATCTTTCCTGAGAGCTCCAAGTTCTTCACTTGTTGACCTTCGATAAGACAGTTGGTAGAGCGGCGGAGTGTACTTGAAATTGTAAAAATCCTTAGGTCATTGGCTGAAAGGAGGATCACTTTTTCTGCTGTTGTGCCGACTTTTTGACGCTTTGCCTGGTGTTTCCCCCAAAAAGGTATTTCCCTAAGTGGGAATCGGACCCGGGACGGTGAGAGCGCCGAATCCTAACCACTAGACCACCACGAGAGGGCTAAAACCTTTAGCAGTGCGGGGGCTAAACAGCATTCTTTACACTCGGCTCAGTTTTTCTCTATCATCAAATGCAACTACTGGCATTCTGAGGGGATGTAGCTCTGGGGAACAGTGGAGGACTGTAAGTGAAATTTCAGCAATCCTTAGGTTGGTGGTTGAAATCTGGCTTGAAGGAGTACACATTTTGATGTGGCTTTTGCCAACTTTTTGACAACAGTGCACTTTGACTTGTGCATGACTAACATATTATCTTTCCTGAGAGCTCCAAGTTCTTCACTTGTTGACCTTCGATAAGACAGTTGGTAGAGCGGCGGAGTGTACTTGAAATTGTAAAAATCCTTAGGTCATTGGCTGAAAGGAGGATCACTTTTTCTGCTGTTGTGCCGACTTTTTGACGCTTGCCTGGTGTTTCCCCCAAAAAGGTATTTCCCTTAGTGGGAATCGGACCCGGGACGGTGAGAGCGCCGAATCCTAACCACTAGACCACCACGAGAGGGCTAAAACCTTTAGCAGTGCGGGGGCTAAAACCTTTAGCAGTGCGGGGCTAAACAGCATTCTTTACACTCGGCTCAGTTTTCTCTATCATCAAATGCAACTACTGGCATTCTGAGGGGATGTAGCTCAGTGGAATAGTGGAGGACTTTGCATGTATGAAATCTGGGTTCGCATCTGCATGAAACCCACAAACTCAGCAGATTAACTTATTATAGGAACATACCCTTCAACAGACCATCTAGGTGATGGCTTTAATAGTCACTCGTCACCGATAGCTCAGTTGGTAGAGCGGAGGACTGTAGGTGAAATTGCAGGAATCCTTAGGTCGCTGGTTCAAATCCGTCTCGAAGGAGTGTATGTTTTCTTGTGGCTTGCGCCAACTTTTGAACAGCACTGCACTTTGACTTGTGCTTGAGGTGATGTAGCTCTGGGCAAGAGTGGAGGACTGTAAGTGAAATTTCAGCAATCCTTAGGTTGGTGGTTGAAATCTGGCTTGAAGGAGTACACATTTTGATGTGGCTTTTGCCAACTTTTTGACAACAGTGCACTTTGACTTGTGCATGACTAACATATTATCTTTCCCTGAGAGCTCCAAGTTCTTCACTTGTTGACCTTCGATAAGACAGTTGGTAGAGGCGGAGTGTACTTGAAATTGTAAAAATCCTTAGGTCATTGGCTGAAAGGAGGATCACTTTTTCTGCTGTTGTGCCGACTTTTGACGCTTGCCTGGTGTTTCCCCAAAAGGTATTTCCTAAGTGGGAATCGGACCCGGGACGGTGAGAGCGCCGAATCCTAACCACTAGACCACCACGAGAGGGCTAAAACCTTTAGCAGTGCGGGGCTAAACAGCATTCTTTACACTCGGCTCAGTTTTCTCTATCATCAAATGCAACTACTGGCATTCTGAGGGGATGTAGCTCTGGGGAACAGTGGAGGACTGTAAGTGAAATTTCAGCAATCCTTAGGTTGGTGGTTGAAATCTGGCTTGAAGGAGTACACATTTTGATGTGGCTTTTGCCAACTTTTTGACAACAGTGCACTTTGACTTGTGCTTGACTAACATATTATCTTTCCTGAGAGCTCCAAGTTCTTCACTTGTTGACCTTCGATAAGACAGTTGGTAGAGCGGCGGAGTGTACTTGAAATTGTAAAAATCCTTAGGTCATTGGCTGAAAGGAGGATCACTTTTTCTGCTGTTGTGCCGACTTTTGACGCTTGCCTGGTGTTTCCAAAAAGGTATTTCCCTAAGTGGGAATCGGACCCGGGACGGTGAGAGCGCCGAATCCTAACCACTAGACCACCACGAGAGGGCTAAAACCTTTAGCAGTGCGGGGGCTAAACAGCATTCTTTACACTCGGCTCAGTTTTTCTCTATCATCAAATGCAACTACTGGCATTCTGAGGATGTAGCTCTGGGGAACAGTGGAGGACTGTAAGTGAAATTTCAGCAATCCTTAGGTTGGTGGTTGAAATCTGGCTTGAAGGAGTACACATTTTGATGTGGCTTTTGCCAACTTTTTGACAACAGGGCACTTTGACTTGTGCTTGACTAACATATTATCTTTCCCTGAGAGCTCCAAGTTCTTCACTTGTTGACCTTCGATAAGACAGTTGGTAGAGCGGCGGAGTGTACTTGAAATTGTAAAAATCCTTAGGTCATTGGCTGAAAGGAGGATCACTTTTTCTGCTGTTGTGCCGACTTTTTGACGCTTGCCTGGTGTTTCCCCCAAAAAGGTATTTCCCTAAGTGGGAATCGGACCCGGGACGGTGAGAGCGTCAATCCTAACCACTAGACCACCACGAGAGGGCTAAAACCTTTAGCAGTGCGGGGGCTAAACAGCATTCTTTACCCTCGGCTCAGTTTTTCTCTATCATCAAATGCAACTACTGGCATTCTGAGGGGATGTAGCTCTGGGGAACAGTGGAGGAATGTAAGTGAAATTTCAGCAATCCTTAGGTTGGTGGTTGAAATCTGGCTTGAAGGAGTACACATTTTGATGTGGCTTTTGCCAACTTTTTGACAACAGTGCACTTTGACTTGTGCTTGACTAACATATTATCTTTCCCTGAGAGCTCCAAGTTCTTCACTTGTTGACCTTCGATAAGACAGTTGGTAGAAGCGGAGTGTACTTGAAATTGTAACAATCCTTAGGTCATTGGCTGAAAGGAGGATCACTTTTTCTGCTGTTGTGCCGACTTTTTGACGCTTGCCTGGTGTTTCCCCAAAAGGTATTTCCCTAAGTGGGAATCGGACCGGGACGGTGAGAGCGCGAATCCTAACCACTAGACCACCACGAGAGGGCTAAAACCTTTAGCAGTGCGGGGGCTAAACAGCATTCTTTACACTCGGCTCAGTTATTCTCTATCATCAAATGCAACTACTGGCATTCTGAGGGGATGTAGCTCAGTGGAAGAGCGCATTCTTTGGATGTATGAGGACCCGGGTTCAATCTCCGGCATCTGCATGAAACCCACCAACTCAGCAGATTAACTTTTTATAGGGAACATTCGCTTCAACAGACCATCTAGGTGATGGCTTTAATATTCACTCGTCAACCTTCGATAGCTCAGTTGGTAGAGCGGAGGACTGTAGGTGAAATTGCAGGAATCCTTAGGTCGCTGGTTCAAACTGCTCGAAGGAGTGTATGTTTTCTTGTGGCTTGCGCCAACTTTTGAACAGCACTGCACTTTGACTTGTGCTTGAGGTGATGTAGCTCTGGGCAAGAGTGGAGGACTGTAAGTGAAATTTCAGCAATCCTTAGGTTGGTGGTTGAAATCTGGCTTGAAGGAGTACACATTTTGATGTGGCTTTTGCCAACTTTTTGACAACAGTGCACTTTGACTTGTGCATGACTAACATATTATCTTTCCCTGAGAGCTCCAAGTTCTTCACTTGTTGACCTTCGATAAGACAGTTGGTAGAGCGGCGGAGTGTACTTGAAATTGTAAAAATCCTTAGGTCATTGGCTGAAAGGAGGATCACTTTTTCTGCTGTTGTGCCGACTTTTTGACGTTTGCCTGGTGTTTCCCAAAAAGGTATTTCCCTAAGTGGGAATCGGACCCGGACGGTGAGAGCGCCGAATCCTAACCACTAGACCACCACGAGAGGGCTAAAACCTTTAGCAGTGCGGGGGCTAAACAGCATTCTTTACACTCGGCTCAGTTTTTCTCTATCATCAAATGCAACTACTGGCATTCTGAGGGGATGTAGCTCTGGGGAACAGTGGAGGACTGTAAGTGAAATTTCAGCAATCCTTAGGTTGGTGGTTGAAATCTGGCTTGAAGGAGTACACATTTTGATGTGGCTTTTGCCAACTTTTTGACAACAGGGCACTTTGACTTGTGCTTGACTAACATATTATCTTTCCCTGAGAGCTCCAAGTTCTTCACTTGTTGACCTTCGATAAGACAGTTGGTAGAGCGGCGGAGTGTACTTGAAATTGTAAAAATCCTTAGGTCATTGGCTGAAAGGAGGATCACTTTTTCTGCTGTTGTGCCGACTTTTTGACGCTTGCCTGGTGTTTCCCCAAAAGGTATTTCCTAAGTGGGAATCGGACCCGGACGGTGAGAGCGCGAATCCTAACCACTAGACCACCACGAGAGGGCTAAAACCTTTAGCAGTGTGGGGGCTAAACAGCATTCTTTACCCTCGGCTCAGTTTTTCTCTATCATCAAATGCAACTACTGGCATTCTGAGGGGATGTAGCTCTGGGGAACAGTGGAGGAATGTAAGTGAAATTTCAGCAATCCTTAGGTTGGTGGTTGAAATCTGTCTTGAAGGAGTACACATTTTGATGTGGCTTTTGCCAACTTTTTGACAACAGGGCACTTTGACTTGTGCTTGACTAACATATTATCTTTCCCTGAGAGCTCCAAGTTCTTCACTTGTTGACCTTCGATAAGACAGTTGGTAGAGCGGCGGAGTGTACTTGAAATTGTAAAAATCCTTAGGTCATTGGCTGAAAGGAGGATCACTTTTTCTGCTGTTGTGCCGACTTTTTGACGTTTGCCTGGTGTTTCCCCCAAAAAGGTATTTCCCTAAGTGGGAATCGGACCCGGACGGTGAGAGCGCTGAATCCTAACCACTAGACCACCACGAGAGGGCTAAAACCTTTAGCAGTGCGGGGGCTAAACAGCATTCTTTACCCTCGGCTCAGTTTTTCTCTATCATCAAATGCAACTACTGGCATTCTGAGGGGATGTAGCTCTGGGGAACAGTGGAGGAATGTAAGTGAAATTTCAGCAATCCTTAGGTTGGTGGTTGAAATCTGGCTTGAAGGAGTACACATTTTGATGTGGCTTTTGCCAACTTTTTGACAACAGGGCACTTTGACTTGTGCTTGACTAACATATTATCTTTCCTGAGAGCTCCAAGTTCTTCACTTGTTGACCTTCGATAAGACAGTTGGTAGAGCGGCGGAGTGTACTTGAAATTGTAAAAATCCTTAGGTCATTGGCTGAAAGGAGGATCACTTTTTCTGCTGTTGTGCCGACTTTTTGACGCTTGCCTGGTGTTTCCCCAAAAGGTATTTCCCTAAGTGGGAATCGGACCCGGACGGTGAGAGCGCCGAATCCTAACCACTAGACCACCACGAGAGGGCTAAAACCTTTAGCAGTGCGGGGCTAAACAGCATTCTTTACACTCGGCTCAGTTTTCTCTATCATCAAATGCAACTACTGGCATTCTGAGGGGATGTAGCTCTGGGGAACAGTGGAGGAATGTAAGTGAAATTTCAGCAATCCTTAGGTTGGTGGTTGAAATCTGGCTTGAAGGAGTACACATTTTGATGTGGCTTTTGCCAACTTTTTGACAACAGGGCACTTTGACTTGTGCTTGACTAACATATTATCTTTCCCTGAGAGCTCCAAGTTCTTCACTTGTTGACCTTCGATAAGACAGTTGGTAGAGCGGCGGAGTGTACTTGAAATTGTAACAATCCTTAGGTCATTGGCTGAAAGGAGGATCACTTTTTCTGCTGTTGTGCCGACTTTTTGACGCTTGCCTGGTGTTTCCCCCAAAAAGGTATTTCCCTAAGTGGGAATCGGACCCGGGACGGTGAGAGCGCCGAATCCTAACCACTAGACCACCACGAGAGGGCTAAAACCTTTAGCAGTGCGGAGGCTAAACAGCATTCTTTACCCTCGGCTCAGTTTTTCTCTATCATCAAATGCAACTACTGGCATTCTGAGGGGATGTAACTCTGGGGTACAGTGGAGGAATGTAAGTGAAATTTCAGCAATCCTTAGGTTGGTGGTTGAAATCTGGCTTGAAGGAGTACACATTTTGATGTGGCTTTTGCCAACTTTTGAACAGCACTGCACTTTGACTTGTGCTTGAGGTGATGTAGTTCTGGGCAAGAGTGGAGGACTGTAAGTGAAATTTCAGCAATCCTTAGGTTGGTGGTTGAAATCTGGCTTGAAGGAGTACACATTTTGATGTGGCTTTGCCAACTTTTTGACAACAGTGCACTTTGACTTGTGCATGACTAACATATTATCTTTCCCTGAGAGCTCCAAGTTCTTCACTTGTTGATCTTCGATAAGACAGTTGGTAGAGCGGCGGAGTGTACTTGAAATTGTAAAAATCCTTAGGTCATTGGCTGAAAGGAGGATCACTTTTTCTGCTGTTGTGCCGACTTTTTGACGTTTGCCTGGTGTTTCCCCCAAAAAGGTATTTCCCTACATAAGGGACGCAGATGGCATTTGCTGTATGTTTGATGAGAAACTGCATATTGCAAATGTACGCTCCCTTACTAGACGTCCGAAATTGTTTCTAAAATAATCCGACGCCGTCGGGCCGTGCCCTAGGGCCAAATCTTCCAGGAAGTCATCAAACGAACTTTCTCGGACTTTCGATGTCCGTTTAATAAAATAAATTCATTTTTTTCATTTTTCCGCCCTTCATGTTAATCCCACCAGATGGCGAATGCCTTCATATTGCAAATGTACAAAACATACACCTAATTGACCTGGCTTTTTCCTAAACCGAAAAGAGTTCAAGATGAAACTTGGTGGGCATGGGTTTGGCATAATGGGCAGTTGGCCCGAAACAGAATGGCGTCAGGGACTCACGGTTTTTGAGATAAGGCCCATTTTCTGGAATTAAAGGTGAAAAATGGAAATAGAGCACTAATTTGACAGCTTTACGTCAAAGTACATGAACCTACGGTGTAAGGAAAAAAAGAACCAGACATTTATCTCTTTTAATTTTCGATTAATTGTCAAATGTCCAATTCGTAATGTTGAGAAAAATATTTTTTCCCCAAAAAGTTATGGATCCAGATGCTGCGTGTTCAGACGGATCCGTTAAAGTGGGTTTCGGAGCTCTACGTGATTTCTGTGATTTTCTGTGATTTTCTGAAATCACACACATGCACAGTCAATGGGGAATGACACAGTGAGGGGCTTACAGACACACACTGCCTGCAATAGTTACTTTTGTTCGAACTATTAAAGAACCGTCAGACCTAGAGCTCTGAAACTTTAGAAACCCATTCTAGACCTTTAGTCGATCGTGCACGGTGAGCTACGGGGCTCTAGAAGGTTTTCAGGCCGAGAAACAGCCTCGTACATTTGCAATATTTTCAATTCATTTTTACATCACGAAAATGACAAAATTTCTAAAAGTCCCAGAGACACAAGGCTAGGTGCATTAGAACCGCCGGCCCATAGAGAGCGGACCCTAACGCTTTCTGTCCGATAGCTCATTCAAGGACCCCGTAGCAACGCCCGGAAAACGTGGATTTTCAGCACCAATTAAGGTCGCTGCTCGGACTCCAAATGACCTATCGAGCCGAAACTTGAGATTCGGGGTCGCCTCAGCTAGGCCGACACATAATGTCGGAACTGGACCCGCAGCTAGAACGTAACTAGGTGTTTTACATTTTTACTATGATTTAAACAGAATTTTGAGCCTGCCCTGATATATGTGATTGTTGGCTTCTAAATGAGATGGGAAAAGTGGGTTTGGTGTCAGTTTTTATCAGTTTGGTGTCAGAATGATATCTAATTGATTGATTGACGCTGACTTGCTCGTTGACTTTTGTACATTTGCAATATGTTTCAATAGGGCTGAAACATCACCAAAATGACAGACTGAAATCAACACAAAAAAGGGCATCACCTTAGTCTCTAGGCCGTGCCGAGTTCAACGAGACGCCCCACTTGACTGTAGCTCGCTCTGACCTCATAGACCGTGCAAAAAAGTAGGCGCAAAATGAAGCCTGGCCCTAAATGTCAGCTGATTTTGGGTGACAGCGGCAGACCCGTTTGGGTTAGAAGCACAATTCAACTTCAGGAATGTTCCTAAGGTCCTCCCGATCTGAGCAAGCCTAACCGTGACTGTGTGGCATTAACCTTTAACAGTGAAAACAGGGTATTTACATCAAACCGTTTGCTATGACATCTCTCCCCATAGGAATACATTGCCTGCTCCCCTAAATTCAACCTGGTGCCTATGTGGGTTATGAATGTCTTATGAACCTGTCTTCGATAGCAATCCATCAGACCAATATGAGGTCTACCTGTGTTGATTCTAAGCTTCCTGGAGCAACCGGAAGTGGTAAAAATCACCCTAAAGGTGTTTTGATAGACCCAACCTGCAGTTTGTGAAAAACAGACTTTCAACCCTGTGTAAATCAGTCATTTCTTAACCTAAAGACTTAAAACTCAGGATTCTGTTAAAGCATACCCCAATGAGGATATGTGTCTACCTACAGCTTCCTGTGACAACCGGAAGTGCTTTAAATAGGGGTCATAGGTGCTGTTTCAAGGGTTAAAAAGGTCACATCTTTACAAAACTTCATATGTGTGATTAGGCAACCCTCATGAACTGTAAATGAGTCATTTCTCCCATCAGATTTACAAGAAAACCCTCAAACACACACACAAACACAGATATGGGATGGAGTGACACAGTGGGGGCTTAAAGACACACAGAGCCTGCAATGACATCACCATAGTCTCTAGGCCTTGCCGAGTTCAACGAGATGCCCCGCTTGACCGTAGCTCACTCGGTCTGACCGCAGCAACCGTGCCAAAAAAGTAGGCCGGAAATGAAGCCTGGCCCTAAATTTCAGCTGCTTTTTGGGTGACAGCGGCAGAACCGCTTGGGTTAGAAGCACGATTCGACTTCAGGAGCGTTCCTTAGGACCTCCCGATCTGTGCAAGCCTAACCGTGGCCCTGTGGCATTAACCCTTAACAGTGAAAACAGGGTATTTACATCAAACCGTTTGCTATGACATCTCTCCCCATAGGAATACATTGCCTGCTCCCCTAAATTCAACCTGGTGCCTATGTGGGTTATGAATGTCTTATGAACCTGTCTTCGATAGCAATCCATCAGACCAATATGAGGTCTACCTGTGTTGATTCTAAGCTTCCTGGAGCAACCGGAAGTGGTAAAAATCACCCTAAAGGTGTTTTGATAGACCCAACCTGCAGTTTGTGAAAAACAGACTTTCAACCCTGTGTAAATCAGTCATTTCTTAACCTAAAGACTTAAAACTCAGGATTCTGTTAAAGCATACCCCAATGAGGATATGTGTCTACCTACAGCTTCCTGTGACAACCGGAAGTGCTTTAAATAGGGGTCATAGGTGCTGTTTCAAGGGTTAAAAAGGTCACATCTTTACAAAACTTCATATGTGTGATTAGGCAACCCTCATGAACTGTAAATGAGTCATTTCTCCCATCAGATTTACAAGAAAACCCTCAAACACACACACAAACACAGATATGGGATGGAGTGACACAGTGGGGGCTTAAAGACACACAGAGCCTGCAATGACATCACCATAGTCTCTAGGCCTTGCCGAGTTCAACGAGATGCCCCGCTTGACCGTAGCTCACTCGGTCTGACCGCAGCAACCGTGCCAAAAAGTAGGCCGGAAATGAAGCCTGGCCCTAAATTTCAGCTGCTTTTGGGTGACAGCGGCAGAACCGCTTGGGTTAGAAGCACGATTCGACTTCAGGAGCGTTCCTTAGGACCTCCCGATCTGTGCAAGCCTAACCGTGGCCCTGTGGCATTAACCCTTAACAGTGAAAACAGGGTATTTACATCAAACCGTTTGCTATGACATCTCTCCCCATAGGAATACATTGCCTGCTCCCTAAATTCAACCTGGTGCCTATGTGGGTTATGAATGTCTTATGAACCTGTCTTCGATAGCAATCCATCAGACCAATATGAGGTCTACCTGTGTTGATTCTAAGCTTCCTGGAGCAACCGGAAGTGGTAAAAATCACCCTAAAGGTGTTTTGATAGACCCAACCTGCAGTTTGTGAAAAACAGACTTTCAACCCTGTGTAAATCAGTCATTTCTTAACCTAAAGACTTAAAACTCAGGATTCTGTTAAAGCATACCCCAATGAGGATATGTGTCTACCTACAGCTTCCTGTGACAACCGGAAGTGCTTTAAATAGGGGTCATAGGTGCTGTTTCGAAGGGTTAAAAAGGTCACATCTTTACAAAACTTCATATGTGTGATTAGGCAACCCTCATGAACTGTAAATGAGTCATTTCTCCCATCAGATTTACAAGAAAACCCTCAAACACACACACAAACACAGATATGGGATGGAGTGACACAGTGGGGGGCTTAAAGACACACAGAGCCTGCAATGACATCACCATAGTCTCTAGGCCTTGCCGAGTTCAACGAGATGCCCCGCTTGACCGTAGCTCACTCGGTCTGACCGCAGCAACCGTGCAAAAAGTAGGCCGGAAATGAAGCCTGGCCCTAAATTTCAGCTGCTTTTGGGTGACAGCGGCAGAACCGTTTGGGTTAGAAGCACGATTCGACTTCAGGAGCGTTCCTTAGGACCTCCGATCTGTGCAAGCCTCAACCGTGGCCCTGTGGCATTAACCCTTAACAGTGAAAACAGGGTATTTACATCAAACCGTTTGCTATGACATCTCTCCCCATAGGAATACATTGCCTGCTCCCCTAAATTCAACCTGGTGCCTATGTGGGTTATGAATGTCTTATGAACCTGTCTTCGATAGCAATCCATCAGACCAATATGAGGTCTACCTGTGTTGATTCTAAGCTTCCTGGAGCAACCGGAAGTGGTAAAAATCACCCTAAAGGTGTTTTGATAGACCCAACCTGCAGTTTGTGAAAAACAGACTTTCAACCCTGTGTAAATCAGTCATTTCTTAACCTAAAGACTTAAAACTCAGGATTCTGTTAAAGCATACCCCAATGAGGATATGTGTCTACCTACAGCTTCCTGTGACAACCGGAAGTGCTTTAAATAGGGGTCATAGGTGCTGTTTCAAGGGTTAAAAAGGTCACATCTTTACAAAACTTCATATGTGTGATTAGGCAACCCTCATGAACTGTAAATGAGTCATTTCTCCCATCAGATTTACAAGAAAACCCTCAAACACACACACAAACACAGATATGGGATGGAGTGACACAGTGGGGGCTTAAAGACACACAGAGCCTGCAATGACATCACCATAGTCTCTAGGCCTTGCCGAGTTCAACGAGATGCCCCGCTTGACCGTAGCTCACTCGGTCTGACCGCAGCAACCGTGCCAAAAAGTAGGCCGGAAATGAAGCCTGGCCCTAAATTTCAGCTGCTTTTGGGTGACAGCGGCAGAACCGTTTGGGTTAGAAGCACGATTCGACTTCAGGAGCGTTCCTTAGGACCTCCCGATCTGTGCAAGCCTAACCGTGGCCCTGTGGCATTAACCCTTAACAGTGAAAACAGGGTATTTACATCAAACCGTTTGCTATGACATCTCTCCCCATAGGAATACATTGCCTGCTCCCTAAATTCAACCTGGTGCCTATGTGGGTTATGAATGTCTTATGAACCTGTCTTCGATAGCAATCCATCAGACCAATATGAGGTCTACCTGTGTTGATTCTAAGCTTCCTGGAGCAACCGGAAGTGGTAAAAATCACCCTAAAGGTGTTTTGATAGACCCAACCTGCAGTTTGTGAAAAACAGACTTTCAACCCTGTGTAAATCAGTCATTTCTTAACCTAAAGACTTAAAACTCAGGATTCTGTTAAAGCATACCCCAATGAGGATATGTGTCTACCTACAGCTTCCTGTGACAACCGGAAGTGCTTTAAATAGGGGTCATAGGTGCTGTTTCAAGGGTTAAAAAGGTCACATCTTTACAAAACTTCATATGTGTGATTAGGCAACCCTCATGAACTGTAAATGAGTCATTTCTCCCATCAGATTTACAAGAAAACCCTCAAACACACACACAAACACAGATATGGGATGGAGTGACACAGTGGGGGCTTAAAGACACACAGAGCCTGCAATGACATCACCATAGTCTCTAGGCCTTGCCGAGTTCAACGAGATGCCCCGCTTGACCGTAGCTCACTCGGTCTGACCGCAGCAACCGTGCCAAAAAGTAGGCCGGAAATGAAGCCTGGCCCTAAATTTCAGCTGCTTTTGGGTGACAGCGGCAGAACCGTTTGGGTTAGAAGCACGATTCGACTTCAGGAGCGTTCCTTAGGACCTCCGATCTGTGCAAGCCTAACCGTGGCCCTGTGGCATTAACCCTTAACAGTGAAAACAGGGTATTTACATCAAACCGTTTGCTATGACATCTCTCCCCATAGGAATACATTGCCTGCTCCCTAAATTCAACCTGGTGCCTATGTGGGTTATGAATGTCTTATGAACCTGTCTTCGATAGCAATCCATCAGACCACTATGAGGTCTACCTGTGTTGATTCTAAGCTTCCTGGAGCAACCGGAAGTGGTAAAAATCACCCTAAAGGTGTTTTGATAGACCCAACCTGCAGTTTGTGAAAAACAGACTTTCAACCCTGTGTAAATCAGTCATTTCTTAACCTAAAGACTTAAAACTCAGGATTCTGTTAAAGCATACCCCAATGAGGATATGTGTCTACCTACAGCTTCCTGTGACAACCGGAAGTGCTTTAAATAGGGGTCATAGGTGCTGTTTCGAAGGGTTAAAAAGGTCACATCTTTACAAAACTTCATATGTGTGATTAGGCAACCCTCATGAACTGTAAATGAGTCATTTCTCCCATCAGATTTACAAGAAAACCCTCAAACACACACACAAACACAGATATGGGATGGAGTGACACAGTGGGGGGCTTAAAGACACACAGAGCCTGCAATGACATCACCATAGTCTCTAGGCCTTGCCGAGTTCAACGAGATGCCCCGCTTGACCGTAGCTCACTCGGTCTGACCGCAGCAACCGTGCCAAAAAGTAGGCCGGAAATGAAGCCTGGCCCTAAATTTCAGCTGCTTTTGGGTGACAGCGGCAGAACCGCTTGGGTTAGAAGCACGATTCGACTTCAGGAGCGTTCCTTAGGACCTCCCGATCTGTGCAAGCCTAACCGTGGCCCTGTGGCATTAACCCTTAACAGTGAAAACAGGGTATTTACATCAAACCGTTTGCTATGACATCTCTCCCCATAGGAATACATTGCCTGCTCCCTAAATTCAACCTGGTGCCTATGTGGGTTATGAATGTCTTATGAACCTGTCTTCGATAGCAATCCATCAGACCACTATGAGGTCTACCTGTGTTGATTCTAAGCTTCCTGGAGCAACCGGAAGTGGTAAAAATCACCCTAAAGGTGTTTTGATAGACCCAACCTGCAGTTTGTGAAAAACAGACTTTCAACCCTGTGTAAATCAGTCATTTCTTAACCTAAAGACTTAAAACTCAGGATTCTGTTAAAGCATACCCCAATGAGGATATGTGTCTACCTACAGCTTCCTGTGACAACCGGAAGTGCTTTAAATAGGGGTCATAGGTGCTGTTTCGAAGGGTTAAAAGGTCACATCTTTACAAAACTTCATATGTGTGATTAGGCAACCCTCATGAACTGTAAATGAGTCATTTCTCCCATCAGATTTACAAGAAAACCCTCAAACACACACACAAACACAGATATGGGATGGAGTGACACAGTTGGGGGCTTAAAGACACACAGAGCCTGCAATGACATCACCATAGTCTCTAGGCCTTGCCGAGTTCAACGAGATGCCCCGCTTGACCGTAGCTCACTCGGTCTGACCGCAGCAACCGTGCCAAAAAGTAGGCCGGAAATGAAGCCTGGCCCTAAATTTCAGCTGCTTTTGGGTGACAGCGGCAGAACTGCTTTGGGTTAGAAGCACGATTCGACTTCAGGAGCGTTCCTTAGGACCTCCTGATCTGTGCAAGCCTAACCGTGGCCCTGTGGCATTAACCCTTAACAGTGAAAACAGGGTATTTACATCCAACCGTTTGCTATGACATCTCTCCCCATAGGAATACATTGCCTGCTCCCTAAATTCAACCTGGTGCCTATGTGGGTTATGAATGTCTTATGAACCTGTCTTCGATAGCAATCCATCAGACCACTATGAGGTCTACCTGTGTTGATTCTAAGCTTCCTGGAGCAACCGGAAGTGGTAAAAATCACCCTAAAGGTGTTTTGATAGACCCAACCTGCAGTTTGTGAAAAACAGACTTTCAACCCTGTGTAAATCAGTCATTTCTTAACCTAAAGACTTAAAACTCAGGATTCTGTTAAAGCATACCCCAATGAGGATATGTGTCTACCTACAGCTTCCTGTGACAACCGGAAGTGCTTTAAATAGGGTCATAGGTGCTGTTTCAAGGGTTAAAAAGGTCACATCTTTACAAAACTTCATATGTGTGATTAGGCAACCCTCATGAACTGTAAATGAGTCATTTCTCCCATCAGATTTACAAGAAAACCCTCAAACACACACACAAACACAGATATGGGATGGAGTGACACAGTGGGGGCTTAAAGACACACAGAGCCTGCAATGACATCACCATAGTCTCTAGGCCTTGCCGAGTTCAACGAGATGCCCCGCTTGACCGTAGCTCACTCGGTCTGACCGCAGCAACCGTGCCAAAAAGTAGGCCGGAAATGAAGCCTGGCCCTAAATTTCAGCTGCTTTTGGGTGACAGCGGCAGAACCGTTTGGGTTAGAAGCACGATTCGACTTCAGGAGCGTTCCTTAGGACCTCCCGATCTGTGCAAGCCTAACCGTGGCCCTGTGGCATTAACCCTTAACAGTGAAAACAGGGTATTTACATCAAACCGTTTGCTATGACATCTCTCCCCATAGGAATACATTGCCTGCTCCCTAAATTCAACCTGGTGCCTATGTGGGTTATGAATGTCTTATGAACCTGTCTTCGATAGCAATCCATCAGACCACTATGAGGTCTACCTGTGTTGATTCTAAGCTTCCTGGAGCAACCGGAAGTGGTAAAAATCACCCTAAAGGTGCAGTTTGTTTCAATGGGCTTTTTTTTGACATGTTGAAATCAAAACCAACGAGCTATGGCCAGGTACCACTATCAATCCTGGCCATCCCGAGATCAACGGGCAGTCAATTGACCATTCCTGAAGTATTTTAGAGCTTGTCATATTCGTGATGTTAACAGCCCATTGAAACATATTGCAAATGTACTGTACATTTGCAATATGTTTCACTGTACATTTGCAATATGTTTCAATGGGATTTTTTTTGACATGTTGAAATCAACACCAATGAGCGATGGACAGGTACCGCTATCAATCCTGGCCATCCTGAGATCAATGGGCAGTCAATTGGGCATTCCTGAAGTATTTTAGAGCTTGTCATATTCGTGATGTTAAAAGCCCATTGAAACATATTGCAAATGTACAGTGAAACATATTGCAAAATGTACTGTACAAAGCAATGGAAGAGAGTGTGGACACTTTTTTTGAAAACCTCCATAAATGAGCAGGGGCTTCTCCCACTGACTTAGGGCCATAGTGGGATACTCCCATAAAGATCCTGGACCAGGAGCAGCCCCCTAAAGTCATTTAAAACCCTTTTGAAAATATGGACCTGGTAAATGTACTGTACATTTGCAATATGTTTCACTGTACATTTGCAATATGTTTCAATGGGCTTTTTTTTGACATGTTGAAATCAAAACCAACGAGCTATGGCCAGGTACCACTATCAATCCTGGCCATCCCGAGATCAACGGGCAGTCAATTGACCATTCCTGAAGTATTTTAGAGCTTGTCATATTCGTGATGTTAACAGCCCATTGAAACATATTGCAAATGTACTGTACATTTGCAATATGTTTCACTGTACATTTGCAATATGTTTCAATGGGCTTTTTTTACATGTTGAAATCAACACCAACGAGCTATGGACAGGTACCGCTTATCAATCCTGGCCATCCCGAGATCAACGGGCAGTCAATTGGCCATTCCTGCAGGATTTTAGAGCTTGTCATATTCGTGATGTTAACAGCCCATTGAAACATATTGCAAATGTACAGTGAAACATATTGCAAATGTACTGTACAAAGCAATGGAAGAGAGTGTGGACTTTTTTTTTGAAAACCTCCATAAATCAGCAGGGGCTTCTCCAACTGACTTAGGGCCATAGTGGGATGCTCCCATACGGATCCTGGACCAGGAGCAGCCCCCTAAAGTCATTTAAAACCCTTTTGAAAATATGGACCTGGTAAATGTACTGTACATTTGCAATATGTTTCACTGTACATTTGCAATATGTTTCAATGGGATTTTTTTTGACATGTTGAAATCAACACCAATGAGCGATGGACAGGTACCGCTATCAATCCTGGCCATCCTGAGATCAATGGGCAGTCAATTGGGCATTCCTGAAGTATTTTAGAGCTTGTCATATTCGTGATGTTAAAAGCCCATTGAAACATATTGCAAATGTACAGTGAAACATATTGCAAATGTACTGTACAAAGCAATGGAAGAGAGTGTGGACACTTTTTGAAAACCTCCATAAATGAGCAGGGGCTTCTCCCACTGACTTAGGGCCATAGTGGGATACTCCCATAAAGATCCTGGACCAGGAGCAGCCCCCTAAAGTCATTTAAAACCCTTTTGAAAATATGGACCTGGTAAATGTACTGTACATTTGCAATATGTTTCACTGTACATTTGCAATATGTTTCAATGGGCTGTTAACATCACGAATTTGACATGTTGAAATCAACACCAACGAGCTATGGACAGGTACCGCTATCAATCCTGGCCATCCCGAGATCAACGGGCAGTCAATTGGCCATTCCTGCAGGATTTTAGAGCTTGTCATATTCGTGATGTTAACAGCCCATTGAAACATATTGCAAATGTACAGTGAAACATATTGCAAATGTACTGTACAAAGCAATGGAAGAGAGTGTGGACTCTGTCATTTTTTTGAACATTTTTTGAAAACCTCCATAAATGAGCAGGGCTTCTCCCACTGACTTAGGGCCATAGTGGGATACTCCCATAAAGATCCTGGACCAGGAGCAGCCCCTGAAGTCATTTAAAACCCTTTTGAAAATATGGACCTGGTAAATGTACTGTACATTTGCAATATGTTTCACTGTACATTTGCAATATGTTTCAATGGGCTTTAAGATCACGATCCCAATGTAGGCACCCCTGGTCATTTTGGACGTTTTTCAAAAAATAGACCCTATAGGATGATTGAGGGCTTAACATAGTGATATATATCATTTTGTCAGTTTAAATGCCATTTGGACATTGCTCACTGACTTTTGGGTTCGGAAGCCGACTTCCTATGACGATATATGTAAATGGACATAACATCATGACTTTTGACTTCCTATGGTAACATATTGCAAATGGACAAAACATATTGCAAATGGACAATAAAAAAGTTAATAAAAATAACTTTATTAAAATTAGACAAGGATATGTTTATACACATCTTCTATGCGTGAGATTATAACGAAAAGTCGTTAGAATCGCGAAAAACGACCCAGAAAGCACTTTTTAAGGGGGTATAGTTATTCTGATATTTTTTTTGGAAATGTCAAAATTTGACCCTTGGGTCTTGTCTTCATGTACATTTGCAATATGTTTTGCCCGCTGGAACGCTGGGCCGCCACCTATAGTAATTTTGAGTTGTTACACTTGGCATTTGCCTTATGACGTTTGCCATAAGAAATACACGAAATGGCGTCCATTTGGGCACTCTTTTCCATCGTGTGTATGTTTGTTCCAATGGCAATATGTTGCCATTCATTTTTGTCCATTTCATGGGGGTGTTCACTTCCCTAAGTGGGAATGCGGACCCGGGACGGTGAGAGCGCCGAATCCTAACCACTAGACCATCATGAGAGGGCTAAAACCTTTAGCAGTGCGGGGGCTAAACAGCATTCTTTACACTCGGCTCAGTTTTTCTCTATCATCAAATGCAACTACTGGCATTCTGAGGGGATGTAGCTCAGTGGAATAGCGCATTCTTTGCATGTATGAGGACCCGGGTTCAATCTCCGGCATCTGCATGAAACCCACAAACTCAGTAGATTAACTTATTATAGGGAACATACGCTTCAACAGACCATCTAGGTGATGGCTTTAATAGTCACTCGTCAACCTTCGATAGCTCAGTTGGTAGAGCGGAGGACTGTAGGTGAAATTGAAGGAATCTTTAGGTCGGTGGTTCAAATCCGTCTCGAAGGAGTGTATGTTTTCTTGTGGCTTGCGCCAACTTTTGAACAGCGCTGCACTTTGACTTGTGCTTGAGGTGATGTAGCTCTGGGCAAGAGTGGAGGACTTTAAGTGAAATTTCAGCAATCCTTAGGTTGGTAGTTGAAATCTGGCTTGAAGGAGTACACATTTTGATGTGGCTTTTGCCAACTTTTTGACAACAGGGCACTTTGACTTGTGCTTGACTAACATATTATCTTTCCCTGAGAGCTCCAAGTTCTTCACTTGTTGACCTTCGATAAGACAGTTGGTAGAGCGGCGGAGTGTACTTGAAATTGTAAAAATCCTTAGGTCATCGGCTGAAAGGAGGATCACTTTTTCTGCTGTTGTGCCGACTTTTTGACGTTTGCCTGGTGTTTCCCCCAAAAAGGTATTTCCCTAAGTGGGAATCGGACCCGGGACGGTGAGAGCGCCGAGTCCTAACCACTAGACCACCACGAGAGGGCTAAAACCTTTAGCAGTGCGGGGGCTAAACAGCATTCTTTACACTCGGCTCAGTTTTTCTCTATCATCAAATGCAACTACTGGCATTCTGAGGGGATGTAGCTCTGGGGAACAGTGGAGGACTGTAAGTGAAATTTCAGCAATCCTTAGGTTGGTAGTTGAAATCTGGCTTGAAGGAGTACACATTTTCTTGTGGCTTGTGCCAACTTTTTGACAACAATGCACTTTGACTTGTGCTTGACTAACATATTATCTTTCCCTGAGAGCTCCAAGTTCTTCACTTGTTGACCTTCGATAAGACAGTTGGTAGAGCGGCGGAGTGTACTTGAAATTGTAAAAATCCTTAGGTCATTGGCTGAAAGGAGGATCACTTTTTCTGCTGTTGTGCCGACTTTTTGACGCTTGCCTGGTGTTTCCCCCAAAAAGGTATTTCCCTAAGTGGGAATCGGACCCGGGACGCTGAGAGCGCCTAATCCTAACCACTAGACCACCACGACAGGGCTAAAACCTTTAGCAGGTGCGGGGCTAAACAGCATTCTTTACACTCGGCTCAGTTTTTCTCTATCATCAAATGCAACTACTGGCATTCTGAGGGATGTAGCTCTGGGGAACAGTGGAGGAATGTAATTGAAATTTCAGCAATCCTTAGGTTGGTGGTTGAAATCTGGCTTGAAGGAGTACACATTTTGATGTGGCTTTTGCCAACTTTTTGACAACAGGGCACTTTGACTTGTGCTTGACTAACATATTATCTTTCCTGAGAGCTCCAAGTTCTTCACTTGTTGACCTTCGATAAGACAGTTGGTAGAGCGGCGGAGTGTACTTGAAATTGTAACAATCCTTAGGTCATTGGCTGAAAGGAGGATCACTTTTTCTGCTGTTGTGCCGACTTTTGACGCTTGCCTGGTGTTTCCAAAAGGTATTTCCCTAAGTGGGAATCGGACCCGGGACGGTGAGAGCGCTAATCCCAACCACTAGACCACCACGAGAGGGCTAAAACCTTTAGCAGTGCGGGGCTAAACAGCATTCTTTACCCTCGGCTCAGTTTTCTCTATCATCAAATGCAACTACTGGCATTCTGAGGGGATGTAACTCTGGGGTACAGTGGAGGAATGTAAGTGAAATTTCAGCAATCCTTAGGTTGGTGGTTGAAATCTGGCTTGAAGGAGTACACATTTTGATGTGGCTTTGCCAACTTTTGAACAGCACTGCACTTTGACTTGTGCTTGAGGTGATGTAGTTCTGGGCAAGAGTGGAGGACTGTAAGTGAAATTTCAGCAATCCTTAGGTTGGTGGTTGAAATCTGGCTTGAAGGAGTACACATTTTGATGTGGCTTTTGCCAACTTTTTGACAACAGTGCACTTTGACTTGTGCATGACTAACATATTATCTTTCCCTGAGAGCTCCAAGTTCTTCACTTGTTGATCTTCGATAAGACAGTTGGTAGAGCGGCGGAGTGTACTTGAAATTGTAACAATCCTTAGGTCATTGGCTGAAAGGAGGATCACTTTTTCTGCTGTTGTGCCGACTTTTTGACGTTTGCCTGGTGTTTCCCCCAAAAAGGTATTTCCCTACATAAGGGACGCAGATGGCATTTGCTGTATGTTTGATGAGAAACTGCATATTGCAAATGTACGCTCCCTTACTAGACGTCCGAAATTGTTTCTAAAATAATCCGACGCCGTCGGGCCGTGCCCTAGGGCCAAATCTTCCAGGAAGTCATCAAACGAACTTTCTCGGACTTTCGATGTCCGTTTAATAAAATAAATTCATTTTTTTCATTTTTCCGCCCTTCATGTTAATCCCACCAGATGGCGAATGCCTTCATATTGCAAATGTACAAAACATACACCTAATTGACCTGGCTTTTTCCTAAACCGAAAAGAGTTCAAGACTAAACTTGGTGGGCATGGGTTTGGCATAATGGGCAGTTGGCCAAACAGAATGGCGTCAGGGACTCACGGTTTTTGAGATAAGGCCCATTTTCTGGAATTAAAGGTGAAAAATGGAAATAGAGCACTAATTTGACAGCTTTACGTCAAAGTACATGAACCTACGGTGTAAGGAAAAAGAACCAGACATTTATCTCTTTTAATTTTCGATTAATTGTCAAATGTCCAATTCGTAATGTTGAGAAAATATTTTTTCCCCAAAAAGTTATGGATCCAGATGCTGCGTGTTCAGACGGATCCGTTAAAGTGGGTTTCGGAGCTCTACGTGATTTCTGTGATTTTCTGTGATTTTCTGAAATCACACACATGCACAGTCAATGGGGAATGACACAGTGAGGGGCTTACAGACACACACTGCCTGCAATAGTTACTTTTGTTCGAACTATTAAAGAACCGTCAGACCTAGAGCTCTGAAACTTTAGAAACCCATTCTAGACCTTTAGTCGATCGTGCACGGTGAGCTACGGGCTCTAGAAGGTTTTCAGGCCGAGAAACAGCCTCAGACATTTGCAATATTTTCAATTCATTTTTACATCACGAAAATGACAAAATTTCTAAAAGTCCCAGAGACACAAGGCTAGGTGCATTAGAACCGCCTCGGCCCATAGAGACGGACCCTAACGCTTTCTGTCCGATAGCTCATTCAAGGACCCCGTGAGCAACGCCCGGAAAACGTGGGATTTTCAGCACCAATTAAGGTCGCTGCTCGGACTCCAAATGACCTATCGAAATAAACTTGAGATTCGGGTCGCCTCAGCTAGGCCGACACATAATGTCGGAACTGGACCCGCAGCTAGAACGTAAATCAGGTGTTTTACATTTTTACTATGATTTAAACAGAATTTTGAGCCTGCCCTGATATATGTGATTGTTGGCTTCTAAATGAGATGGGAAAAGTGGGTTTGGTGTCAGTTTTTATCAGTTTGGTGTCAGAATGATATCTAATTGATTGATTGACGCTGACTTGCTCGTTGACTTTTGTACATTTGCAATATGTTTCAATAGGGCTGAAACATCACCAAAATGACAGACTGAAATCAACACAAAAAGGGCATCACCTTAGTCTCTAGGCCGTGCCGAGTTCAACGAGACGCCCACTTGACTGTAGCTCGCTCTGACCTCATAGACCGTGTGCAAAAAGTAGGCGCAAAATGAAGCCTGGCCCTAAATGTCAGCTGATTTTGGGTGACAGCGGCAGACCCGTTTGGGTTAGAAGCACAATTCAACTTCAGGAATGTTCCTAAGGTCCTCCTGATCTGAGCAAGCCTAACCGTGACTGTGTGGCATTAACCTTTAACAGTGAAAACAGGGTATTTACATCAAACCGTTTGCTATGACATCTCTCCCCATAGGAATACATTGCCTGCTCCCCTAAATTCAACCTGGTGCCTATGTGGGTTATGAATGTCTTATGAACCTGTCTTCGATAGCAATCCATCAGACCAATATGAGGTCTACCTGTGTTGATTCTAAGCTTCCTGGAGCAACCGGAAGTGGTAAAAATCACCCTAAAGGTGTTTTGATAGACCCAACCTGCAGTTTGTGAAAAACAGACTTTCAACCCTGTGTAAATCAGTCATTTCTTAACCTAAAGACTTAAAACTCAGGATTCTGTTAAAGCATACCCCAATGAGGATATGTGTCTACCTACAGCTTCCTGTGACAACCGGAAGTGCTTTAAATAGGGGTCATAGGTGCTGTTTCGAAGGGTTAAAAAGGTCACATCTTTACAAAACTTCATATGTGTGATTAGGCAACCCTCATGAACTGTAAATGAGTCATTTCTCCCATCAGATTTACAAGAAAACCCTCAAACACACACACAAACACAGATATGGGATGGAGGACACAGTGGGGGCTTAAAGACACACAGAGCCTGCAATGACATCACCATAGTCTCTAGGCCTTGCCGAGTTCAACGAGATGCCCCGCTTGACCGTAGCTCACTCGGTCTGACCGCAGCAACCGTGCCAAAAAGTAGGCCGGAAATGAAGCCTGGCCCTAAATTTCAGCTGCTTTTGGGTGACAGCGGCAGAACCGTTTGGGTTAGAAGCACGATTCGACTTCAGGAGCGTTCCTTAGGACCTCCCGATCTGTGCAAGCCTAACCGTGGCCCTGTGGCATTAACCCTTAACAGTGAAAACAGGGTATTTACATCAAACCGTTTGCTATGACATCTCTCCCCATAGGAATACATTGCCTGCTCCCTAAATTCAACCTGGTGCCTATGTGGGTTATGAATGTCTTATGAACCTGTCTTCGATAGCAATCCATCAGACCAATATGAGGTCTACCTGTGTTGATTCTAAGCTTCCTGGAGCAACCGGAAGTGGTAAAAATCACCCTAAAGGTGTTTTGATAGACCCAACCTGCAGTTTGTGAAAAACAGACTTTCAACCCTGTGTAAATCAGTCATTTCTTAACCTAAAGACTTAAAACTCAGGATTCTGTTAAAGCATACCCCAATGAGGATATGTGTCTACCTACAGCTTCCTGTGACAACCGGAAGTGCTTTAAATAGGGGTCATAGGTGCTGTTTCAAGGGTTAAAAAGGTCACATCTTTACAAAACTTCATATGTGTGATTAGGCAACCCTCATGAACTGTAAATGAGTCATTTCTCCCATCAGATTTACAAGAAAACCCTCAAACACACACACAAACACAGATATGGGATGGAGTGACACAGTGGGGGCTTAAAGACACACAGAGCCTGCAATGACATCACCATAGTCTCTAGGCCTTGCCGAGTTCAACGAGATGCCCCGCTTGACCGTAGCTCACTCGGTCTGACCGCAGCAACCGTGCCAAAAAGTAGGCCGGAAATGAAGCCTGGCCCTAAATTTCAGCTGCTTTTGGGTGACAGCGGCAGAACCGCTTTGGGTTAGAAGCACGATTCGACTTCAGGAGGCGTTCCTTAGGACCTCCTGATCTGTGCAAGCCTAACCGTGGCCCTGTGGCATTAACCCTTAACAGTGAAAACAGGGTATTTACATCAAACCGTTTGCTATGACATCTCTCCCCATAGGAATACATTGCCTGCTCCCCTAAATTCAACCTGGTGCCTATGTGGGTTATGAATGTCTTATGAACCTGTCTTCGATAGCAATCCATCAGACCAATATGAGGTCTACCTGTGTTGATTCTAAGCTTCCTGGAGCAACCGGAAGTGGTAAAAATCACCCTAAAGGTGTTTTGATAGACCCAACCTGCAGTTTGTGAAAAACAGACTTTCAACCCTGTGTAAATCAGTCATTTCTTAACCTAAAGACTTAAAACTCAGGATTCTGTTAAAGCATACCCCAATGAGGATATGTGTCTACCTACAGCTTCCTGTGACAACCGGAAGTGCTTTAAATAGGGGTCATAGGTGCTGTTTCAAGGGTTAAAAAGGTCACATCTTTACAAAACTTCATATGTGTGATTAGGCAACCCTCATGAACTGTAAATGAGTCATTTCTCCCATCAGATTTACAAGAAAACCCTCAAACACACACACAAACACAGATATGGGATGGAGTGACACAGTGGGGGCTTAAAGACACACAGAGCCTGCAATGACATCACCATAGTCTCTAGGCCTTGCCGAGTTCAACGAGATGCCCCGCTTGACCGTAGCTCACTCGGTCTGACCGCAGCAACCGTGCCAAAAAGTAGGCCGGAAATGAAGCCTGGCCCTAAATTTCAGCTGCTTTTGGGTGACAGCGGCAGAACCGTTTGGGTTAGAAGCACGATTCGACTTCAGGAGCGTTCCTTAGGACCTCCCGATCTGTGCAAGCCTAACCGTGGCCCTGTGGCATTAACCCTTAACAGTGAAAACAGGGTATTTACATCAAACCGTTTGCTATGACATCTCTCCCCATAGGAATACATTGCCTGCTCCCTAAATTCAACCTGGTGCCTATGTGGGTTATGAATGTCTTATGAACCTGTCTTCGATAGCAATCCATCAGACCACTATGAGGTCTACCTGTGTTGATTCTAAGCTTCCTGGAGCAACCGGAAGTGGTAAAAATCACCCTAAAGGTGTTTTGATAGACCCAACCTGCAGTTTGTGAAAAACAGACTTTCAACCCTGTGTAAATCAGTCATTTCTTAACCTAAAGACTTAAAACTCAGGATTCTGTTAAAGCATACCCCAATGAGGATATGTGTCTACCTACAGCTTCCTGTGACAACCGGAAGTGCTTTAAATAGGGGTCATAGGTGCTGTTTCAAGGGTTAAAAAGGTCACATCTTTACAAAACTTCATATGTGTGATTAGGCAACCCTCATGAACTGTAAATGAGTCATTTCTCCCATCAGATTTACAAGAAAACCCTCAAACACACACACAAACACAGATATGGGATGGAGTGACACAGTTGGGGGCTTAAAGACACACAGAGCCTGCAATGACATCACCATAGTCTCTAGGCCTTGCCGAGTTCAACGAGATGCCCCGCTTGACCGTAGCTCACTCGGTCTGACCGCAGCAACCGTACAAAAAGTAGGCCGGAAATGAAGCCTGGCCCTAAATTTCAGCTGCTTTTGGGTGACAGCGGCAGAACCGCTTGGGTTAGAAGCACGATTCGACTTCAGGAGCGCTCCTTAGGACCTCCCGATCTGTGCAAGCCTAACCGTGGCCCTGTGGCATTAACCCTTAACAGTGAAAACAGGGTATTTACATCAAACCGTTTGCTATGACATCTCTCCCCATAGGAATACATTGCCTGCTCCCTAAATTCAACCTGGTGCCTATGTGGGTTATGAATGTCTTATGAACCTGTCTTCGATAGCAATCCATCAGACCACTATGAGGTCTACCTGTGTTGATTCTAAGCTTCCTGGAGCAACCGGAAGTGGTAAAAATCACCCTAAAGGTGCAGTTTGTTTCAATGGGCTTTTTTGACATGTTGAAATCAAAACCAACGAGCTATGGCCAGGTACCACTATCAATCCTGGCCATCCCGAGATCAACGGGCAGTCAATTGACCATTCCTGAAGTATTTTAGAGCTTGTCATATTCGTGATGTTAACAGCCCATTGAAACATATTGCAAATGTACTGTACATTTGCAATATGTTTCACTGTACATTTGCAATATGTTTCAATGGGATTTTTGACATGTTGAAATCAACACCAATGAGCGATGGACAGGTACCGCTATCAATCCTGGCCATCCTGAGATCAAT
Organism: Brachymystax lenok tsinlingensis; assembly: GCA_030435695.1. Classification (NCBI taxonomy): domain Eukaryota; kingdom Metazoa; phylum Chordata; class Actinopteri; order Salmoniformes; family Salmonidae; genus Brachymystax; species Brachymystax lenok. The sequence continues at coordinate 120,762 of JAGFMH010000053.1, read as the reverse complement.
GGGCAGTCAATTGGGCATTCCTGAAGTATTTTAGAGCTTGTCATATTCGTGATGTTAAAAGCCCATTGAAACATATTGCAAATGTACAGTGAAACATATTGCAAAATGTACTGTACAAAGCAATGGAAGAGAGTGTGGACACTTTTTTGAAAACCTCCATAAATGAGCAGGGCTTCTCCCACTGACTTAGGGCCATAGTGGGATACTCCCATAAAGATCCTGGACCAGGAGCAGCCCCCAAAGTCATTTAAAACCCTTTTGAAAATATGGACCTGGTAAATGTACTGTACATTTGCAATATGTTTCACTGTACATTTGCAATATGTTTCAATGGGCTTTTTTTTGACATGTTGAAATCAAAACCAACGAGCTATGGCCAGGTACCACTATCAATCCTGGCCATCCCGAGATCAACGGGCAGTCAATTGACCATTCCTGAAGTATTTTAGAGCTTGTCATATTCGTGATGTTAACAGCCCATTGAAACATATTGCAAATGTACTGTACATTTGCAATATGTTTCACTGTACATTTGCAATATGTTTCAATGGGCTTTTTACATGTTGAAATCAACACCAACGAGCTATGGACAGGTACCGCTATCAATCCTGGCCATCCCGAGATCAACGGGCAGTCAATTGGCCATTCCTGCAGGATTTTAGAGCTTGTCATATTCGTGATGTTAACAGCCCATTGAAACATATTGCAAATGTACAGTGAAACATATTGCAAATGTACTGTACAAAGCAATGGAAGAGAGTGTGGACTTTTTTTGAAAACCTCCATAAATCAGCAGGGGCTTCTCCAACTGACTTAGGGCCATAGTGGGATGCTCCCATACGGATCCTGGACCAGGAGCAGCCCCTAAAGTCATTTAAAACCCTTTTGAAAATATGGACCTGGTAAATGTACTGTACATTTGCAATATGTTTCACTGTACATTTGCAATATGTTTCAATGGGATTTTTTGACATGTTGAAATCAACACCAATGAGCCGATGGACAGGTACCGCTTATCAATCCTGGCCATCCTGAGATCAATGGGCAGTCAATTGGGCATTCCTGAAGTATTTTAGAGCTTGTCATATTCGTGATGTTAAAAGCCCATTGAAACATATTGCAAATGTACAGTGAAACATATTGCAAATGTACTGTACAAAGCAATGGAAGAGAGTGTGGACACTTTTTTTGAAAACCTCCATAAATGAGCAGGGGCTTCTCCCACTGACTTAGGGCCATAGTGGGATACTCCCATAAAGATCCTGGACCAGGAGCAGCCCCCTAAAGTCATTTAAAACCCTTTTGAAAATATGGACCTGGTAAATGTACTGTACATTTGCAATATGTTTCACTGTACATTTGCAATATGTTTCAATGGGCTGTTAACATCACGAATTTGACATGTTGAAATCAACACCAACGAGCTATGGACAGGTACCGCTATCAATCCTGGCCATCCCGAGATCAACGGGCAGTCAATTGGCCATTCCTGCAGGATTTTAGAGCTTGTCATATTCGTGATGTTAACAGCCCATTGAAACATATTGCAAATGTACAGTGAAACATATTGCAAATGTACTGTACAAAGCAATGGAAGAGAGTGTGGACTCTGTCATTTTTGAACATTTTTGAAAACCTCCATAAATGAGCAGGGGGCTTCTCCCACTGACTTAGGGCCATAGTGGGATACTCCCATAAAGATCCTGGACCAGGAGCAGCCCCTGAAGTCATTTAAAACCCTTTTGAAAATATGGACCTGGTAAATGTACTGTACATTTGCAATATGTTTCACTGTACATTTGCAATATGTTTCAATGGGCTTTTAAGATCACGATCCCAATGTAGGCACCCTGGTCATTTTGGACGTTTTTCAAAAAATAGACCCTATAGGATGATTGAGGGCTTAACATAGTGATATATATCATTTTGTCAGTTTAAATGCCATTTGGACATTGCTCACTGACTTTTGGGTTCGAAGCCGACTTCCTATGACGATATATGTAAATGGACATAACATCATGACTTTTGACTTCCTATGGTAACATATTGCAAATGGACAAAACATATTGCAAATGGACAATAAAAAGTTAATAAAAATAACTTTATTAAAATTAGACAAGGATATGTTTATACACATCTTCTATGCGTGAGATTATAAATCTAAAAGTCGTTAGAATCGCTAAAAACGACTCCAGAAAGCACTTTTTAGGGGTATAGTTATTCTGATATTTTTTGAAATGTCAAAATTTGACCCTTGGGTCTTGTCTTCATGTACATTTGCAATATGTTTTGCCCGTTGGAACGCTCGCCACCTATAGTAATTTTGAGTTGTTACACTTGGCATTTGCCTTATGACGCTTGCCATAAGAAATACACTAAATGGCTGCCCATTTGGGCACTCTTTTTCCATCGTGTGTATGTTTGTTCCAATGGCAATATGTTGCCATTCATTTTTGTCCATTTCATGGGGGTGTTCACTTCCCTAAGTGGGAATGCGGACCCGGGACGGTGAGAGCGCCGAATCCTAACCACTAGACCATCATGAGAGGGCTAAAACCTTTAGCAGTGCGGGGGCTAAACAGCATTCTTTACACTCGGCTCAGTTTTCTCTATCATCAAATGCAACTACTGGCATTCTGAGGGGATGTAGCTCAGTGGAATAGCGCATTCTTTGCATGTATGAGGACCCGGGTTCAATCTCCGGCATCTGCATGAAACCCACAAACTCAGTAGATTAACTTATTATAGGGAACATACGCTTCAACAGACCATCTAGGTGATGGCTTTAATAGTCACTCGTCAACCTTCGATAGCTCAGTTGGTAGAGCGGAGGACTGTAGGTGAAATTGAAGGAATCTTTAGGTCGGTGGTTCAAATCCGTCTCGAAGGAGTGTATGTTTTCTTGTGGCTTGCGCCAACTTTTGAACAGCGCTGCACTTTGACTTGTGCTTGAGGTGATGTAGCTCTGGGCAAGAGTGGAGGACTTTAAGTGAAATTTCAGCAATCCTTAGGTTGGTAGTTGAAATCTGGCTTGAAGGAGTACACATTTTGATGTGGCTTTGCCAACTTTTTTGACAACAGGGCACTTTGACTTGTGCTTGACTAACATATTATCTTTCCCTGAGAGCTCCAAGTTCTTCACTTGTTGACCTTCGATAAGACAGTTGGTAGAGCGGCGGAGTGTACTTGAAATTGTAAAAATCCTTAGGTCATCGGCTGAAAGGAGGATCACTTTTTCTGCTGTTGTGCCGACTTTGACGCTTTGCCTGGTGTTTCCCCCAAAAAGGTATTTCCCTAAGTGGGAATCGGACCCGGGACGGTGAGAGCGCCGAGTCCTAACCACTAGACCACCACGAGAGGGCTAAAACCTTTAGCAGTGCGGGGGCTAAACAGCATTCTTTACACTCGGCTCAGTTTTTCTCTATCATCAAATGCAACTACTGGCATTCTGAGGGGATGTAGCTCTGGGGAACAGTGGAGGACTGTAAGTGAAATTTCAGCAATCCTTAGGTTGGTAGTTGAAATCTGGCTTGAAGGAGTACACATTTTCTTGTGGCTTGTGCCAACTTTTTGACAACAATGCACTTTGACTTGTGCTTGACTAACATATTATCTTTCCCTGAGAGCGCCAAGTTCTTCACTTGTTGACCTTCGATAAGACAGTTGGTAGAGCGGCGGAGTGTACTTGAAATTGTAAAAATCCTTAGGTCATTGGCTGAAAGGAGGATCACTTTTTCTGCTGTTGTGCCGACTTTTTGACGTTTGCCTGGTGTTTCCCCCAAAAAGGTATTTCCCTAAGTGGGAATCGGACCCGGGACGTTGAGAGCGCCGAATCCTAACCACTAGACCACCACGACAGGGCTAAAACCTTTAGCAGTGCGGGGGCTAAACAGCATTTTGACAACAGTGCACTTTGACTTGTGCATGACTAACATATTATCTTTCCCTGAGAGCTCCAAGTTCTTCACTTGTTGACCTTCGATAAGACAGTTGGTAGAGCGGCGGAGTGTACTTGAAATTGTAAAAATCCTTAGGTCATTGGCTGAAAGGAGGATCACTTTTTCTGCTGTTGTGCCGACTTTTGACGCTTGCCTGGTGTTTCCAAAAGGTATTTCCCTAAGTGGGAATCAGACCGGGACGGTGAGAGCGCCAATCCCAACCACTAGACCACCACGAGAGGGCTAAATCCTTTAGCAGTGCGGGGCTAAACAGCATTCTTTACACTCGGCTCAGTTATTCTCTATCATCAAATGCAACTACTGGCATTCTGAGGTGATGTAGCTCTGGGCAAGAGTGGAGGACTGTAAGTGAAATTTCAGCAATCCTTAGGTTGGTGGTTGAAATCTGGCTTGAAGGAGTACACATTTTGATGTGGCTTTTGCCAACTTTTTGACAACAGTGCACTTTGACTTGTGCATGACTAACATATTATCTTTCCCTGAGAGCTCCAAGTTCTTCACTTGTTGACCTTCGATATGACAGTTGGTAGAGCGGCGGAGTGTACTTGAAATTGTAAAAATCCTTAGGTCATCGGCTGAAAGGAGGATCACTTTTTCTGCTGTTGTGCCGACTTTTGACGCTTTGCCTGGTGTTTCAAAAGGTATTTCCCTAAGTGGGAATCGGACCTGGGACGGTGAGAGCGCCGAATCCTAACCACTAGACCACCACGAGAGGGCTAAAACCTTTAGCAGTGCGGGGGCTAAACAGCATTTTGACAACAGTGCACTTTGACTTGTGCATGACTAACATATTATCTTTCCCTGAGAGCTCCAAGTTCTTCACTTGTTGACCTTCGATAAGACAGTTGGTAGAGCGCGGAGTGTACTTTGAAATTGTAACAATCCTTAGGTCATTGGCTGAAAGGAGGATCACTTTTTCTGCTGTTGTGCCGACTTTTGACGTTTGCCTGGTGTTTCCAAAAAGGTATTTCCCTAAGTGGGAATCGGACCCGGGACGGTGAGAGCGCCGAATCCTAACCACTAGACCACCATGAGAGGGCTAAAACCTTTAGCAGTGCGGGGGCTAAACAGCATTCTTTACACTCGGCTCAGTTATTCTCTATCATCAAATGCAACTACTGGCATTCTGAGGGGATGTAGCTCAGTGGAATAGCGCATTCTTTGCATGTATGAGGACCCGGGTTCAATCTCCGGCATCTGCATGAAACCCACAAACTCAGTAGATTAACTTATTATAGGAACATACGCTTCAACAGACCATCTAGGTGATGGCTTTAATAGTCACTCGTCAACCTTCGATAGCTCAGTTGGTAGAGCGGAGGACTGTAGGTGAAATTGAAGGAATCTTTAGGTCGGCTGTTCAAATCCGTCTCGAAGGAGTGTATGTTTTCTTGTGGCTTGCGCCAACTTTTGAACAGCGCTGCACTTTGACTTGTGCTTGAGGTGATGTAGCTCTGGGCAAGAGTGGAGGACTTTAAGTGAAATTTCAGCAATCCTTAGGTTGGTAGTTGAAATCTGGCTTGAAGGAGTACACATTTTGATGTGGCTTTTGCCAACTTTTTGACAACAGGGCACTTTGACTTGTGCTTGACTAACATATTATCTTTCCTGAGAGCTCCAAGTTCTTCACTTGTTGACCTTCGATAAGACAGTTGGTAGAGCGGCGTAGTGTACTTGAAATTGTAAAAATCCTTAGGTCATTGGCTGAAAGGAGGATCACTTTTTCTGCTGTTGTGCCGACTTTTTGACGCGTTTGCCTGGTGTTTCCAAAAGGTATTTCCTAAGTGGGAATCAGACCATGGGACGGTGAGAGCGCGAATCCTAACCACTAGACCACCACGACAGGGCTAAAACCTATAGCAGTGCGGGGCTAAACAGCATTTTGACAACAGTGCACTTTGACTTGTGCATGACTAACATATTATCTTTCCCTGAGAGCTCCAAGTTCTTCACTTGTTGACCTTCGATAAGACAGTTGGTAGAGCGGCGGAGTGTACTTGAAATTGTAACAATCCTTAGGTCATTGGCTGAAAGGAGGATCACTTTTTCTGCTGTTGTGCCGACTTTTGACGCTTGCCTGGTGTTTCCCCAAAAGGTATTTCCTAAGTGGGAATCAGACCCGGGACGGTGAGAGCGCCGAATCCTAACCACTAGACCACCACGAGAGGGCTAAAACCTTTAGCAGTGCAGGGGCTAAACAGCATTCTTTACCCTCGGCTCAGTTTTTCTCTATCATCAAATGCAACTACTGGCATTCTGAGGGGATGTAGCTCTGGGGAACAGTGGAGGACTGTAAGTGAAATTTCGGCAATTCTTAGGTTGGTGGTTGAAATCTGGCTTGAAGGAGTACACATTTTGATGTGGCTTGTGCCAACTTTTTGACAACAGTGCACTTTGACTTGTGCATGACTAACATATTATCTTTCCCTGAGAGCTCCAAGTTCTTCACTTGTTGACCTTCGATAAGACAGTTGGTAGAGCGGCGGAGTGTACTTGAAATTGTAAAAATCCTTAGGTCATTGGCTGAAAGGAGGATCACTTTTTCTGCTGTTGTGCCGACTTTGACGCTTGCCTGGTGTTTCCCCAAAAGGTATTTCCCTAAGTGGGAATCAGACCCGGAGACGGTGAGAGCGCGAATCCTAACCACTAGACCACCACGAGAGGGCTAAAACCTTTAGCAGTGCAGGGGCTAAACAGCATTCTTTACCCTCGGCTCAGTTTTTCTCTATCATCAAATGCAACTACTGGCATTCTGAGGGATGTAGCTCTGGGGAACAGTGGAGGACTGTAAGTGAAATTTCGGCAATCCTTAGGTTGGTGGTTGAAATCTGGCTTGAAGGAGTACACATTTTGATGTGGCTTGTGCCAACTTTTTGACAACAGTGCACTTTGACTTGTGCATGACTAACATATTATCTTTCCTGAGAGCTCCAAGTTCTTCACTTGTTGACCTTCGATAAGACAGTTGGTAGAGCGGCAGAGTGTACTTGAAATTGTAACAATCCTTAGGTCATTGGCTGAAAGGAGGATCACTTTTTCTGCTGTTGTGCCGACTTTTTGACGTTTGCCTGGTGTTTCCCCCAAAAAGGTATTTCCCTAAGTGGGAATCAGACCCGGGACGGTGAGAGCGCCGAATCCTAACCACTAGACCACCACGAGAGGGCTAAAACCTTTAGCAGTGCAGGGGCTAAACAGCATTCTTTACCCTCGGCTCAGTTTTTCTCTATCATCAAATGCAACTACTGGCATTCTGAGGGGATGTAGCTCTGGGGAACAGTGGAGGACTGTAAGTGAAATTTCGGCAATCCTTAGGTTGGTGGTTGAAATCTGGCTTGAAGGAGTACACATTTTGATGTGGCTTGTGCCAACTTTTTGACAACAGTGCACTTTGACTTGTGCATGACTAACATATTATCTTTCCCTGAGAGCTCCAAGTTCTTCACTTGTTGACCTTCGATAAGACAGTTGGTAGAGCGGCAGAGTGTACTTGAAATTGTAACAATCCTTAGGTCATTGGCTGAAAGGAGGATCACTTTTTCTGCTGTTGTGCCGACTTTTGACGCTTGCCTGGTGTTTCCCCAAAAGGTATTTCCCTAAGTGGGAATCAGACCCGGGACGGTGAGAGCGCGAATCCTAACCACTAGACCACCACGAGAGGGCTAAAACCTTTAGCAGTGCAGGGGCTAAACAGCATTCTTTACCCTCGGCTCAGTTTTCTCTATCATCAAATGCAACTACTGGCATTCTGAGGGATGTAGCTCTGGGGAACAGTGGAGGACTGTAAGTGAAATTTCGGCAATCCTTAGGTTGGTGGTTGAAATCTGGCTTGAAGGAGTACACATTTTGATGTGGCTTGTGCCAACTTTTTGACAACAGTGCACTTTGACTTGTGCATGACTAACATATTATCTTTCCTGAGAGCTCCAAGTTCTTCACTTGTTGACCTTCGATAAGACAGTTGGTAGAGCGGCAGAGTGTACTTGAAATTGTAACAATCCTTAGGTCATTGGCTGAAAGGAGGATCACTTTTTCTGCTGTTGTGCCGACTTTTGACGCTTGCCTGGTGTTTCCCCAAAAGGTATTTCCCTAAGTGGGAATCAGACCCGGGACGGTGAGAGCGCGAATCCTAACCACTAGACCACCACGAGAGGGCTAAAACCTTTAGCAGTGCAGGGGCTAAACAGCATTCTTTACCCTCGGCTCAGTTTTTCTCTATCATCAAATGCAACTACTGGCATTCTGAGGATGTAGCTCTGGGGAACAGTGGAGGACTGTAAGTGAAATTTCGCAATCCTTAGGTTGGTGGTTGAAATCTGGCTTGAAGGAGTACACATTTTGATGTGGCTTGTGCCAACTTTTTGACAACAGTGCACTTTGACTTGTGCATGACTAACATATTATCTTTCCCTGAGAGCTCCAAGTTCTTCACTTGTTGACCTTCGATAAGACAGTTGGTAGAGCGGCAGAGTGTACTTGAAATTGTAACAATCCTTAGGTCATTGGCTGAAAGGAGGATCACTTTTTCTGCTGTTGTGCCGACTTTTTGACGTTTGCCTGGTGTTTCCCCCAAAAAGGTATTTCCCTAAGTGGGAATCAGACCCGGGACGGTGAGAGCGCCGAATCCTAACCACTAGACCACCACGAGAGGGCTAAAACCTTTAGCAGTGCAGGGGCTAAACAGCATTCTTTACCCTCGGCTCAGTTTTTCTCTATCATCAAATGCAACTACTGGCATTCTGAGGGGATGTAGCTCTGGGGAACAGTGGAGGACTGTAAGTGAAATTTCAGCAATCCTTAGGTTGGTGGTTGAAATCTGGCTTGAAGGAGTACACATTTTGATGTGGCTTGTGCCAACTTTTTGACAACAGTGCACTTTGACTTGTGCATGACTAACATATTATCTTTCCCTGAGAGCTCCAAGTTCTTCACTTGTTGACCTTCGATAAGACAGTTGGTAGAGCGGCAGAGTGTACTTGAAATTGTAACAATCCTTAGGTCATTGGCTGAAAGGAGGATCACTTTTTCTGCTGTTGTGCCGACTTTTGACGTTTGCCTGGTGTTTCCCCCAAAAAGGTATTTCCCTAAGTGGGAATCGGACCCGGGACGGTGAGAGCGCCGAATCCTAACCACTAGACCACCACGACAGGGCTAAAACCTTTAGCAGTGCGGGGGCTAAACAGCATTCTTTACCCTCGGCTCAGTTTTTCTCTATCATCAAATGCAACTACTGGCATTCTGAGGGGATGTAGCTCTGGGGAACAGTGGAGGACTGTAAGTGAAATTTCAGCAATCCTTAGGTTGGTGGTTGAAATCTGGCTTGAAGGAGTACACATTTTGATGTGGCTTTTGCCAACTTTTTGACAACAGGGCACTTTGACTTGTGCTTGACTAACATATTATCTTTCCCTGAGAGCTCCAAGTTCTTCACTTGTTGACCTTCGATAAGACAGTTGGTAGAGCGGCGGAGTGTACTTGAAATTGTAAAAATCCTTAGGTCATTGGCTGAAAGGAGGATCACTTTTTCTGCTGTTGTGCCGACTTTTGACGCTTGCCTGGTGTTTCCCCAAAAAGGTATTTCCCTAAGTGGGAATCAGACCCGGGACGGTGAGAGCCGAATCCTAACCACTAGACCACCACGAGAGGGCTAAAACCTTTAGCAGTGCGGGGCTAAACAGCATTCTTTACCCTCGGCTCAGTTTTCTCTATCATCAAATGCAACTACTGGCATTCTGAGGGGATGTAGCTCTGGGGAACAGTGGAGGAATGTAAGTGAAATTTCAGCAATCCTTAGGTTGGTGGTTGAAATCTGTCTTGAAGGAGTACACATTTTGATGTGGCTTTTGCCAACTTTTTGACAACAGGGCACTTTGACTTGTGCTTGACTAACATATTATCTTTCCTGAGAGCTCCAAGTTCTTCACTTGTTGACCTTCGATAAGACAGTTGGTAGAGCGGCGGAGTGTACTTGAAATTGTAAAAATCCTTAGGTCATTGGCTGAAAGGAGGATCACTTTTTCTGCTGTTGTGCCGACTTTTGACGCTTGCCTGGTGTTTCTCAAAAAGGTATTTCCCTAAGTGGGAATCGGACCCGGGACGGTGAGAGCGCCGAATCCTAACCACTAGACCACCACGAGAGGGCTAAAACCTTTAGCAGTGCGGGGGCTAAACAGCATTCTTTACCCTCGGCTCAGTTTTTCTCTATCATCAAATGCAACTACTGGCATTCTGAGGGGATGTAGCTCTGGGGAACAGTGGAGGAATGTAAGTGAAATTTCAGCAATCCTTAGGTTGGTGGTTGAAATCTGGCTTGAAGGAGTACACATTTTGATGTGGCTTTTGCCAACTTTTTGACAACAGGGCACTTTGACTTGTGCTTGACTAACATATTATCTTTCCCTGAGAGCTCCAAGTTCTTCACTTGTTGACCTTCGATAAGACAGTTGGTAGAGCGGCGGAGTGTACTTGAAATTGTAACAATCCTTAGGTCATTGGCTGAAAGGAGGATCACTTTTTCTGCTGTTGTGCCGACTTTTTGACGCTTGCCTGGTGTTTCCCCAAAGGTATTTCCCTAAGTGGGAATCAGGACCCGGGACGGTGAGAGCGCCGAATCCTAACCACTAGACCACCACGAGAGGGCTAAAACCTTTAGCAGTGCGGGGGCTAAACAGCATTCTTTACCCTCGGCTCAGTTTTTCTCTATCATCAAATGCAACTACTGGCATTCTGAGGGGATGTAGCTCAGTGGAAGGCGCATTCTTTGCATGTATGAGGACCAGGGTTCAATCTCCGGCATCTGCATGAAACCCACAAGCTCAGCAGATTAACTTTTATAGGAACATGCGCTTCAACAGACCATCCCCTAGGTGATGGCTTTAATATTCAATGGTGTCAATAACCTTCGATAGCTCAGTTGGTAGAGTGGAAGACTGTAGGTGAAAATGCAGGAATCCTTAGGTTGGTGGTTGAAATCTGGCTTGAAGGAGTACACATTTTGATGTGGCTTTTGCCAACTTTTGAACAGCACTGCACTTTGACTTGTGCTTGAGGTGATGTAGTTCTGGGCAAGAGTGGAGGACTGTAAGTGAAATTTCAGCAATCCTTAGGTTGGTGGTTGAAATCTGGCTTGAAGGAGTACACATTTTGATGTGGCTTTTGCCAACTTTTTGACAACAGTGCACTTTGACTTGTGCATGACTAACATATTATCTTTCCCTGAGAGCTCCAAGTTCTTCACTTGTTGATCTTCGATAAGACAGTTGGTAGAGCGGCGGAGTGTACTTGAAATTGTAACAATCCTTAGGTCATTGGCTGAAAGGAGGATCACTTTTTCTGCTGTTGTGCCGACTTTTGACGTTTGCCTGGTGTTTCCCCAAAAAGGTATTTCACATAAGGGACGCAGATGGCATTTGCTGTATGTTTGATGAGAAACTGCATATTGCAAATGTACGCTCCTTACTAGACGTCCAAATTGTTTCTAAAATAATCCGACGCTGCCGGGCCGCGGCTCCTAGGGCCAAATCTTCCAGGAAGTCATCAAACGAACTTTCTCGGACTTTCGATGTCCGTTTAATAAAATAAATTCATTTTTTTCATTTTTCCGCCCTTCATGTTAATCCCACCAGATGGCGAATGCCTTCATATTGCAAATGTACAAAACATACACCTAATTGACCTGGCTTTTTTTTCCTAAACCGAAAAGAGTTCAAGACTAAACTTGGTGGGCATGGGTTTGGCATAATGGGCAGTTGGCCTCAAAACAGAATGGCGCCAGGGACTCACGGTTTTTGAGATAAGGCCCATTTTCTGGAATTAAAGGTGAAAATGGAAATAGAGCACTAATTTGACAGCTTTACGTCAAAGTACATGAACCTACGGTGTAAGGAAAAAGAACCAGACATTTATCTCTTTAATTTTCGATTAATTGTCAAATGTCCAATTCGTAATGTTGAGAAAAATATTTTTTCCCCAAAAAAGTTATGGATCCAGATGCTGCGTGGTTCAGACGGATCCGTTAAAGTGGGTTTCGGAGCTCTACGTGATTTCTGTGATTTTCTGTGATTTTCTGAAATCACACACATGCACAGATCAATGGGGAATGACACAGTGAGGGGCTTACAGACACACACTGCCTGCAATAGTTACTTTTGTTCGAACTATTAAAGAACCGTCAGACCTAGAGCTCTGAAACTTTAGAAACCCATTCTAGACCTTTTAGTCGATCGTGCACGGTGAGCTACGGGCTCTAGAAGGTTTTCAGGCCGAGAAACAGCCTCGTACATTTGCAATATTTTCAATTCATTTTTACATCACGAAAATGACAAAATTTCTAAAAGTCCCAGAGACACAAGGCTAGGTGCATTAGAACCGCCTCGGCCCATAGAGACGGACCCTAACGTTTCTGTCCGATAGCTCATTCAAGGACCCCGTAGCAACGCCCGAAAACGTGGATTTTCAGCACCAATTAAGGTCGCTGCTCGGACTCCAAATGACCTATCGAGCCGAAACTTGAGATTCGGGTCGCTCTCAGCTAGGCCGACACATAATGTCGAACTGGACCCGCAGCTAGAACGTAACTCAGGTGTTTCTACATTTTTACTATGATTTAAACAGAATTTTGAGCCTGCCCTGATATATGTGATTGTTGGCTTCTAAATGAGATGGGAAAAGTGGGTTTGGTGTCAGTTTTTATCAGTTTGGTGTCAGAATGATATCTAATTGATTGATTGACGCTGACTTGCTCGTTGACTTTGTACATTTGCAATATGTTTCAATAGGGCTGAAACATCACCAAAAATGACAGACTGAAATCAACACAAAAAAGGGCATCACCTTAGTCTCTAGGCCGTGGCCGAGTTCAACGAGACGCCCCACTTGACTGTAGCTCGCTTCTGACCTCATAGACCGTGCAAAAAGTAGGCGCAAAATGAAGCCTGGCCCTAAATGTCAGCTGATTTTGGGTGACAGCGGCAGACCCGCTTGGGTTAGAAGCACAATTCAACTTCAGGAATGTTCCTAAGGTCCTCCCGATCTGAGCAAGCTCTAACCGTGACTGTGTGGCATTAACCTTTAACAGTGAAAACAGGGTATTTACATCAAACCGTTTGCTATGACATCTCTCCCCATAGGAATACATTGCCTGCTCCCCTAAATTCAACCTGGTGCCTATGTGGGTTATGAATGTCTTATGAACCTGTCTTCGATAGCAATCCATCAGACCAATATGAGGTCTACCTGTGTTGATTCTAAGCTTCCTGGAGCAACCGGAAGTGGTAAAAATCACCCTAAAGGTGTTTTGATAGACCCAACCTGCAGTTTGTGAAAAAAACAGACTTTCAACCCTGTGTAAATCAGGGGTCATTTCTTAACCTAAAGACTTAAAACTCAGGATTCTGTTAAAGCATACCCCAATGAGGATATGTGTCTACCTACAGCTTCCTGTGACAACCGGAAGTGCTTTAAATAGGGGTCATAGGTGCTGTTTCAAGGGTTAAAAAGGTCACATCTTTACAAAACTTCATATGTGTGATTAGGCAACCTCATGAACTGTAAATGAGTCATTTCTCCCATCAGATTTACAAGAAAACCCTCAAACACACACACAAACACAGATATGGGATGGAGTGACACAGTGGGGGCTTAAAGACACACAGAGCCTGCAATGACATCACCATAGTCTCTAGGCCTTGCCGAGTTCAACGAGATGCCCCGCTTGACCGTAGCTCACTCGGTCTGACCGCAGCAACCGTGCCAAAAAGTAGGCCGGAAATGAAGCCTGGCCCTAAATTTCAGCTGCTTTTGGGTGACAGCGGCAGAACCGCTTGGGTTAGAAGCACGATTCGACTTCAGGAGCGCTCCTTAGACCTCCCGATCTGTGCAAGCCTAACCGTGGCTCCTGTGGCATTAACCCTTAACAGTGAAAACAGGGTATTTACATCAAACCGTTTGCTATGACATCTCTCCCCATAGGAATACATTGCCTGCTCCCTAAATTCAACCTGGTGCCTATGTGGGTTATGAATGTCTTATGAACCTGTCTTCGATAGCAATCCATCAGACCAATATGAGGTCTACCTGTGTTGATTCTAAGCTTCCTGGAGCAACCGGAAGTGGTAAAAATCACCCTAAAGGTGTTTTGATAGACCCAACCTGCAGTTTGTGAAAAACAGACTTTCAACCCTGTGTAAATCAGTCATTTCTTAACCTAAAGACTTAAAACTCAGGATTCTGTTAAAGCATACCCCAATGAGGATATGTGTCTACCTACAGCTTCCTGTGACAACCGGAAGTGCTTTAAATAGGGTCATAGGTGCTGTTTTCTCAAGGGTTAAAAAGGTCACATCTTTACAAAACTTCATATGTGTGATTAGGCAACCCTCATGAACTGTAAATGAGTCATTTCTCCCATCAGATTTACAAGAAAACCCTCAAACACACACACAAACACAGATATGGGATGGAGTGACACAGTGGGGGCTTAAAGACACACAGAGCCTGCAATGACATCACCATAGTCTCTAGGCCTTGCCGAGTTCAACGAGATGCCCCGCTTGACCGTAGCTCACTCGGTCTGACCGCAGCAACCGTGCCAAAAAGTAGGCCGGAAATGAAGCCTGGCCCTAAATTTCAGCTGCTTTTGGGTGACAGCGGCAGAACCGTTTGGGTTAGAAGCACGATTCGACTTCAGGAGCGTTCCTTAGGACCTCCCGATCTGTGCAAGCCTAACCGTGGCCCTGTGGCATTAACCCTTAACAGTGAAAACAGGGTATTTACATCAAACCGTTTGCTATGACATCTCTCCCCATAGGAATACATTGCCTGCTCCCTAAATTCAACCTGGTGCCTATGTGGGTTATGAATGTCTTATGAACCTGTCTTCGATAGCAATCCATCAGACCAATATGAGGTCTACCTGTGTTGATTCTAAGCTTCCTGGAGCAACCGGAAGTGGTAAAAATCACCCTAAAGGTGTTTTGATAGACCCAACCTGCAGTTTGTGAAAAACAGACTTTCAACCCTGTGTAAATCAGTCATTTCTTAACCTAAAGACTTAAAACTCAGGATTCTGTTAAAGCATACCCCAATGAGGATATGTGTCTACCTACAGCTTCCTGTGACAACCGGAAGTGCTTTAAATAGGGGTCATAGGTGCTGTTTCGAAGGGTTAAAGGTCACATCTTTACAAAACTTCATATGTGTGATTAGGCAACCCTCATGAACTGTAAATGAGTCATTTCTCCCATCAGATTTACAAGAAAACCCTCAAACACACACACAAACACAGATATGGGATGGAGGACACAGTGGGGGCTTAAAGACACACAGAGCCTGCAATGACATCACCATAGTCTCTAGGCCTTGCCGAGTTCAACGAGATGCCCCGCTTGACCGTAGCTCACTCGGTCTGACCGCAGCAACCGTGCCAAAAAGTAGGCCGGAAATGAAGCCTGGCCCTAAATTTCAGCTGCTTTTGGGTGACAGCGGCAGAACCGTTTGGGTTAGAAGCACGATTCGACTTCAGGAGCGTTCCTTAGGACCTCCCGATCTGTGCAAGCCTAACCGTGGCCCTGTGGCATTAACCCTTAACAGTGAAAACAGGGTATTTACATCAAACCGTTTGCTATGACATCTCTCCCCATAGGAATACATTGCCTGCTCCCTAAATTCAACCTGGTGCCTATGTGGGTTATGAATGTCTTATGAACCTGTCTTCGATAGCAATCCATCAGACCAATATGAGGTCTACCTGTGTTGATTCTAAGCTTCCTGGAGCAACCGGAAGTGGTAAAAATCACCCTAAAGGTGTTTTGATAGACCCAACCTGCAGTTTGTGAAAAACAGACTTTCAACCCTGTGTAAATCAGTCATTTCTTAACCTAAAGACTTAAAACTCAGGATTCTGTTAAAGCATACCCCAATGAGGATATGTGTCTACCTACAGCTTCCTGTGACAACCGGAAGTGCTTTAAATAGGGGTCATAGGTGCTGTTTCAAGGGTTAAAAAGGTCACATCTTTACAAAACTTCATATGTGTGATTAGGCAACCCTCATGAACTGTAAATGAGTCATTTCTCCCATCAGATTTACAAGAAAACCCTCAAACACACACACAAACACAGATATGGGATGGAGGACACAGTGGGGGCTTAAAGACACACAGAGCCTGCAATGACATCACCATAGTCTCTAGGCCTTGCCGAGTTCAACGAGATGCCCCGCTTGACCGTAGCTCACTCGGTCTGACCGCAGCAACCGTGCCAAAAAGTAGGCCGGAAATGAAGCCTGGCCCTAAATTTCAGCTGCTTTTGGGTGACAGCGGCAGAACCGTTTGGGTTAGAAGCACGATTCGACTTCAGGAGCGTTCCTTAGGACCTCCCGATCTGTGCAAGCCTAACCGTGGCCCTGTGGCATTAACCCTTAACAGTGAAAACAGGGTATTTACATCAAACCGTTTGCTATGACATCTCTCCCCATAGGAATACATTGCCTGCTCCCCTAAATTCAACCTGGTGCCTATGTGGGTTATGAATGTCTTATGAACCTGTCTTCGATAGCAATCCATCAGACCACTATGAGGTCTACCTGTGTTGATTCTAAGCTTCCTGGAGCAACCGGAAGTGGTAAAAATCACCCTAAAGGTGCAGTTTGTTTCAATGGGCTTTTTTTTGACATGTTGAAATCAAAACCAACGAGCTATGGCCAGGTACCACTATCAATCCTGGCCATCCCGAGATCAACGGGCAGTCAATTGACCATTCCTGAAGTATTTTAGAGCTTGTCATATTCGTGATGTTAACAGCCCATTGAAACATATTGCAAATGTACTGTACATTTGCAATATGTTTCACTGTACATTTGCAATATGTTTCAATGGGATTTTTTTTGACATGTTGAAATCAACACCAATGAGCGATGGACAGGTACCGCTATCAATCCTGGCCATCCTGAGATCAATGGGCAGTCAATTGGGCATTCCTGAAGTATTTTAGAGCTTGTCATATTCGTGATGTTAAAAGCCCATTGGAAACATATTGCAAATGTACAGTGAAACATATTGCAAATGTACTGTACAAAGCAATGGAAGAGAGTGTGGACACTTTTTGAAAACCTCCATAAATGAGCAGGGGCTTCTCCCACTGACTTAGGGCCATAGTGGGATACTCCCATAAAGATCCTGGACCAGGAGCAGCCCCTAAAGTCATTTAAAACCCTTTTGAAAATATGGACCTGGTAAATGTACTGTACATTTGCAATATGTTTCACTGTACATTTGCAATATGTTTCAATGGGCTTTTTGACATGTTGAAATCAAAACCAACGAGCTATGGCCAGGTACCACTATCAATCCTGGCCATCCCGAGATCAACGGGCAGTCAATTGACCATTCCTGAAGTATTTTAGAGCTTGTCATATTCGTGATGTTAACAGCCCATTGAAACATATTGCAAATGTACTGTACATTTGCAATATGTTTCACTGTACATTTGCAATATGTTTCAATGGGCTTTTTACATGTTGAAATCAACACCAACGAAGCTATGGACAGGTACCGCTATCAATCCTGGCCATCCCGAGATCAACGGGCAGTCAATTGGCCATTCCTGCAGGATTTTAGAGCTTGTCATATTCGTGATGTTAACAGCCCATTGAAACATATTGCAAATGTACAGTGAAACATATTGCAAATGTACTGTACAAAGCAATGGAAGAGAGTGTGGACTTTTTTTGAAAACCTCCATAAATCAGCAGGGGCTTCTCCAACTGACTTAGGGCCATAGTGGGATGCTCCCATACGGATCCTGGACCAGGAGCAGCCCCCTAAAGTCATTTAAAACCCTTTTGAAAATATGGACCTGGTAAATGTACTGTACATTTGCAATATGTTTCACTGTACATTTGCAATATGTTTCAATGGGATTTTTTTTGACATGTTGAAATCAACACCAATGAGCGATGGACAGGTACCGCTATCAATCCTGGCCATCCTGAGATCAATGGGCAGTCAATTGGGCATTCCTGAAGTATTTTAGAGCTTGTCATATTCGTGATGTTAAAAGCCCATTGAAACATATTGCAAATGTACAGTGAAACATATTGCAAATGTACTGTACAAAGCAATGGAAGAGAGTGTGGACACTTTTTTTGAAAACCTCCATAAATGAGCAGGGGCTTCTCCCACTGACTTAGGGCCATAGTGGGATACTCCCATAAAGATCCTGGACCAGGAGCAGCCCCCTAAAGTCATTTAAAACCCTTTTGAAAATATGGACCTGGTAAATGTACTGTACATTTGCAATATGTTTCACTGTACATTTAGCAATATGTTTCAATGGGCTGTTAACATCACGAATTTGACATGTTGAAATCAACACCAACGAGCTATGGACAGGTACCGCTATCAATCCTGGCCATCCCGAGATCAACGGGCAGTCAATTGGCCATTCCTGCAGGATTTTAGAGCTTGTCATATTCGTGATGTTAACAGCCCATTGAAACATATTGCAAATGTACAGTGAAACATATTGCAAATGTACTGTACAAAGCAATGGAAGAGAGTGTGGACTCTGTCATTTTTTTGAACATTTTTTGAAAACCTCCATAAATGAGCAGGGGCTTCTCCCACTGACTTAGGGCCATAGTGGGATACTCCCATAAAGATCCTGGACCAGGAGCAGCCCCCTGAAGTCATTTAAAACCCTTTTGAAAATATGGACCTGGTAAATGTACTGTACATTTGCAATATGTTTCACTGTACATTTGCAATATGTTTCAATGGGCTTTTAAGATCACGATCCCAATGTAGGCACCCCTGGTCATTTTGGACGTTTTTCAAAAAATAGACCCTATAGGATGATTGAGGGCTTAACATAGTGATATATATCATTTTGTCAGTTTAAATGCCATTTGGACATTGCTCACTGACTTTTGGGTTCGAAGCCGACTTCCTATGACGATATATGTAAATGGACATAACATCATGACTTTTGACTTCCTATGGTAACATATTGCAAATGGACAAAACATATTGCAAATGGACAATAAAAAGTTAATAAAAATAACTTTATTAAAATTAGACAAGGATATGTTTATACACATCTTCTATGCGTGAGATTATAACGAAAAGTCGTTAGAATCGCTAAAAACGACTCCAGAAAGCACTTTTTAGGGGTATAGTTATTCTGATATTTTTTTGGAAATGTCAAAATTTGACCCTTGGGTCTTGTCTTCATGTACATTTGCAATATGTTTTGCCCTGCTGGAACGCGCCGCCACCTATAGTAATTTTGAGTTGTTACACTTGGCATTTGCCTTATGACGTTTGCCATAAGAAATACACCTAAATGGCGCCCATTTGGGCACTCTTTTCCATCGTGTGTATGTTTGTTCCAATGGCAATATGTTGCCATTCATTTTTGTCCATTTCATGGGGGTGTTCACTTCCTAAGTGGGAATGCGGACCGGGACGGTGAGAGCGCGAATCTAACCACTAGACCATCATGAGAGGGCTAAAACCTTTAGCAGTGCGGGGCTAAACAGCATTCTTTACACTCGGCTCAGTTTTCTCTATCATCAAATGCAACTACTGGCATTCTGAGGGGATGTAGCTCAGTGGAATAGCGCATTCTTTGCATGTATGAGGACCCGGGTTCAATCTCCGGCATCTGCATGAAACCCACAAACTCAGTAGATTAACTTATTATAGGGAACATACGCTTCAACAGACCATCTAGGTGATGGCTTTAATAGTCACTCGTCAACCTTCGATAGCTCAGTTGGTAGAGCGGAGGACTGTAGGTGAAATTGAAGGAATCTTTAGGTCGGTGGTTCAAATCCGCCTCAAGGAGTGTATGTTTTCTTGTGGCTTGCGCCAACTTTTGAACAGCGCTGCACTTTGACTTGTGCTTGAGGTGATGTAGCTCTGGGCAAGAGTGGAGGACTTTAAGTGAAATTTCAGCAATCCTTAGGTTGGTAGTTGAAATCTGGCTTGAAGGAGTACACATTTTGATGTGGCTTTTGCCAACTTTTTGACAACAGGGCACTTTGACTTGTGCTTGACTAACATATTATCTTTCCCTGAGAGCTCCAAGTTCTTCACTTGTTGACCTTCGATAAGACAGTTGGTAGAGCGGCGGAGTGTACTTGAAATTGTAAAAATCCTTAGGTCATCGGCTGAAAGGAGGATCACTTTTTCTGCTGTTGTGCCAACTTTTGACGCTTGCCTGGTGTTTCCCCAAATAGGTATTTCCCTAAGTGGGAATCGGACCGGGACGGTGAGAGCGCGAGTCCCAACCACTAGACCACCACGAGAGGGCTAAAACCTTTAGCAGTGCGGGGCTAAACAGCATTCTTTACACTCGGCTCAGTTTTCTCTATCATCAAATGCAACTACTGGCATTCTGAGGGGATGTAGCTCTGGGGAACAGTGGAGGACTGTAAGTGAAATTTCAGCAATCCTTAGGTTGGTAGTTGAAATCTGGCTTGAAGGAGTACACATTTTCTTGTGGCTTGTGCCAACTTTTTGACAACAATGCACTTTGACTTGTGCTTGACTAACATATTATCTTTCCCTGAGAGCGCCAAGTTCTTCACTTGTTGACCTTCGATAAGACAGTTGGTAGAGCGGCGGAGTGTACTTGAAATTGTAAAATCCTTAGGTCATTGGCTGAAAGGAGGATCACTTTTTCTGCTGTTGTGCCGACTTTTGACGCTTGCCTGGTGTTTCCCCCAAAAAAGGTATTTCCCAGTGGGAATCGGACCCGGACGTTGAGAGCGCTGAATCCTAACCACTAGACCACCACGACAGGGCTAAAACCTTTAGCAGTGCGGGGCTAAACAGCATTTTGACAACAGTGCACTTTGACTTGTGCATGACTAACATATTATCTTTCCCTGAGAGCTCCAAGTTCTTCACTTGTTGACCTTCGATAAGACAGTTGGTAGAGCAAGCGGAGTGTACTTGAAATTGTAAAAATCCTTAGGTCATTGGCTGAAAGGAGGATCACTTTTTCTGCTGTTGTGCCGACTTTTTGACGCTTTGCCTGGTGTTTCCCCAAAAGGTATTTCCCTAAGTGGGAATCAGACCCGGGACGGTGAGAGCGCCGAATCCTAACCACTAGACCACCACGAGAGGGCTAAATCCTTTAGCAGTGCGGGGGCTAAACAGCATTCTTTACACTCGGCTCAGTTATTCTCTATCATCAAATGCAACTACTGGCATTCTGAGGTGATGTAGCTCTGGGCAAGAGTGGAGGACTGTAAGTGAAATTTCAGCAATCCTTAGGTTGGTGGTTGAAATCTGGCTTGAAGGAGTACACATTTTGATGTGGCTTTTGCCAACTTTTTGACAACAGTGCACTTTGACTTGTGCATGACTAACATATTATCTTTCCCTGAGAGCTCCAAGTTCTTCACTTGTTGACCTTCGATATGACAGTTGGTAGAGCGGCGGAGTGTACTTGAAATTGTAAAAATCCTTAGGTCATCGGCTGAAAGGAGGATCACTTTTTCTGCTGTTGTGCCGACTTTTTGACGTTTGCCTGGTGTTTCCCCCAAAAAGGTATTTCCCTAAGTGGGAATCGGACCTGGGACGGTGAGAGCGCCGAATCTCAACCACTAGACCACCACGAGAGGGCTAAAACCTTTAGCAGTGCGGGGCTAAACAGCATTTTGACAACAGTGCACTTTGACTTGTGCATGACTAACATATTATCTTTCCCTGAGAGCTCCAAGTTTTTCACTTGTTGACCTTCGATAAGACAGTTGGTAGAGCGCGGAGTGTACTTGAAATTGTAACAATCCTTAGGTCATTGGCTGAAAGGAGGATCACTTTTTCTGCTGTTGTGCCGACTTTTTGACGCTTGCCTGGTGTTTCCCCAAAAAGGTATTTCCCTAAGTGGGAATCGGACCCGGGACGGTGAGAGCGCGAATCCCAACCACTAGACCACCATGAGAGGGCTAAAACCTTTAGCAGTGCGGGGCTAAACAGCATTCTTTACACTCGGCTCAGTTATTCTCTATCATCAAATGCAACTACTGGCATTCTGAGGATGTAGCTCAGTGGAATAGCGCATTCTTTGCATGTATGAGGACCCGGGTTCAATCTCCGGCATCTGCATGAAACCCACAAACTCAGTAGATTAGATTAACTTATTATAGGAACATACGCTTCAACAGACCATCTAGGTGATGGCTTTAATAGTCACTCGTCAACCTTCGATAGCTCAGTTGGTAGAGCGGAGGACTGTAGGTGAAATTGAAGGAATCTTTAGGTCGGCTGTTCAAATCCGTCTCAAGGAGTGTATGTTTTCTTGTGGCTTGCGCCAACTTTTGAACAGCGCTGCACTTTGACTTGTGCTTGAGGTGATGTAGCTCTGGGCAAGAGTGGAGGACTTTAAGTGAAATTTCAGCAATCCTTAGGTTGGTAGTTGAAATCTGGCTTGAAGGAGTACACATTTTGATGTGGCTTTTGCCAACTTTTTGACAACAGGGCACTTTGACTTGTGCTTGACTAACATATTATCTTTCCCTGAGAGCTCCAAGTTCTTCACTTGTTGACCTTCGATAAGACAGTTGGTAGAGCGGCGTAGTGTACTTGAAATTGTAAAAATCCTTAGGTCATTGGCTGAAAGGAGGATCACTTTTTCTGCTGTTGTGCCGACTTTTGACGCTTGCCTGGTGTTTCCCCAAAGGTATTTCCCTAAGTGGGAATCGGACCCGGACGGTGAGAGCGCTAATCCCAACCACTAGACCACCACGAGAGGGCTAAAACCTTTAGCAGTGCGGGGCTAAACAGCATTCTTTACCCTCGGCTCAGTTTTTCTCTATCATCAAATGCAACTACTGGCATTCTGAGGGGATGTAGCTCTGGGGAACAGTGGAGGAATGTAAGTGAAATTTCAGCAATCCTTAGGTTGGTGGTTGAAATCTGGCTTGAAGGAGTACACATTTTGATGTGGCTTTTGCCAACTTTTTGACAACAGGGCACTTTGACTTGTGCTTGACTAACATATTATCTTTCCTGAGAGCTCCAAGTTCTTCACTTGTTGACCTTCGATAAGACAGTTGGTAGAGCGGCGGAGTGTACTTGAAATTGTAAAATCCTTAGGTCATTGGCTGAAAGGAGGATCACTTTTTCTGCTGTTGTGCCGACTTTTTGACGCTTGCCTGGTGTTTCCCCAAAAGGTATTTCCCTAAGTGGGAATCGGACCCGGACGGTGAGAGCGTCAATCCTAACCACTAGACCACCACGAGAGGGCTAAAACCTTTAGCAGTGCGGGGGCTAAACAGCATTCTTTACACTCGGCTCAGTTTTTCTCTATCATCAAATGCAACTACTGGCATTCTGAGGGGATGTAGCTCTGGGGAACAGTGGAGGAATGTAATTGAAATTTCAGCAATCCTTAGGTTGGTGGTTGAAATCTGGCTTGAAGGAGTACACATTTTGATGTGGCTTTTGCCAACTTTTTGACAACAGGGCACTTTGACTTGTGCTTGACTAACATATTATCTTTCCCTGAGAGCTCCAAGTTCTTCACTTGTTGACCTTCGATAAGACAGTTGGTAGAGCGGCGGAGTGTACTTGAAATTGTAACAATCCTTAGGTCATTGGCTGAAAGGAGGATCACTTTTTCTGCTGTTGTGCCGACTTTTGACGCTTGCCTGGTGTTTCCAAAAAGGTATTTCCCTAAGTGGGAATCGGACCCGGGACGGTGAGAGCGCCGAATCCTAACCACTAGACCACCACGAGAGGGCTAAAACCTTTAGCAGTGCGGGGGCTAAACAGCATTCTTTACCCTCGGCTCAGTTTTTCTCTATCATCAAATGCAACTACTGGCATTCTGAGGGGATGTAACTCTGGGGTACAGTGGAGGAATGTAAGTGAAATTTCAGCAATCCTTAGGTTGGTGGTTGAAATCTGGCTTGAAGGAGTACACATTTTGATGTGGCTTTTGCCAACTTTTGAACAGCACTGCACTTTGACTTGTGCTTGAGGTGATGTAGTTCTGGGCAAGAGTGGAGGACTGTAAGTGAAATTTCAGCAATCCTTAGGTTGGTGGTTGAAATCTGGCTTGAAGGAGTACACATTTTGATGTGGCTTTTGCCAACTTTTTGACAACAGTGCACTTTGACTTGTGCATGACTAACATATTATCTTTCCCTGAGAGCTCCAAGTTCTTCACTTGTTGATCTTCGATAAGACAGTTGGTAGAGCGGCGGAGTGTACTTGAAATTGTAACAATCCTTAGGTCATTGGTGAAAGGAGGATTACTTTTTCTGCCGTTGTGCCGACTTTTTGGACGCTTGCCTGGTGTTTCCCCAAAAAGGTATTTCCCCTACATAAGGGACCTTGAGATGGCATTTGCTGTATGTTTGATGAGAAACTGCATATTGCAAATGTACGCCCCTTACTAGACGTCGAAATTGTTTCTAAAATAACTGACGCCACGTCGGGCCGTGCCCTAGGGCCAAATCTTCCAGGAAGTCATCAAACGAACTTTCTCGGACTTTCGATGTCCGCTTAATAAAATAAATTCATTTTTTCATTTTTCCGCCTCTTCATGTTAATCCCACCAGATGGCGAATGCCTTCATATTGCAAATGTACAAAACATACACCTAATTGACCTGGCTTTTTTTCCTAAACCGAAAAGAGTTCGAAGACGAAACTTGGTGGGCATGGGTTTGGCATAATGGGCAGTTGGCCCGAAACAGAATGGCGTCAGGGACTCACGGTTTTTGAGATAAGGCCCATTTTCTGGAATTAAAGGTGAAAAATGGAAATAGAGCACTAATTTGACAGCTTTACGTCAAAGTACATGAACCTACGGTGTAAGGAAAAAAAAAGAACCAGACATTTATCTCTTTTAATTTTCGATTAATTGTCAAATGTCCAATTGTAATGTTGAGAAAAATATTTTTTCCCCAAAAAGTTATGGATCCAGATGCTGCGTGTTCAGACGGATCCGTTAAAGTGGGTTTCCTGAGCTCTACGTGATTTCTGTGATTTTCTGTGATTTTCTGAAATCACACACATGCACAGTCAATGGGGAATGACACAGTGAGGGGCTTACAGACACACACTGCCTGCAATAGTTACTTTTGTTCGAACTATTAAAGAACCGTCAGACCTAGAGCTCTGAAACTTTAGAAACCCATTCTAGACCTTTAGTCGATCGTGCACGGTGAGCTACGGGGCTCTAGAAGGTTTTCAGGCCGAGAAACAGCCTCGTACATTTGCAATATTTTCAATTCATTTTTACATCACGAAAATGACAAAATTTCTAAAAGTCCCAGAGACACAAGGCTAGGTGCATTAGAACCGCCTGGCCCATAGAGACGGACCCTAACGCTTCTGTCCGATAGCTCATTCAAGGACCCGTGAGCAACGCCCGGAAAACGTGGATTTTCAGCACCAATTAAGGTCGCTGCTCGGACTCCAAATGACCTATCGAGCCGAAACTTGAGATTCGGGGTCGCCTCAGCTAGGCCGACACATAATGTCGGAACTGGACCCGCAGCTAGAACGTAACTAGGTGTTTTACATTTTTACTATGATTTAAACAGAATTTTGAGCCTGCCCTGATATATGTGATTGTTGGCTTCTAAATGAGATGGGAAAAGTGGGTTTGGTGTCAGTTTTTATCAGTTTGGTGTCAGAATGATATCTAATTGATTGATTGACGCTGACTTGCTCGTTGACTTTTGTACATTTGCAATATGTTTCAATAGGGCTGAAACATCACCAAAATGACAGACTGAAATCAACACAAAAAGGGCATCACCTTAGTCTCTAGGCCGTGCCGAAGTTCAACGAGACGCCCCACTTGACTGTAGCTCGCTCTGACCTCATAGACCGTGCAAAAAGTAGGCGCAAAATGAAGCCTGGCCCTAAATGTCAGCTGATTTTGGGTGACAGCGGCAGACCCGTTTGGGTTAGAAGCACAATTCAACTTCAGGAATGTTCCTAAGGTCCTCCCGATCTGAGCAAGCTAACCGTGACTGTGTGGCATTAACCTTTAACAGTGAAAACAGGGTATTTACATCAAACCGTTTGCTATGACATCTCTCCCCATAGGAATACATTGCCTGCTCCCCTAAATTCAACCTGGTGCCTATGTGGGTTATGAATGTCTTATGAACCTGTCTTCGATAGCAATCCATCAGACCAATATGAGGTCTACCTGTGTTGATTCTAAGCTTCCTGGAGCAACCGGAAGTGGTAAAAATCACCCTAAAGGTGTTTTGATAGACCCAACCTGCAGTTTGTGAAAAACAGACTTTCAACCCTGTGTAAATCAGTCATTTCTTAACCTAAAGACTTAAAACTCAGGATTCTGTTAAAGCATACCCCAATGAGGATATGTGTCTACCTACAGCTTCCTGTGACAACCGGAAGTGCTTTAAATAGGGGTCATAGGTGCTGTTTCGAAGGGTTAAAAAGGTCACATCTTTACAAAACTTCATATGTGTGATTAGGCAACCCTCATGAACTGTAAATGAGTCATTTCTCCCATCAGATTTACAAGAAAACCCTCAAACACACACACAAACACAGATATGGGATGGAGTGACACAGTGGGGGGCTTAAAGACACACAGAGCCTGCAATGACATCACCATAGTCTCTAGGCCTTGCCGAAGTTCAACGAGATGCCCCGCTTGACCGTAGCTCACTCGGTCTGACCGCAGCAAATCGTGCCAAAAAGTAGGCCGGAAATGAAGCCTGGCCCTAAATTTCAGCTGCTTTTGGGTGACAGCGGCAGAACCGCTTGGGTTAGAAGCACGATTCGACTTCAGGAGGCGTTCCTTAGGACCTCCCGATCTGTGCAAGCCTAACCGTGGCCCTGTGGCATTAACCCTTAACAGTGAAAACAGGGTATTTACATCAAACCGTTTGCTATGACATCTCTCCCCATAGGAATACATTGCCTGCTCCCTAAATTCAACCTGGTGCCTATGTGGGTTATGAATGTCTTATGAACCTGTCTTCGATAGCAATCCATCAGACCAATATGAGGTCTACCTGTGTTGATTCTAAGCTTCCTGGAGCAACCGGAAGTGGTAAAAATCACCCTAAAGGTGTTTTGATAGACCCAACCTGCAGTTTGTGAAAAACAGACTTTCAACCCTGTGTAAATCAGTCATTTCTTAACCTAAAGACTTAAAACTCAGGATTCTGTTAAAGCATACCCCAATGAGGATATGTGTCTACCTACAGCTTCCTGTGACAACCGGAAGTGCTTTAAATAGGGTCATAGGTGCTGTTTGAAGGGTTAAAAAGGTCACATCTTTACAAAACTTCATATGTGTGATTAGGCAACCCTCATGAACTGTAAATGAGTCATTTCTCCCATCAGATTTACAAGAAAACCCTCAAACACACACACAAACACAGATATGGGATGGAGTGACACAGTGGGGGGCTTAAAGACACACAGAGCCTGCAATGACATCACCATAGTCTCTAGGCCTTGCCGAGTTCAACGAGATGCCCCGCTTGACCGTAGCTCACTCGGTCTGACCGCAGCAACCGTGCCAAAAAGTAGGCCGGAAATGAAGCCTGGCCCTAAATTTCAGCTGCTTTTTTGGGTGACAGCGGCAGAACCGTTTGGGTTAGAAGCACGATTCGACTTCAGGAGCGTTCCTTAGGACCTCCCCTGATCTGTGCAAGCCTAACCGTGGCCCTGTGGCATTAACCCTTAACAGTGAAAACAGGGTATTTACATCAAACCGTTTGCTATGACATCTCTCCCCATAGGAATACATTGCCTGCTCCCCTAAATTCAACCTGGTGCCTATGTGGGTTATGAATGTCTTATGAACCTGTCTTCGATAGCAATCCATCAGACCACTATGAGGTCTACCTGTGTTGATTCTAAGCTTCCTGGAGCAACCGGAAGTGGTAAAAATCACCCTAAAGGTGTTTTGATAGACCCAACCTGCAGTTTGTGAAAAACAGACTTTCAACCCTGTGTAAATCAGTCATTTCTTAACCTAAAGACTTAAAACTCAGGATTCTGTTAAAGCATACCCCAATGAGGATATGTGTCTACCTACAGCTTCCTGTGACAACCGGAAGTGCTTTAAATAGGGGTCATAGGTGCTGTTTCAAGGGTTAAAAAGGTCACATCTTTACAAAACTTCATATGTGTGATTAGGCAACCCTCATGAACTGTAAATGAGTCATTTCTCCCATCAGATTTACAAGAAAACCCTCAAACACACACACAAACACAGATATGGGATGGAGTGACACAGTGGGGGCTTAAAGACACACAGAGCCTGCAATGACATCACCATAGTCTCTAGGCCTTGCCGAGTTCAACGAGATGCCCGGCTTGACCGTAGCTCACTCGGTCTGACCGCAGCAACCGTGCCAAAAAGTAGGCCGGAAATGAAGCCTGGCCCTAAATTTCAGCTGCTTTTGGGTGACAGCGGCAGAACCGTTTGGGTTAGAAGCACGATTCGACTTCAGGAGCGTTCCTTAGGACCTCCCGATCTGTGCAAGCCTAACCGTGGCCCTGTGGCATTAACCCTTAACAGTGAAAACAGGGTATTTACATCAAACCGTTTGCTATGACATCTCTCCCCATAGGAATACATTGCCTGCTCCCTAAATTCAACCTGGTGCCTATGTGGGTTATGAATGTCTTATGAACCTGTCTTCGATAGCAATCCATCAGACCACTATGAGGTCTACCTGTGTTGATTCTAAGCTTCCTGGAGCAACCGGAAGTGGTAAAAATCACCCTAAAGGTGCAGTTTGTTTCAATGGGCTTTTTTTTGACATGTTGAAATCAAAACCAACGAGCTATGGCCAGGTACCACTATCAATCCTGGCCATCCCGAGATCAACGGGCAGTCAATTGACCATTCCTGAAGTATTTTAGAGCTTGTCATATTCGTGATGTTAACAGCCCATTGAAACATATTGCAAATGTACTGTACATTTGCAATATGTTTCACTGTACATTTGCAATATGTTTCAATGGGATTTTTTTTGACATGTTGAAATCAACACCAATGAGCGATGGACAGGTACCGCTTATCAATCCTGGCCATCCTGAGATCAATGGGCAGTCAATTGGGCATTCCTGAAGTATTTTAGAGCTTGTCATATTCGTGATGTTAAAGCCCATTGAAACATATTGCAAATGTACAGTGAAACATATTGCAAATGTACTGTACAAAGCAATGGAAGAGAGTGTGGACACTTTTTTGAAAACCTCCATAAATGAGCAGGGGCTTCTCCCACTGACTTAGGGCCATAGTAGGGATACTCCCATAAAGATCCTGGACCAGGAGCAGCCCCCTAAAGTCATTTAAAACCCTTTTGAAAATATGGACCTGGTAAATGTACTGTACATTTGCAATATGTTTCACTGTACATTTTGCAATATGTTTCAATGGGCTTTTTTGACATGTTGAAATCAAAACCAACGAGCTATGGCCAGGTACCACTATCAATCCTGGCCATCCCGAGATCAACGGGCAGTCAATTGACCATTCCTGAAGTATTTTAGAGCTTGTCATATTCGTGATGTTAACAGCCCATTGAAACATATTGCAAATGTACTGTACATTTGCAATATGTTTCACTGTACATTGCAATATGTTTCAATGGGCTTTTTTTTTACATGTTGAAATCAACACCAACGAGCTATGGACAGGTACGCTATCAATCCTGGCCATCCCGAGATCAACGGGCAGTCAATTGGCCATTCCTGCAGGATTTTAGAGCTTGTCATATTCGTGATGTTAACAGCCCATTGAAACATATTGCAAATGTACAGTGAAACATATTGCAAATGTACTGTACAAAGCAATGGAAGAGAGTGTGGACTTTTTTTTTGAAAACCTCCATAAATCAGCAGGGGCTTCTCCAACTGACTTAGGGCCATAGTGGGATGCTCCCATACGGATCCTGGACCAGGAGCAGCCCCCTAAAGTCATTTAAAACCCTTTTGAAAATATGGACCTGGTAAATGTACTGTACATTTGCAATATGTTTCACTGTACATTTGCAATATGTTTCAATGGGATTTTTTTTGACATGTTGAAATCAACACCAATGAGCGATGGACAGGTACCGCTATCAATCCTGGCCATCCTGAGATCAATGGGCAGTCAATTGGGCATTCCTGAAGTATTTTAGAGCTTGTCATATTCGTGATGTTAAAAGCCCATTGAAACATATTGCAAATGTACAGTGAAACATATTGCAAATGTACTGTACAAAGCAAATGGAAGAGAGTGTGGACACTTTTTTGAAAACCTCCATAAATGAGCAGGGCTTCTCCCACTGACTTAGGGCCATAGTGGGATACTCCCATAAAGATCCTGGACCAGGAGCAGCCCCCTAAAGTCATTTAAAACCCTTTTGAAAATATGGACCTGGTAAATGTACTGTACATTTGCAATATGTTTCACTGTACATTTGCAATATGTTTCAATGGGCTGTTAACATCACGAATTTGACATGTTGAAATCAACACCAACGAGCTATGGACAGGTACCGCTATCAATCCTGGCCATCCCGAGATCAACGGGCAGTCAATTGGCCATTCCTGCAGGATTTTAGAGCTTGTCATATTCGTGATGTTAACAGCCCATTGAAACATATTGCAAATGTACAGTGAAACATATTGCAAAATGTACTGTACAAAGCAATGGAAGAGAGTGTGGACTCTGTCATTTTTTGAACATTTTTTGAAAACCTCCATAAATGAGCAGGGGCTTCTCCCACTGACTTAGGGCCATAGTGGGATACTCCCATAAAGATCCTGGACCAGGAGCAGCCCCCTGAAGTCATTTAAAACCCTTTTGAAAATATGGACCTGGTAAATGTACTGTACATTTGCAATATGTTTCACTGTACATTTGCAATATGTTTCAATGGGCTTTAAGATCCACGATCCCAATGTAGGCACCCCTGGTCATTTTGGGCGTTTTCAAAAATAGACCCTATAGGATGATTGAGGGCTTAACATAGTGATATATATCATTTTGTCAGTTTAAATGCCATTTGGACATTGCTCACTGACTTTTGGGTTCGGAAGCCGACTTCCTATGACGATATATGTAAATGGACATAACATCATGACTTTTGACTTCCTATGGTAACATATTGCAAATGGACAAAACATATTGCAAATGGACAATAAAAAAGTTAATAAAAATAACTTTATTAAAATTAGACAAGGATATGTTTATACACATCTTCTATCGTGAGATTATAACGAAAAGTCGTTAGAATCGCAAAAACGACCCAGAAAGCACTTTTTAGGGGTATAGTTATTCTGATATTTTTTGGAAATGTCAAAATTTGACCCTTGGGTCTTGTCTTCATGTACATTTGCAATATGTTTTGCCCACGTTGAGAACGCTGCCACCTATAGTAATTTTGAGTTGTTACACTTGGCATTTGCCTTATGGCGTTTGCCATAAGAAATACACGAAATGGCGTCCATTTGGGCACTCTTTTCCATCGTGTGTATGTTTGTTCCAATGGCAATATGTTGCCATTCATTTTGTCCATTTCATGGGGGTGTTCACTTCCTAAGTGGGAATGCGGACCCGGGACGGTGAGAGCGCCGAATCCTAACCACTAGACCATCATGAGAGGGCTAAAACCTTTAGCAGTGCGGGGGCTAAACAGCATTCTTTACACTCGGCTCAGTTTTTCTCTATCATCAAATGCAACTACTGGCATTCTGAGGGGATGTAGCTCAGTGGAATAGCGCATTCTTTGCATGTATGAGGACCAGGTTCAATCTCCGGCATCTGCATGAAACCCACAAACTCAGTAGATTAACTTATTATAGGGAACATACGCTTCAACAGACCATCTAGGTGATGGCTTTAATAGTCACTCGTCAACCTTCGATAGCTCAGTTGGTAGAGCGGAGGACTGTAGGTGAAATTGAAGGAATCTTTAGGTCGGTGGTTCAAATCCGTCTCGAAGGAGTGTATGTTTTCTTGTGGCTTGCGCCAACTTTTGAACAGCGCTGCACTTTGACTTGTGCTTGAGGTGATGTAGCTCTGGGCAAGAGTGGAGGACTTTAAGTGAAATTTCAGCAATCCTTAGGTTGGTAGTTGAAATCTGGCTTGAAGGAGTACACATTTTGATGTGGCTTTGCCAACTTTTTTGACAACAGGGCACTTTGACTTGTGCTTGACTAACATATTATCTTTCCCTGAGAGCTCCAAGTTCTTCACTTGTTGACCTTCGATATGACAGTTGGTAGAGCGGCGGAGTGTACTTGAAATTGTAAAAATCCTTAGGTCATCGGCTGAAAGGAGGATCACTTTTTCTGCTGTTGTGCCAACTTTTTTGACGCTTGCCTGGTGTTTCCCCAAATAGGTATTTCCCTAAGTGGGAATCGGACCGGGACGGTGAGGCGCCGAGTCTAACCACTAGACCACCACGAGAGGGCTAAAACCTTTAGCAGTGCGGGGCTAAACAGCATTCTTTACACTCGGCTCAGTTTTTTCTATCATCAAATGCAACTACTGGCATTCTGAGGGGATGTAGCTCTGAGGAACAGTGGAGGACTGTAAGTGAAATTTCAGCAATCCTTAGGTTGGTAGTTGAAATCTGGCTTGAAGGAGTACACATTTTCTTGTGGCTTGTGCCAACTTTTTGACAACAATGCACTTTGACTTGTGCTTGACTAACATATTATCTTTCCCTGAGAGCGCCAAGTTCTTCACTTGTTGACCTTGATAAGACAGTTGGTAGAGCGGCGGAGTGTACTTGAAATTGTAAAAATCCTTAGGTCATTGGCTGAAAGGAGGATCACTTTTCTCTGCTGTTGTGCCCGACTTTTGACGTTTGCCTGGTGTTTCCCCAAAAAGGTATTTCCCTAAGTGGGAATCGGACCGGGACGTTGAGAGCGCCGAATCCTAACCACTAGACCACCACGACAGGGCTAAAACCTTTAGCAGTCGGGGGCTAAACAACATTTTGACAACAGTGCACTTTGACTTGTGCATGACTAACATATTATCTTTCCCTGAGAGCTCCAAGTTCTTCACTTGTTGACCTTCGATAAGACAGTTGGTAGAGCGTGAGTGTACTTGAAATTGTAAAAATCCTTAGGTCATTGGCTGAAAGGAGGATCACTTTTTCTGCTGTTGTGCCGACTTTTTGGCGTTTGCCTGGTGTTTCCCCAAAAGGTATTTCCCTAAGTGGGAATCAGACCGGGGACGGTGAGAGCGCGAATCCTAACCACTAGACCACCACGAGAGGGCTAAATCCTTTAGCAGTGCGGGGGCTAAACAGCATTCTTTACACTCTGGCTCAGTTATTCTCTATCATCAAATGCAACTACTGGCATTCTGAGGTGATGTAGCTCTGGGCAAGAGTGGAGGACTGTAAGTGAAATTTCAGCAATCCTTAGGTTGGTGGTTGAAATCTGGCTTGAAGGAGTACACATTTTGATGTGGCTTTTGCCAACTTTTTGACAACAGTGCACTTTGACTTGTGCATGACTAACATATTATCTTTCCCTGAGAGCTCCAAGTTCTTCACTTGTTGACCTTCGATATGACAGTTGGTAGAGCGGCGGAGTGTACTTGAAATTGTAAAAAATCCTTAGGTCATCGGCTGAAAGGAGGATCACTTTTTCTGCTGTTGTGCCGACTTTTGACGTTTGCCTGGTGTTTCCCAAAAAGGTATTTCCCTAAGTGGGAATCGGACCTGGGACGGTGAGGCGCGAATCCTAACCACTAGACCACCACGAGGGCTAAAACCTTTAGCAGTGCGGGGCTAAACAGCATTTTGACAACAGTGCACTTTGACTTGTGCATGACTAACATATTATCTTTCCTGAGAGCTCCAAGTTTTTCACTTGTTGACCTTCGATAAGACAGTTGGTAGAGCGGCGGAGTGTACTTGAAATTGTAACAATCCTTAGGTCATTGGCTGAAAGGAGGATCACTTTTTCTGCTGTTGTGCCGACTTTTGACGTTGCCTGGTGTTTCCCAAAAGGTATTTCCCTAAGTGGGAATCGGACCGGGACGGTGAGAGCGCTCAATCCTAACCACTAGACCACCATGAGAGGGCTAAAACCTTTAGCAGTGCGGGCTAAACAGCATTCTTTACACTCGGCTCAGTTATTCTCTATCATCAAATGCAACTACTGGCATTCTGAGGGGATGTAGCTCAGTGGAATAGCGCATTCTTTGCATGTATGAGGACCGGGTTCAATCTCCGGCATCTGCATGAAACCCACAAACTCAGTAGATTAACTTATTATAGGGAACATACGCTTCAACAGACCATCTAGGTGATGGCTTTAATAGTCACTCGTCAACCTTCGATAGCTCAGTTGGTAGAGCGGAGGACTGTAGGTGAAATTGAAGGAATCTTTAGGTCGGCTGTTCAAATCCGTCTCGAAGGAGTGTATGTTTTCTTGTGGCTTGCGCCAACTTTTGAACAGCGCTGCACTTTGACTTGTGCTTGAGGTGATGTAGCTCTGGGCAAGAGTGGAGGACTTTAAGTGAAATTTCAGCAATCCTTAGGTTGGTAGTTGAAATCTGGCTTGAAGGAGTACACATTTTGATGTGGCTTTTGCCAACTTTTTGACAACAGGGCACTTTGACTTGTGCTTGACTAACATATTATCTTTCCCTGAGAGCTCCAAGTTCTTCACTTGTTGACCTTCGATAAGACAGTTGGTAGAGCGGCGTAGTGTACTTGAAATTGTAAAAATCCTTAGGTCATTGGCTGAAAGGAGGATCACTTTTTCTGCTGTTGTGCCGACTTTTGACGCTTGCCTGGTGTTTCCCCAAAAGGTATTTCCCTAAGTGGGAATCGGACCGGGACGGTGAGAGCGCCGAATCCTAACCACTAGACCACCACGAGAGGGCTAAAACCTTTAGCAGTCTGGGGGCTAAACAGCATTCTTTACCCTCGGCTCAGTTTTTCTCTATCATCAAATGCAACTACTGGCATTCTGAGGGGATGTAGCTCTGGGGAACAGTGGAGGAATGTAAGTGAAATTTCAGCAATCCTTAGGTTGGTGGTTGAAATCTGGCTTGAAGGAGTACACATTTTGATGTGGCTTTTGCCAACTTTTTGACAACAGGGCACTTTGACTTGTGCTTGACTAACATATTATCTTTCCCTGAGAGCTCCAAGTTCTTCACTTGTTGACCTTCGATAAGACAGTTGGTAGAGCGGCGGAGTGTACTTGAAATTGTAAAAATCCTTAGGTCATTGGCTGAAAGGAGGATCACTTTTTCTGCTGTTGTGCCGACTTTTTGACGCTTGCCTGGTGTTTCCCCAAAAAGGTATTTCCCTAAGTGGGAATCGGACCGGACGGTGAGAGCGCTGAATCCTAACCACTAGACCACCACGAGAGGGCTAAAACCTTTAGCAGTGCGGGGCTAAACAGCATTCTTTACACTCGGCTCAGTTTTCTCTATCATCAAATGCAACTACTGGCATTCTGAGGGGATGTAGCTCTGGGGAACAGTGGAGGAATGTAATTGAAATTTCAGCAATCCTTAGGTTGGTGGTTGAAATCTGGCTTGAAGGAGTACACATTTTGATGTGGCTTTTGCCAACTTTTTGACAACAGGGCACTTTGACTTGTGCTTGACTAACATATTATCTTTCCCTGAGAGCTCCAAGTTCTTCACTTGTTGACCTTCGATAAGACAGTTGGTAGAGCGGCGGAGTGTACTTGAAATTGTAACAATCCTTAGGTCATTGGCTGAAAGGAGGATCACTTTTTCTGCTGTTGTGCCGACTTTTTGACGCTTGCCTGGTGTTTCCCCCAAGGTATTTCCTAAGTGGGAATCGGACCCGGGACGGTGAGAGCGCGAATCCTAACCACTAGACCACCACGAGAGGGCTAAAACCTTTAGCAGTGCGGGGCTAAACAGCATTCTTTACCCTCGGCTCAGTTTTCTCTATCATCAAATGCAACTACTGGCATTCTGAGGGGATGTAACTCTGGGGTACAGTGGAGGAATGTAAGTGAAATTTCAGCAATCCTTAGGTTGGTGGTTGAAATCTGGCTTGAAGGAGTACACATTTTGATGTGGCTTTTGCCCAACTTTTGAACAGCACTGCACTTTGACTTGTGCTTGAGGTGATGTAGTTCTGGGCAAGAGTGGAGGACTGTAAGTGAAATTTCAGCAATCCTTAGGTTGGTGGTTGAAATCTGGCTTGAAGGAGTACACATTTTGATGTGGCTTTGCCAACTTTTTTGACAACAGTGCACTTTGACTTGTGCATGACTAACATATTATCTTTCCTGAGAGCTCCAAGTTCTTCACTTGTTGATCTTCGATAAGACAGTTGGTAGAGCGGCGGAGTGTACTTGAAATTGTAACAATCCTTAGGTCATTGGCTGAAAGGAGGATCACTTTTTCTGCTGTTGTGCCGACTTTTTGACGCTTGCCTGGTGTTTCCAAAAGGTATTTCCCTACATAAGGGACGAGATGGCATTTGCTGTATGTTTGATGAGAAACTGCATATTGCAAATGTACGCTCCTACTAGGCGTCGAAATTGTTTCTAAAATAATCCGGCCCGTCGGGCCGTTGCTCCTAGGGCCAAATCTTCCAGGAAGTCATCAAACGAACTTTCTCGGACTTTCGATGTCCGTTTAATAAAATAAATTCATTTTTTCATTTTTCCGCCCTTCATGTTAATCCCACCAGATGGCGAATGCCTTCATATTGCAAATGTACAAAACATACACCTAATTGACCTGGCTTTTTCCTAAACCGAAAAGAGTTCGAAGACGAAACTTGGTGGGCATGGGTTTGGCATAATGGGCAGTTGGCCCCGAAACAGAATGGCGTCAGGGACTCACGGTTTTTGAGATAAGGCCCATTTTCTGGAATTAAAGGTGAAAAATGGAAATAGAGCACTAATTTGACAGCTTTACGTCAAAGTACATGAACCTACGGTGTAAGGAAAAAAAAGAACCAGACATTTATCTCTTTTAATTTTTCGATTAATTGTCAAATGTCCAATTCGTAATGTTGAGAAAAATATTTTTTCCCCAAAAAGTTATGGATCCAGATGCTGCGTGTTCAGACGGATCCGTTAAAGTGGAGTTTCGAGCTCTACGTGATTTCTGTGATTTTCTGTGATTTTCTGAAATCACACACATGCACAGTCAATGGGGAATGACACAGTGAGGGCTTACAGACACACACTGCCTGCAATAGTTACTTTGTTCGAACTATTAAAGAACCGTCAGACCTAGAGCTCTGAAACTTTAGAAACCCATTCTAGACCTTTAGTCGATCGTGCACGGTGAGCTACGGGCTCTAGAAGGTTTTCAGGCCGAGAAACAGCCTCGTACATTTGCAATATTTTCAATTCATTTTTACATCCACGAAAATGACAAAATTTCTAAAAGTCCCAGAGACACAAGGCTAGGTGCATTAGAACCGCCTCGGCCCATAGAGACGGACCCTAACGTTTCTGTCCGATAGCTCATTCAAGGACCCGTAGCAACGCCCGGAAAACGTGGATTTTCAGCACCAATTAAGGTCGCTGCTCGGACTCCAAATGACCTATCGAGCGAAACTTGAGATTCGGGTCGCCTCAGCTAGGCCGACACATAATGTCGGAACTGGACCGCAGCTAGAACGTAACTAGGTGTTTTACATTTTACTATGATTTAAACAGAATTTTGAGCCTGCCCTGATATATGTGATTGTTGGCTTCTAAATGAGATGGGAAAAGTGGGTTTGGTGTCAGTTTTTATCAGTTTGGTGTCAGAATGATATCTAATTGATTGATTGACGCTGACTTGCTCGTTGACTTTTGTACATTTGCAATATGTTTCAATAGGGCTGAAACATCACCAAAATGACAGACTGAAATCAACACAAAAAGGGCATCACCTTAGTCTCTAGGCCGTGCCGAGTTCAACGAGACGCCCACTTGACTGTAGCTCGCTCTGACCTCATAGACCGTGCAAAAAAGTAGGCGCAAAATGAAGCCTGGCCCTAAATGTCAGCTGATTTTGGGTGACAGCGGCAGACCCGTTTGGGTTAGAAGCACAATTCAACTTCAGGAATGTTCCTAAGGTCCTCCCGATCTGAGCAAGCCTAACCGTGACTGTGTGGCATTAACCTTTAACAGTGAAAACAGGGTATTTACATCAAACCGTTTGCTATGACATCTCTCCCCATAGGAATACATTGCCTGCTCCCATAAATTCAACCTGGTGCCTATGTGGGTTATGAATGTCTTATGAACCTGTCTTCGATAGCAATCCATCAGACCAATATGAGGTCTACCTGTGTTGATTCTAAGCTTCCTGGAGCAACCGGAAGTGGTAAAAATCACCCTAAAGGTGTTTTGATAGACCCAACCTGCAGTTTGTGAAAAACAGACTTTCAACCCTGTGTAAATCAGTCATTTCTTAACCTAAAGACTTAAAACTCAGGATTCTGTTAAAGCATACCCCAATGAGGATATGTGTCTACCTACAGCTTCCTGTGACAACCGGAAGTGCTTTAAATAGGGTCATAGGTGCTGTTTGAAGGGTTAAAAAGGTCACATCTTTACAAAACTTCATATGTGTGATTAGGCAACCCTCATGAACTGTAAATGAGTCATTTCTCCCATCAGATTTACAAGAAAACCCTCAAACACACACACAAACACAGATATGGGATGGAGGACACAGTGGGGGGCTTAAAGACACACAGAGCCTGCAATGACATCACCATAGTCTCTAGGCCTTGCCGAAGTTCAACGAGATGCCCCGCTTGACCGTAGCTCACTCGGTCTGACCGCAGCAACCGTGCCAAAAAGTAGGCCGGAAATGAAGCCTGGCCCTAAATTTCAGCTGCTTTTGGGTGACAGCGGCAGAACCGTTTGGGTTAGAAGCACGATTCGACTTCAGGAGCGTTCCTTAGGACCTCCCGATCTGTGCAAGCCTAACCGTGGCCCTGTGGCATTAACCCTTAACAGTGAAAACAGGGTATTTACATCAAACCGTTTGCTATGACATCTCCCCCCATAGGAATACATTGCCTGCTCCCCTAAATTCAACCTGGTGCCTATGTGGGTTATGAATGTCTTATGAACCTGTCTTCAATAGCAATCCATCAGACCAATATGAGGTCTACCTGTGTTGATTCTAAGCTTCCTGGAGCAACCGGAAGTGGTAAAAATCACCCTAAAGGTGTTTTGATAGACCCAACCTGCAGTTTGTGAAAAACAGACTTTCAACCCTGTGTAAATCAGTCATTTCTTAACCTAAAGACTTAAAACTCAGGATTCTGTTAAAGCATACCCCAATGAGGATATGTGTCTACCTACAGCTTCCTGTGACAACCGGAAGTGCTTTAAATAGGGGTCATAGGTGCTGTTTCGAAGGGTTAAAAAGGTCACATCTTTACAAAACTTCATATGTGTGATTAGGCAACCCTCATGAACTGTAAATGAGTCATTTCTCCCATCAGATTTACAAGAAAACCCTCAAACACACACACAAACACAGATATGGGATGGAGTGACACAGTGGGGGGCTTAAAGACACACAGAGCCTGCAATGACATCACCATAGTCTCTAGGCCTTGCCGAGTTCAACGAGATGCCCGCTTGAAGTAGCTCACTCGGTCTGACCGCAGCAACCGTGCCAAAAAGTAGGCCGGAAATGAAGCCTGGCCCTAAATTTCAGCTGCTTTTTGGGTGACAGCGGCAGAACCGTTTGGGTTAGAAGCACGATTCGACTTCAGGAGCGTTCCTTAGGACCTCCCGATCTGTGCAAGCCTAACCGTGGCCCTGTGGCATTAACCCTTAACAGTGAAAACAGGGTATTTACATCAAACCGTTTGCTATGACATCTCTCCCCATAGGAATACATTGCCTGCTCCCCTAAATTCAACCTGGTGCCTATGTGGGTTATGAATGTCTTATGAACCTGTCTTCGATAGCAATCCATCAGACCAATATGAGGTCTACCTGTGTTGATTCTAAGCTTCCTGGAGCAACCGGAAGTGGTAAAAATCACCCTAAAGGTGTTTTGATAGACCCAACCTGCAGTTTGTGAAAAACAGACTTTCAACCCTGTGTAAATCAGTCATTTCTTAACCTAAAGACTTAAAACTCAGGATTCTGTTAAAGCATACCCCAATGAGGATATGTGTCTACCTACAGCTTCCTGTGACAACCGGAAGTGCTTTAAATAGGGGTCATAGGTGCTGTTTGAAGGGTTAAAAAGGTCACATCTTTACAAAACTTCATATGTGTGATTAGGCAACCCTCATGAACTGTAAATGAGTCATTTCTCCCATCAGATTTACAAGAAAACCCTCAAACACACACACAAACACAGATATGGGATGGAGTGACACAGTGGGGGCTTAAAGACACACAGAGCCTGCAATGACATCACCATAGTCTCTAGGCCTTGCCGAGTTCAACGAGATGCCCGCTTGACCGTAGCTCACTCGGTCTGACCGCAGCAACCGTGCAAAAAGTAGGCCGGAAATGAAGCCTGGCCCTAAATTTCAGCTGCTTTTGGGTGACAGCGGCAGAACCGTTTGGGTTAGAAGCACGATTCGACTTCAGGAGCGTTCCTTAGGACCTCCCGATCTGTGCAAGCCTAACCGTGGCCCTGTGGCATTAACCCTTAACAGTGAAAACAGGGTATTTACATCAAACCGTTTGCTATGACATCTCTCCCCATAGGAATACATTGCCTGCTCCCCTAAATTCAACCTGGTGCCTATGTGGGTTATGAATGTCTTATGAACCTGTCTTCGATAGCAATCCATCAGACCAATATGAGGTCTACCTGTGTTGATTCTAAGCTTCCTGGAGCAACCGGAAGTGGTAAAAATCACCCTAAAGGTGTTTTGATAGACCCAACCTGCAGTTTGTGAAAAACAGACTTTCAACCCTGTGTAAATCAGTCATTTCTTAACCTAAAGACTTAAAACTCAGGATTCTGTTAAAGCATACCCCAATGAGGATATGTGTCTACCTACAGCTTCCTGTGACAACCGGAAGTGCTTTAAATAGGGGTCATAGGTGCTGTTTGAAGGGTTAAAAAGGTCACATCTTTACAAAACTTCATATGTGTGATTAGGCAACCCTCATGAACTGTAAATGAGTCATTTCTCCCATCAGATTTACAAGAAAACCCTCAAACACACACACAAACACAGATATGGGATGGAGTGACACAGTTGGGGGCTTAAAGACACACAGAGCCTGCAATGACATCACCATA
Organism: Brachymystax lenok tsinlingensis; assembly: GCA_030435695.1. Lineage (NCBI taxonomy): Eukaryota > Metazoa > Chordata > Actinopteri > Salmoniformes > Salmonidae > Brachymystax > Brachymystax lenok. The sequence goes on along the minus strand of JAGFMH010000053.1, from coordinate 79,587 downwards.
GTCTCTAGGCCTTGCCGAGTTCAACGAGATGCCCCGCTTGACCGTAGCTCACTCGGTCTGACCGCAGCAACCGTGCCAAAAAGTAGGCCGGAAATGAAGCCTGGCCCTAAATTTCAGCTGCTTTTGGGTGACAGCGGCAGAACCGTTTGGGTTAGAAGCACGATTCGACTTCAGGAGCGTTCCTTAGGACCTCCCGATCTGTGCAAGCCTAACCGTGGCCCTGTGGCATTAACCCTTAACAGTGAAAACAGGGTATTTACATCAAACCGTTTGCTATGACATCTCTCCCCATAGGAATACATTGCCTGCTCCCCTAAATTCAACCTGGTGCCTATGTGGGTTATGAATGTCTTATGAACCTGTCTTCGATAGCAATCCATCAGACCACTATGAGGTCTACCTGTGTTGATTCTAAGCTTCCTGGAGCAACCGGAAGTGGTAAAAATCACCCTAAAGGTGCAGTTTTGATAGACCCAACCTGGGCTTTTTTTGACATGACTTGAAATCAAAACCAACGAGCTATGGCCAGGTACCACTATCAATCCTGGCCATCCCGAGATCAGCATCAATTGACCATATCCTGAAGTATTTTAGAGCTTGTCATATTAAGTGATGTTAACAGCCCATTGCTGTTTGCAAATTACTGTCACATTTTGCAAAATGTTTCATATGTGTACATTAGGCAATATGTTTCAATGAGTCATTTCTCCCATCAGATTTGACAAGAAAACCCTCAAACACACACACAAACACAGATATGGGATGGACAGGTACCGCTATCAATCCTGGCCATCCTGAGAGCCTCAATGGGCAGTCACCATAGTCTCTAGGCATTCCTGAAGTATTTTAGATGCCCGCTTGACCGTAGCTCACTCGTGATGTTAAAGCCCATTGAAACAGTAGGCCGGAAATGTACAGCCTGGCCCTAAACATATTCAGCAAATGCTGTGACAAAGCAATGGCAGTGTGGACACTTTTTTGAAAACCTCCATAAATGAGCAGGGGCTTCCTTAGGACCTCCCGATCTGTACAAGATCCTGGAACCAGGAGCAGCCCTAAAGTGGCATTTAACCCTTAACAGTGAAAACAGGGTATTTACTGTACATTTGCAAACCGTTTGCTATGACATCTCTCCCATAGGAATACATTTTTGACTGTTGAAATTCAAAACCTGGTGCCTATGGCCAGGTACCACTATCAAACCTGTCTTCGAGATCAATCCAGTCAATTGACCACTAAGTATTTTAGAGGTCATACCTGTGTTGATGTCTAAGCCCATTGAAACATATTGCAAAGTGGTAAAATATCACCCTAAAGGTGCAGTTTGTTTCAATGGGCTTTTTGACATGTTGAAATCAAAACCAACGAGCTATGGCCAGGTACCACTATCAATCCTGGCCATCCCGAGATCAACGGGCAGTCAATTGACCATTCCTGAAGTATTTTAGAGCTTGTCATATTCGTGATGTTAACAGCCCATTGAAACATATTGCAAATGTACTGTACATTTGCAATATGTTTCACTGTACATTTGCAATATGTTTCAATGGGATTTTTGACATGTTGAAATCAACACCAATGAGCGATGGACAGGTACCGCTATCAATCCTGGCCATCCTGAGATCAATGGGCAGTCAATTGGGCATTCCTGAAGTATTTTAGAGCTTGTCATATTCGTGATGTTAAAGCCCATTGAAACATATTGCAAATGTACAGTGAAACATATTGCAAATGTACTGTACAAAGCAATGGAAGAGAGTGTGGACACTTTTTTTGAAAACCTCCATAAATGAGCAGGGCTTCTCCCACTGACTTAGGGCCATAGTGGGATACTCCCATAAAGATCCTGGACCAGGAGCAGCCCTAAAGTCATTTAAAACCCTTTGAAAATATGGACCTGGTAAATGTACTGTACATTTGCAATATGTTTCACTGTACATTTGCAATATGTTTCCAATGGGCTTTTTTTGACATGTTGAAATCAAAACCAACGAGCTATGGCCAGGTACCACTATCAATCCTGGCCATCCCGAGATCAACGGGCAGTCAATTGACCATTCCTGAAGTATTTTAGAGCTTGTCATATTCGTGATGTTAACAGCCCATTGAAACATATTGCAAATGTACTGTACATTTGCAATATGTTTCACTGTACATTTGCAATATGTTTCAATGGGCTTTTTTTTTACATGTTGAAATCAACACCAACGAGCTATGGACAGGTACCGCTATCAATCCTGGCCATCCCGAGATCAACGGGCAGTCAATTGGCCATTCCTGCAGGATTTTAGAGCTTGTCATATTCGTGATGTTAACAGCCCATTGAAACATATTGCAAATGTACAGTGAAACATATTGCAAATGTACTGTACAAAGCAATGGAAGAGAGTGTGGACTTTTTTGAAAACCTCCATAAATCAGCAGGGGCTTCTCCAACTGACTTAGGGCCATAGTGGGATGCTCCCATACGGATCCTGGACCAGGAGCAGCCCCTAAAGTCATTTAAAACCCTTTTTGAAAATATGGACCTGGTAAATGTACTGTACATTTGCAATATGTTTCACTGTACATTTGCAATATGTTTCAATGGGATTTTTTTTGACATGTTGAAATCAACACCAATGAGCGATGGACAGGTACCGCTATCAATCCTGGCCATCCTGAGATCAATGGGCAGTCAATTGGGCATTCCTGAAGTATTTTAGAGCTTGTCATATTCGTGATGTTAAAAGCCCATTGAAACATATTGCAAATGTACAGTGAAACATATTGCAAATGTACTGTACAAAGCAATGGAAGAGAGTGTGGACACTTTTTTTGAAAACCTCCATAAATGAGCAGGGCTTCTCCCACTGACTTAGGGCCATAGTGGGATACTCCCATAAAGATCCTGGACCAGGAGCAGCCCTAAAGTCATTTAAAACCCTTTGAAAATATGGACCTGGTAAATGTACTGTACATTTGCAATATGTTTCACTGTACATTTGCAATATGTTTCAATGGGCTGTTAACATCACGAATTTGACATGTTGAAATCAACACCAACGAGCTATGGACAGGTACCGCTTATCAATCCTGGCCATCCTGAGATCAACGGGCAGTCAATTGGCCATTCCTGCAGGATTTTAGAGCTTGTCATATTCGTGATGTTAACAGCCCATTGAAACATATTGCAAATGTACAGTGAAACATATTGCAAATGTACTGTACAAAGCAATGGAAGAGAGTGTGGACTCTGTCATTTTTTGAACATTTTTGAAAACCTCCATAAATGAGCAGGGCTTCTCCCACTGACTTAGGGCCATAGTGGGATACTCCCATAAAGATCCTGGACCAGGAGCAGCCCCCTGAAGTCATTTAAAACCCTTTTGAAAATATGGACCTGGTAAATGTACTGTACATTTGCAATATGTTTCACTGTACATTTGCAATATGTTTCAATGGGCTTTTAAGATCACGATCCCAATGTAGGCACCCCTGGTCATTTTGGACGTTTTTCAAAAAATAGACCCTATAGGATGATTGAGGGCTTAACATAGTGATATATATCATTTTGTCAGTTTAAATGCCATTTGGACATTGCTCACTGACTTTTGGGTTGAAGCCGACTTCCTATGACGATATATGTAAATGGACATAACATCATGACTTTTGACTTCCTATGGTAACATATTGCAAATGGACAAAACATATTGCAAATGGACAATAAAAAGTTAATAAAAATAACTTTATTAAAATTAGACAAGGATATGTTTATACACATCTTCTATCGTGAGATTATAACGAAAAGTCGTTAGAATCGCTAAAAACGACTCCAGAAAGCACTTTTTAGGGGGTATAGTTATTCTGATATTTTTTTTGGAAATGTCAAAATTTGACCCTTGGGTCTTGTCTTCATGTACATTTGCAATATGTTTTGCCCCGTTGGAACGCGCTCGCCACCTATAGTAATTTTGAGTTGTTACACTTGGCATTTGCCTTATGACGTTTGCCATAAGAAATACACGAAATGGCGTCCATTTGGGCACTCTTTTCCATCGTGTGTATGTTTGTTCCAATGGCAATATGTTGCCATTCATTTTTGTCCATTTCATGGGGGTGTTCACTTCCCTAAGTGGGAATGCGGACCCGGGACGGTGAGAGCGCCGAATCCTAACCACTAGACCATCATGAGAGGGCTAAAACCTTTAGCAGTGCGGGGGCTAAACAGCATTCTTTACACTCGGCTCAGTTTTTCTCTATCATCAAATGCAACTACTGGCATTCTGAGGGGATGTAGCTCAGTGGAATAGCGCATTCTTTGCATGTATGAGGACCCGGGTTCAATCTCCGGCATCTGCATGAAACCCACAAACTCAGTAGATTAACTTATTATAGGGAACATACGCTTCAACAGACCATCTAGGTGATGGCTTTAATAGTCACTCGTCAACCTTCGATAGCTCAGTTGGTAGAGCGGAGGACTGTAGAGTGAAATTGAAGGAATCTTTAGGTCGGTGGTTCAAATCCGTCTCAAGGAGTGTATGTTTTCTTGTGGCTTGCGCCAACTTTTGAACAGCGCTGCACTTTGACTTGTGCTTGAGGTGATGTAGCTCTGGGCAAGAGTGGAGGACTTTAAGTGAAATTTCAGCAATCCTTAGGTTGGTAGTTGAAATCTGGCTTGAAGGAGTACACATTTTGATGTGGCTTTTGCCAACTTTTTGACAACAGGGCACTTTGACTTGTGCTTGACTAACATATTATCTTTCCTGAGAGCTCCAAGTTCTTCACTTGTTGACCTTCGATAAGACAGTTGGTAGAGCGGCGGAGTGTACTTGAAATTGTAAAAATCCTTAGGTCATCGGCTGAAAGGAGGATCACTTTTTCTGCTGTTGTGCCGACTTTGACGTTGCCTGGTGTTTCCCCAAAAAGGTATTTCCCTAAGTGGGAATCGGACCGGACGGTGAGAGCGCTGAGTCCTAACCACTAGACCACCACGAGAGGGCTAAAACCTTTAGCAGTGCGGGGGCTAAACAGCATTCTTTACACTCGGCTCAGTTTTTCTCTATCATCAAATGCAACTACTGGCATTCTGAGGGGATGTAGCTCTGGGGAACAGTGGAGGACTGTAAGTGAAATTTCAGCAATCCTTAGGTTGGTAGTTGAAATCTGGCTTGAAGGAGTACACATTTTCTTGTGGCTTGTGCCAACTTTTTGACAACAATGCACTTTGACTTGTGCTTGACTAACATATTATCTTTCCTGAGAGCGCCAAGTTCTTCACTTGTTGACCTTCGATAAGACAGTTGGTAGAAGCGGCGGAGTGTACTTGAAATTGTAAAAATCCTTAGGTCATTGGCTGAAAGGAGGATCACTTTTTCTGCTGTTGTGCCGACTTTTTGACGTTTGCCTGGTGTTTCCCCCAAAAAGGTATTTCCCTAAGTGGGAATCGGACCCGGGACGTTGAGAGCGCCGAATCCTAACCACTAGACCACCACGACAGGGCTAAAACCTTTAGCAGTGCGGGGGCTAAACAGCATTTTGACAACAGTGCACTTTGACTTGTGCATGACTAACATATTATCTTTCCCTGAGAGCTCCAAGTTCTTCACTTGTTGACCTTGATAAGACAGTTGGTAGAGCGGCGGAGTGTACTTGAAATTGTAAAAATCCTTAGGTCATTGGCTGAAAGGAGGATCACTTTTTCTGCTGTTGTGCCGACTTTTTGACGTTTGCCTGGTGTTTCCCCCAAAAAGGTATTTCCCTAAGTGGGAATCAGACCCGGACGGTGAGAGCGCGAATCCTAACCACTAGACCACCACGAGAGGGCTAAATCCTTTAGCAGTGCGGGGCTAAACAGCATTCTTTACACTCGGCTCAGTTATTCTCTATCATCAAATGCAACTACTGGCATTCTGAGGTGATGTAGCTCTGGGCAAGAGTGGAGGACTGTAAGTGAAATTTCAGCAATCCTTAGGTTGGTGGTTGAAATCTGGCTTGAAGGAGTACACATTTTGATGTGGCTTTTGCCAACTTTTTGACAACAGTGCACTTTGACTTGTGCATGACTAACATATTATCTTTCCTGAGAGCTCCAAGTTCTTCACTTGTTGACCTTCGATATGACAGTTGGTAGAGCGGCGGAGTGTACTTGAAATTGTAAAATCCTTAGGTCATCGGCTGAAAGGAGGATCACTTTTTCTGCTGTTGTGCCGACTTTTGACGCTTGCCTGGTGTTTCCCCAAAAAGGTATTTCCCTAAGTGGGAATCGGACCTGGGACGGTGAGAGCGCCGAATCCTAACCACTAGACCACCACGAGAGGGCTAAAACCTTTAGCAGTGCGGGGGCTAAACAGCATTTTGACAACAGTGCACTTTGACTTGTGCATGACTAACATATTATCTTTCCCTGAGAGCTCCAAGTTCTTCACTTGTTGACCTTGATAAGACAGTTGGTAGAGCGGCGGAGTGTACTTGAAATTGTAACAATCCTTAGGTCATTGGCTGAAAGGAGGATCACTTTTTCTGCTGTTGTGCCGACTTTTTGACGTTTGCCTGGTGTTTCCCCCAAAAAGGTATTTCCCTAAGTGGGAATCGGACCCGGGACGGTGAGAGCGCCCGAATCTAACCACTAGACCACCATGAGAGGGCTAAAACCTTTAGCAGTGCGGGGGCTAAACAGCATTCTTTACACTCGGCTCAGTTATTCTCTATCATCAAATGCAACTACTGGCATTCTGAGGGGATGTAGCTCAGTGGAATAGCGCATTCTTTGCATGTATGAGGACCCGGGTTCAATCTCCGGCATCTGCATGAAACCCACAAACTCAGTAGATTAACTTATTATAGGGAACATACGCTTCAACAGACCATCTAGGTGATGGCTTTAATAGTCACTCGTCAACCTTCGATAGCTCAGTTGGTAGAGCGGAGGACTGTAGGTGAAATTGAAGGAATCTTTAGGTCGGCTGTTCAAATCCGTCTCGAAGGAGTGTATGTTTTCTTGTGGCTTGCGCCAACTTTTTGAACAGCGCTGCACTTTGACTTGTGCTTGAGGTGATGTAGCTCTGGGCAAGAGTGGAGGACTTTAAGTGAAATTTCAGCAATCCTTAGGTTGGTAGTTGAAATCTGGCTTGAAGGAGTACACATTTTGATGTGGCTTTGCCAACTTTTTGACAACAGGGCACTTTGACTTGTGCTTGACTAACATATTATCTTTCCTGAGAGCTCCAAGTTCTTCACTTGTTGACCTTCGATAAGACAGTTGGTAGAGCGGCGTAGTGTACTTGAAATTGTAAAATCCTTAGGTCATTGGCTGAAAGGAGGATCACTTTTTCTGCTGTTGTGCCGACTTTTTGACGTTTGCCTGGTGTTTCCCCCAAAAAGGTATTTCCCTAAGTGGGAATCAGACCTGGGACGGTGAGAGCGCCGAATCCTAACCACTAGACCACCACGACAGGGCTAAAACCTATAGCAGTGCGGGGGCTAAACAGCATTTTGACAACAGTGCACTTTGACTTGTGCATGACTAACATATTATCTTTCCCTGAGAGCTCCAAGTTCTTCACTTGTTGACCTTCGATAAGACAGTTGGTAGAAGCGGAGTGTACTTGAAATTGTAACAATCCTTAGGTCATTGGCTGAAAGGAGGATCACTTTTTCTGCTGTTGTGCCGACTTTTTGACGTTTGCCTGGTGTTTCCCCCAAAAAGGTATTTCCCTAAGTGGGAATCAGACCGGAGACGGTGAGAGCGCCGAATCCTAACCACTAGACCACCACGAGAGGGCTAAAACCTTTAGCAGTGCAGGGGCTAAACAGCATTCTTTACCCTCGGCTCAGTTTTTCTCTATCATCAAATGCAACTACTGGCATTCTGAGGGGATGTAGCTCTGGGGAACAGTGGAGGACTGTAAGTGAAATTTCGGCAATTCTTAGGTTGGTGGTTGAAATCTGGCTTGAAGGAGTACACATTTTGATGTGGCTTGTGCCAACTTTTTGACAACAGTGCACTTTGACTTGTGCATGACTAACATATTATCTTTCCTGAGAGCTCCAAGTTCTTCACTTGTTGACCTTCGATAAGACAGTTGGTAGAGCGGCGGAGTGTACTTGAAATTGTAAAAATCCTTAGGTCATTGGCTGAAAGGAGGATCACTTTTTCTGCTGTTGTGCCGACTTTTTGACGTTTGCCTGGTGTTTCCCCCAAAAAGGTATTTCCCTAAGTGGGAATCAGACCCGGGACGGTGAGAGCGCCGAATCCTAACCACTAGACCACCACGAGAGGGCTAAAACCTTTAGCAGTGCAGGGGCTAAACAGCATTCTTTACCCTCGGCTCAGTTTTTCTCTATCATCAAATGCAACTACTGGCATTCTGAGGGGATGTAGCTCTGGGGAACAGTGGAGGACTGTAAGTGAAATTTCGGCAATCCTTAGGTTGGTGGTTGAAATCTGGCTTGAAGGAGTACACATTTTGATGTGGCTTGTGCCAACTTTTTTGACAACAGTGCACTTTGACTTGTGCATGACTAACATATTATCTTTCCTGAGAGCTCCAAGTTCTTCACTTGTTGACCTTCGATAAGACAGTTGGTAGAGCGGCAGAGTGTACTTGAAATTGTAACAATCCTTAGGTCATTGGCTGAAAGGAGGATCACTTTTTCTGCTGTTGTGCCGACTTTTTGACGTTTGCCTGGTGTTTCCCCAAAAGGTATTTCCTAAGTGGGAATCAGACCGGACGGTGAGAGCGCGAATCCTAACCACTAGACCACCACGAGAGGGCTAAAACCTTTAGCAGTGCAGGGGCTAAACAGCATTCTTTACCCTCGGCTCAGTTTTTCTCTATCATCAAATGCAACTACTGGCATTCTGAGGGGATGTAGCTCTGGGGAACAGTGGAGGACTGTAAGTGAAATTTCGGCAATCCTTAGGTTGGTGGTTGAAATCTGGCTTGAAGGAGTACACATTTTGATGTGGCTTGTGCCAACTTTTTGACAACAGTGCACTTTGACTTGTGCATGACTAACATATTATCTTTCCTGAGAGCTCCAAGTTCTTCACTTGTTGACCTTCGATAAGACAGTTGGTAGAGCGGCAGAGTGTACTTGAAATTGTAACAATCCTTAGGTCATTGGCTGAAAGGAGGATCACTTTTTCTGCTGTTGTGCCGACTTTTTGACGTTTGCCTGGTGTTTCCAAAAAGGTATTTCCCTAAGTGGGAATCAGACCGGACGGTGAGAGCGCCGAATCCTAACCACTAGACCACCACGAGAGGGCTAAAACCTTTAGCAGTGCAGGGGCTAAACAGCATTCTTTACCCTCGGCTCAGTTTTTCTCTATCATCAAATGCAACTACTGGCATTCTGAGGGGATGTAGCTCTGGGGAACAGTGGAGGACTGTAAGTGAAATTTCGGCAATCCTTAGGTTGGTGGTTGAAATCTGGCTTGAAGGAGTACACATGTTGATGTGGCTTGTGCCAACTTTTTGACAACAGTGCACTTTGACTTGTGCATGACTAACATATTATCTTTCCCTGAGAGCTCCAAGTTCTTCACTTGTTGACCTTCGATAAGACAGTTGGTAGAGCGGCAGAGTGTACTTGAAATTGTAACAATCCTTAGGTCATTGGCTGAAAGGAGGATCACTTTTTCTGCTGTTGTGCCGACTTTTTGACGTTTGCCTGGTGTTTCCCCAAAAGGTATTTCCCTAAGTGGGAATCGGACCGGGGACGGTGAGAGCGCGAATCCTAACCACTAGACCACCACGAGAGGGCTAAAACCTTTAGCAGTCACGGGGGCTAAACAGCATTTTGACAACAGTGCACTTTGACTTGTGCATGACTAACATATTATCTTTCCTGAGAGCTCCAAGTTCTTCACTTGTTGACCTTGATAAGACAGTTGGTAGAGCGGCGGAGTGTACTTGAAATTGTAAAAATCCTTAGGTCATTGGCTGAAAGGAGGATCACTTTTTCTGCTGTTGTGCCGACTTTTTGACGTTTGCCTTGTGTTTCCCCAAAATGTATTTCCCTAAGTGGGAATCGGACCGGACGGTGAGAGCGCCGAATCCTAACCACTAGACCACCACGAGAGGGATAAAACCTTTAGCAGTGCGGGGCTAAACAGCATTCTTTACACTCGGCTCAGTTTTTCTCTATCATCAAATGCAACTACTGGCATTCTGAGGATGTAGCTCTGGGGAACAGTGGAGGACTGTAAGTGAAATTTCAGCAATCCTTAGGTTGGTAGTTGAAATCTGGCTTGAAGGAGTACACATTTTCTTGTGGCTTGTGCCAACTTTTTGACAACAATGCACTTTGACTTGTGCTTGACTAACATATTATCTTTCCCTGAGAGCGCCAAGTTCTTCACTTGTTGACCTTCGATAAGACAGTTGGTAGAGCGGCGGAGTGTACTTGAAATTGTAAAAATCCTTAGGTCATTGGGTGAAAGGAGGATCACTTTTTCTGCTGTTGTGCCGACTTATTCACGTTTGCCTGGTGTTTCCCCCAAAAAGGTATTTCCCTAAGTGGGAATCAGACCCGGGACGGTGAGAGCGTCAATCCTAACCACTAGACCACCACGACAGGGCTAAAACCTTTAGCAGTGCGGGGCTAAACAGCATTTTGACAACAGTGCACTTTGACTTGTGCATGACTAACATATTATCTTTCCTGAGAGCTCCAAGTTCTTCACTTGTTGACCTTCGATAAGACAGTTGGTAGAGCGGCGGAGTGTACTTGAAATTGTAAAAATCCTTAGGTCATTGGCTGAAAGGAGGATCACTTTTTCTGCTGTTGTGCCGACTTTTGACGCTTGCCTTGTGTTTCCCCAAAAGGTATTTCCTAAGTGGGAATCGGACCGGACGGTGAGAGCGCCGAATCCTAACCACTAGACCACCACGAGAGGGCTAAAACCTTTAGCAGTGCGGGGGCTAAACAGCATTCTTTACACTCGGCTCAGTTTTTCTCTATCATCAAATGCAACTACTGGCATTCTGAGGGGATGTAGTTCTGGGGAACAGTGGAGGACTGTAAGTGAAATTTCAGCAATCCTTAGGTTGGTAGTTGAAATCTGGCTTGAAGGAGTACACATTTTCTTGTGGCTTGTGCCAACTTTTTGACAACAATGCACTTTGACTTGTGCTTGACTAACATATTATCTTTCCCTGAGAGCTCCAAGTTCTTCACTTGTTGACCTTCGATAAGACAGTTGGTAGAGCGGCGGAGTGTACTTGAAATTGTAACAATCCTTAGGTCATTGGGTGAAAGGAGGATCACTTTTTCTGCTGTTGTGCCGACTTATTCACGTTTGCCTGGTGTTTCCCCCAAAAAGGTATTTCCCTAAGTGGGAATCAGACCCGGGACGGTGAGAGCGCGAATCCTAACCACTAGACCACCACGACAGGGCTAAAACCTTTAGCAGTGCGGGGGCTAAACAGCATTCTTTACCCTCGGCACAGTTTTTCTCTATCATCAAATGCAACTACTGGCATTCTGAGGGGATGTAGCTCTGGGGAACAGTGGAGGAATGTAAGTGAAATTTCAGCAATCCTTAGGTTGGTGGTTGAAATCTGGCTTGAAGGAGTACACATTTTGATGTGGCTTTTGCCAACTTTTTGACAACAGGGCACTTTGACTTGTGCTTGACTAACATATTATCTTTCCTGAGAGCTCCAAGTTCTTCACTTGTTGACCTTCGATAAGACAGTTGGTAGAGCGGCGTAGTGTACTTGAAATTGTAAAAATCCTTAGGTCATTGGCTGAAAGGAGGATCACTTTTTCTGCTGTTGTGCCGACTTATTCACGTTTGCCTGGTGTTTCCCCCAAAAAGGTATTTCCCTAAGTGGGAATCAGACCGGGACGGTGAGCGCCGAATCCTAACCACTAGACCACCACGACAGGGCTAAAACCTTTAGCAGTGCGGGGCTAAACAGCATTTTGACAACAGTGCACTTTGACTTGTGCATGACTAACATATTATCTTTCCTGAGAGCTCCAAGTTCTTCACTTGTTGACCTTCGATAAGACAGTTGGTAGAGCGGAGTGTACTTGAAATTGTAACAATCCTTAGGTTATTGGCTGAAAGGAGGATCACTTTTTCTGCTGTTGTGCCGACTTTTGACGCTTTGCCTGGTGTTTCCCCAAAAGGTATTTCCCTAAGTGGGAATCAGACCGGAGACGGTGAGAGCGCGAATCTAACCACTAGACCACCACGAGAGGGCTAAAACCTTTAGCAGTGCAGGGGCTAAACAGCATTCTTTACCCTCGGCTCAGTTTTCTCTATCATCAAATGCAACTACTGGCATTCTGAGGGATGTAGCTCTGGGGAACAGTGGAGGACTGTAAGTGAAATTTCAGCAATCCTTAGGTTGGTAGTTGAAATCTGGATTGAAGGAGTACACATTTTCTTGTGGCTTGTGCCAACTTTTTGACAACAATGCACTTTGACTTGTGCTTGACTAACATATTATCTTTCCCTGAGAGCGCCAAGTTCTTCACTTGTTGACCTTGAAAAGACAGTTGGTAGAGCGGAGTGTACTTGAAATTGTAAAAATCCTTAGGTCATTGGCTGAAAGGAGGATCACTTTTTCTGCTGTTGTGCCGACTTTGACGCTTGCCTGGTGTTTCCCCAAAAAGGTATTTCCCTAAGTGGGAATCAGACCCGGACGGTGAGAGCGCGAATCCTAACCACTAGACCACCACGAGAGGGCTAAAACCTTTAGCAGTGCGGGGGCTAAACAGCATTCTTTACACTCGGCTCAGTTATTCTCTATCATCAAATGCAACTACTGGCATTCTGAGGGGATGTAGCTCAGTGGAAGAGCGCATTCTTTGCATGTATGAGGACCCGGGTTCAATCTCCGGCATCTGCATGAAACCCACAAGCTCAGCAGATTAACTTTTTATAGGGAACATACGCTTCAACAGACCATCTAGGTGATGGCTTTAATATTCAATTGTCAACCTTCGATAGCTCAGTTGGTAGAGTGGAAGACTGTAGGTGAAATTGCAGGAATCCTTAGGTCGCTGGTTCAAATCTGGCTCGAAGGAGTGTATATTTTCTTGTGGCTTGCGCCAACTTTTGAACAGCACTGCACTTTGACTTGTGCTTGAGGGGATGTAGCTCTGGGGAACAGTGGAGGACTGTAAGTGAAATTTCAGCAATACTTTGGTTGGTAGTTGAAATCTGTCTTGAAGGAGTACACATTTTGATGTGGCTTGTGCCAACTTTTTGACAACAATGCACTTTGACTTGTGCTTGACTAACATATTATCTTTCCCTGAGAGCGCCAAGTTCTTCACTTGTTGACCTTCGATAAGACAGTTGGTAGAGCGGCGGAGTGTACTTAAAATTGTAACAATCCTTAGGTCATTGGCTGAAAGGAGGATCACTTTTTCTGCTGTTGTGCCGACTGTTTGACGTTTGCCTGGTGTTTCAGACCTTCGAAAAGACAGTTGGTAGAGCTTCGGAATGTCCTTGAAATTGTAACAATCCTTAGGTCATTGGCTCAAAGGAGGATCACTTTTTCCGCTGTTGTGCCGACTTTTTGACGTTTGCCTGGTGTTTCCCCCAAAAAAGTGTTTCCCTAAGTTTGAATCGGACCCGGGACGGTGAGAGCGCCGAATCCTAACCACTAGACCACCACGAGAGGCCTAAAACCTTTAGCAGTGTGGGGGCTAAACAGCATTCTTTACCCTCGGCTCAGTTTTTCTCTATCATCAAATGCAACTACTGGCATTCTGAGGGGATGTAGCTCTGGGGAACAGTGGAGGACTGTAAGTGAAATGTCAGCAATCCTTAGGTTGGTAGTTGAAATCTGGCTTGAAGGAGAACATATTTTGTTGTGGCTTGTGCCAACTTTTTGACAACAGTGCACTTTGACTTGTGCTTGACTAACATATTATCTTTCCTTGAGAGCGCCAAGTTCTTCACTTGTTGACTTTCGATAAGACAGTTGGTAGAGTGGAGGAGTGTACTTGAAATTGTAACAATCCTTAGGTCATTGGCTGAAAGGAGGATTACTTTTTCTGCTGTTGTGCCAACTTTTTGACGTTTGCCTGGTGTTTCCCCCAAAAATGTATTTCCCTAAGTTGGAATCGGACCCGGGACGGTGAGAGCGCCAAATCCTAACCACTAGACCACCACGAGAGGGCTAAAACCTTTAGCAGTGTGAGGGCTAAAACCTTAAGCAGTGTGGGGGCTAAACAGCATTCTTTACCCTCGGCTGAGTTTTTCTCTATCATCAAATGCAACTACTGGCATTCTGAGGGGATGTAAGCTCAGTGGAAGAGCGCATTCTTTGTATGTATGAGGACCCGGGTTTAATCTCCGGCATCTGCATGAAACCCACAAACTCAGTAGTTTAACTTTTTATATGGAACATACGCTTCAACAGACCATCTAGGTGATCGCTTTAGTTTTCAATCGTTGACCTTCGATAGCACAGTTGGAAGAGTGCAGGACTGTAAGTGAAATTGCAGGAATCTTTATGTTGCTTGTTCAAATCCGGCTCAAAGGAGTGTATATTTTTTTGTGGCTTTTGCCAACTTTTTGACAACAGTGCACTTTGACTTGTGCTTGACTAACATATTATCTTTCCCTGAGAGCTCCAAGTTCTTCACTTGTTGACCTTCGATAAGACAGTTTGTAGAGCGGCGGAGTGTACTTGAAATTGTAACAATCCTTAGGTCATTGGCTGAAAGGAGGATCACTTTTTCTGCTGTTGTGCCAACTTTTTGACGTTTGCCTGGTGTTTCCCCCAAATAGGTATTTCCCTAAGTGGGAATCGGACCCGGGACGGTGAGAGCGCCAAATCCTAACCACTAGACCACCACGAGAGGGCTAAAACCTTTAGCAGTGAGGGGGCTAATCAGCATTCTTTACCCTTGGCTCAGTTTTTCTCTATCATCAAATGCAACTACTGGCATTCTGAGGGGATGTAGCTCAGTGGAAGAGCGCATTCTTTGCATGTATGAGGACCCGGGTTCAATCTCCAGCATCTGCATGAAACCCACAAACTCAGCAGATTAACTTTTTATAGGGAACATTTGCTTAAACAGACCATCTAGGTGATGGTTTATTGATCACTCATCAACCTTCGATAGCTCAGTTGGAAGAGCGGAGGACTGTAGGTGAAATTGCAGGAATCCTTTGGTCGCTGTTTTAAATTTCGGCTCGAATGAGTGTATAGTGTCTTGCGCCAAATTTTGAACAGCACTGCACTTTGACTTGTGCTTGACTAACAGATTATCTTTCCCTGAAGGCGCCAAATTCTTCACTTGTTGACCTTCGATAAGACATTTGGTAGAGCGGCGGAGTGTACTTGAAATTGTAACAATCCTTAAGTCAGTGGCAGAAAGGAAGATCACTTTTTCTGCTGTTGTGCCAAGTTTTTGACGTTTGCCTGGTGTTTCAGACCTTCGAAAAGACAGTTGGTAGAGCGTGGGAATGTACTTGAAATTGTAACAATCCTTAGGTCATTGGCTCAAAGGAGGATCTCTTTTTCTGCTGTTGTGCCGACTTTTTGACGTTTGCCTGGTGTTTCCCCCAAAAAAGTGTTTCCCTAAGTTGGAATCGGACCCGGGACTGTGAGAGCGTCGAATCCTAACCACTAGACCACCACGAGAGGCCTAAAACCTTTAGCAGTGTGGGGGCGAAACAGCATTCTTTACCCTCGGCTCAGTTTTTCTCTATCATCAAATGCAACTACTGGCATTCTGAGGGGATGTAGCTCTGGGGAACAGTGGAGGACTGTAAGTGAAATGTCAGCAATCCTTAGGTTGGTAGTTGAAATCTGGCTTGAAGGAGTACATATTTTCTTGTGGCTTGTGCCAACTTTTTGACAACAGTGCACTTTGACTTGTGCTTGACTAACATATTATCTTTCCTTGAGAGCGCCAAGTTCTTCACTTGTTGACCTTCGATAAGACAGTTGGTAGAGTGGCGGAGTGTACTTGAAATTGTAACAATCCTTAGGTCATTGGCTGAAAGGAGGATCACTTTTTCTGCTGTTGTGCCAACTTTTTGACGTTTGCCTGGTGTTTCCCCCAAAAAAGTGTTTCCCTAAGTTGGAATCGGACCCGGGACGGTGAGAGCGCAGATTCCTAACCACTAGACCACCACGAGAGGGCTAAAACCTTAAGCAGTGTGGGGGCTAAACAGCATTCTTTACCCTCGGCTGAGTTTTTCTCTATCATCAAATGCAACTACTGGCATTCTGAGGGGATGTAAGCTCAGTGGAAGAGCGCATTCTTTGCATGTATGAGGACCCGGGTTCAATCTCCGGCATCTGCATGAAACCCACAAACTCAGCAGTTTAACTTTTTATATGGAACATACGCTTCAACAGACCATCTAGGTGATGGCATTATTGTTCACTTGTCGACCTTCGATAGCTCAGTTGGAAGAGTGGAGGACTGTAGGTGAATTTGCAGGAATTCTTAGGTTGCTGCTTGAAGGAGTTTATATTTTCTTGTGTCTTGCACCAACTTTTGAATAGCACTACACTTTGACTTGTGCTTGACTAACAGATTATCTTTCCCTGAGGGCGCCAAATTCTTCACTTGTTGACCTTCGATAAGACAGTTGGTAGAGCGGCGGAGTGTACTTGAAATTGTAACAATCCTTAGGTCATTGTCTCAAAGGAGGATCACTTTTTCTGCTGTTGTGCCAACTTTTTGACGTTTGCCTGGTGTTTCCCCCAAAAAAGTATTTTGAAACGTGAAGAGAACCCGTTCAACTTATACCTATAAACTTGTCCAAGAACAATCAAACATAATTGATAATGTATCCTTAGGAACACTTTTATGTATAAATAGTATAATATTTCAACCGGAATATAAACTAGGCGATAAGAAAGGAAAAAACCACAGAGCGTGCCATCCGGGAGCGCGCATTTACTTGTATTGACATCTGCGTGGACACTTCTTTATTCGTCTTCTTCTCTGCTCTAAAAGCATCTAAAAAGAATCAGAACACTTTCGAGACTGTTGACATCCAGAGGAAGCGATAGGTACTGCATTCATATGCCCGTATATGGGCATTTTCACAAGGGAGGGGTTCCAAATGAGCTTGGGGATCGGCGTACGAGGTGACCGTTTTGGAGAGCCTGGCGTGCCCAAAGTAAAATGTCTCCCATTCAGGCCCAGAAAATAGGATATGCACATATTTGGTACCATTGGATAGGAAACACTCAGAAACACTCAGAAAATCCCAAAGTTGAATTATTAAACATCCACCAATATACAAGTGTTCCATACTCATCAAAAGCTCTGTTTCTTGGCAATATCACAGCGTTGTCAGATTTCAAAAAGGCTTTACGGCGAAAGCAGCACATTTCATTGTTTGAGGGTAGCACCTCACATATTTTTCCCATAGCCATGAATCGATTAGCCATCATGGCACACACATAACACATTTCACAGCGAAAACAAATCAATTACCTGTTGAAGAACTTCTGCTGAGGTCATCCAAAGTGTCCAATGAAGACAATCCATGGTTCTTTTGTTAGAAAAAGTAATGTATTATATCCATAAATCTCAGTTTGGTTCGCGCGTTATAATCAGAAACTACAGTAACTTTTTTTTTTATGAGACCCGCGTTGGTTATGGATTTATGCTAATGAGGGGCTATCTTCAAACAATCAAATCTTGTACTTTCGCCGTAAAGCCTTTTTGAAATCTGACAACGCTGTGATATTGCCAAGAATCAGAGCTTTTGATGACTATGCAACACTTGTATATTGATGAATGTTTAATAATTAAACTTTTGGTTTTTGAATTTGGCGCCTTACAATTCACATTTCGCTAGCGCCCCACTACTCCCTAAGTAGTTAAATACTTAGGGAGCAGTGGGGCGCTCCTGACACTACCCGGTGAAATGCAAGGCGCCAAATTCAAAATCCAAAAGTTGAATTATTAAACATTCATCAATATACAATATACCACTCCTAACCTTAACCTCTCCCCAAACCCCACTCCTAACCTTAACCTCTCCCCAAACCTCACTCCTACTCAATCAGCAGACAATTATCATCCTCATAGTAACCACATTTTCACATAGAATCAGACCCCTACATCAATCAATCAAACACAACTTCTCTACAGTTCAGCACACTTACATACCACTCAAACCATACAGAATAATTTCAGCATTCAGAAAAAAACTAACATTTTAAGGACCTCCTCACCAAAGCAAGATTTAGTAGTAAGCCACCACAAGATCCCAAATCTCACAATTCCCATTTTCGACAGGTAAAACGTATTACAAACAGACTCAGCCAAACATCAGCACCAGTACAAGAATCCTGATCATTGAACACACATAACGTCATTTATATCATTACATGCACAATCTGCAATAAGCAATACATTGGAGAAACCAAACACACCATAGAAACCAGACTCAAACAACACCTGTATAACATTAAAAGGTCACACCTACAAACGGCACTTATAACCCACTTCCAGGAGCACCCCATCACTCACTTTACAATATCAGGGCTACAGTCACATTTAGGCTGGACCTGTGGGCAGCGAAAAAGGGTAGAACGAGAGTGGATCCAGCACCTGAAGACAATAACACCAAATGGCCTGAACGAGAGGTTTTAGAAAATGGGTTTTAACAGACAGGAAAATGGATGGAGTAGAACATGGTTTCATTTATAATCTATATATTTATGTTTTATTTTGTTTAGTTTGGCTTTTCTTTTCTTTTAACCTCTCAGGGATTGCTGGTTCGCTAGCGGGCTCGTCCCGACACTACCAGGGAAAATGTAAAGCGCCAAATTCAAAATTCCAAAGTTGAACTATTAAACATCCACCAATATACAAGTGTTCCATACTCATCAAAAGCTCTGTTTCTTGGCAATATCACAGCGTTGTCAGATTTCAAAAAGGCTTTACGGCGAAAGCAGCACATTTCATTGTTTGAGAGTAGCACCTCACATATTTTTCCAATAGCCATGTATCGATTAGCCATCATGGCACACACATAACACATTTCACAGCGAAAACAAATTAATTACCTGTTGAAGAACTTCTGCTGAGGTCATCCAAAGTGTCCAACGAAGACAATCCATGGTTCTTTTGTTAGAAAAAGTAATGTATTTTATCCATAAATCCTCCATTTGGTTCTCGCGTTATAATCAGAAACGACAGCCTCCACTAGTCCATTGAAACGCGACGCGAACTCATTCATCTTATACCTATAAACTTGTCCAAGAACAATCAAACATAGTTTTAAATGTATCCTTAGGAACACTTTTACGTATATTTACTATTATAAATAAGCCGGAATATAAACTGATCGATAACGACGGTAAAATAGACACTCCGTGACTTCTCGTGCGCGCGCCCGGGTACTATTCTCATAAAGAGGGGTCTTCATTGTTTGGTCATTTTCTCTGGTCTAAATTCATCCAAAATGGAGGAAAACACCATCTCGAGGCTGTTGACATCATAAGGAAGCGACGTGTACTGCATTCATATGCCTTTATATGGTCATTTTCAATAGGGAGGGGTTCCCAAATGAGCAATGTGTCAAAATCACTTTTTCCAGGACAGAAATTCCTCGGGGTTGTGCCTGCCATATGCGTTCTGTTTCACTCACAGACAAATGGTTAACAGTTTTGGAAAATCCAGAGTGTTTCCTATCCATTGGTACTAGATATATGTATATCCTATTTTCTGGGCCTGAATGGGAGGCATTCTACTTTGGGCACGAGGGAGCTCATTGCCTAAAGTGCATAGACACTTGGGAAAACCATCAGGATTTTAACCTCTGGAACCAGATCTTTTAACAGGATTGGACTCTGAGAAAGAACAACGGATCACAGCACTGGAACTCGGGAACACCAAGAACAACTGGTAGCCTCATCTCCACCTCCATATTTTAATAACTCGGCATACTAAGAACCAGGCGGTAAGGACTAGCCCTGAGCAGCACAAAAAGTCTTGTGCCGTTCAGGCCTTCACATCTTTTATTCTAAATATAGTATTGCCATGCTTTTTTGAATTACACCTCCTCAACTGAGAACACCCTGGTTGTATTGTATTAACTAGGAAGTATAGTACTTAGTTATTTTAGCCTCATGGTTTAGTAACCATGCAGTCATTGATGAATTTGACAACCAAGTCACATGGCAGGATATCACAACCCCAACCCATATGCATACAGACTGCCTGGCCTATACGAACCCCCACATGGAAGTGGTGGAGAAGGTACTTTAAAACCATGCATTCTCTACTGGTATGATGAGACAGGTGCATCGTGTCACCAACTTTATCAAAACCATCTTCACCCACAGACTACACCCCAAGAAAACTATCACAAAACACACACCAGTGGATGCACAACAACATGCACATACTCCAGACTCATTACCAGTCAATCACCCACACCATTACACAACAAATAAACACACCCAATACTCTGGCACTGACCATAGCAATGGGCTGGGCACATAAGAGGTATCAACATAAACTGACACCCACCACCATCATTAGAGTAGAAACAACCTTGAAATGTCCTCAGGTCACCCCCTCTTGCCAACAAACAACTATACGGAATCACATACACCTGAAGCAATAGAAAACAAACTCCCCGACCAACGATACTAACTCCAACTCCAGTGCCCCCTCTCTCCTCAGCAGAGGAATTTCCACCTTTGTCTTTTTGGCAGGGGACGAGGTTTTGACAATCATCGTACAGACGGACACTATCACTGGGAAAACAACCGAACCTGAGTGAAATCTATAACCCTTGCATACAGACTCTCTCCAAAACACGTCTCCACTCTCCACCATCAACATCCACTTAAACTGCTTCTCCCCTCAAAAAGGACAGGCAACAATAGCAACCTCCTCAACTGAAGAGAAGAAATGGAAAAGTCCAGTGGGTCCCCCTACTCCCCAAGCAGCCACTCCTATCATAGCCCAGGTTCACCACACAGTCAACAGTCATACAGAAACTTGTACACCCATGGCTACACCCATCAAACAAAACACTGGCCACAAAAGAGTAAAGGGTAATGTATCAATAATACTAAGACATAATTACATCTGCTCCTCTTTCACCCACAGGAGGCACCAGGCCAGGGGTACAGACAAGGACAGGGCAACTCAAGGGGCAGATGATGATTAAAGGGCAAGACAACGGGCAACACCCCAAAGCTCCCAAAATCCGAACCCCCACAAAAACAGAATATCATTGTGCCTCTGCCTGTCCAGGACCTCTGTACAACTGGTGCCTCAAATTACCCACCATCATCCCCGCCTCAACCCCAACCACAGCCCACACACACGGCCAGGCCAAATTACAAGGTGGAGGATTGGAACATTGAGGGACACACCAACACTCATCATAGGAGACTCAAACCTCAACCCTATCCCACCATTCAATAACCCCAAATTCCAAGTCGACAGTTACCCAGGGGCGGCAACATCTCACAAAGGTATTGGAGAAAACCCCCATACATACAGACACGGGGACTGTTGTTCTCTTGGTGGGCTTGAACAACAAGGATCACAACCCATTCCAAACATCACTAAAACAGTTGTCAGTTATGCACAAGGAGGCAAAGAAAACATTCCCAAACGCAACAATATACATCCCGGTCATCAGCCATTCACCTCTTCTTACTCCACAGCAGAAGAGAAACCTTAAGATCATCAACGGTTACATCACCACTAACTTTCCAACCCTATTAGAGATTCCACAAGACACATTTCACACAACAACAGATCTCATACACTGGATATTGTCGTGGAATAACGATCTTCAAAATATGACACTTGTACAAAAAAACTTGTGAATTCAAGAAGACTTTAATACTGGGTAATTAAAGTCGAGCTGACCCGGGAAACAGCTGCTCTAACTGAACACCAGTTCAGCTTATATACTGTTACCATAGGCAGCCTCTGACATGAGTTTTCACTCAACAGTGGAGCATGTGGTACGTGCATTATGTGTGGGTTTTCAGCTGAGGCAACCCTTGACATATGTTTCTGCTTAAAAGGTGTGCTATGCATTCTGTTCAGAAATGAGAAAATGTAACGTAATGTTATTAAAATATCTCCAATAACATCCACCACAGCAGACCTCATCTTTCAACACTGGTGCAGACAGCTAAATTTACATTAACCACAAGGCACAGTCTGGATAGAAATGGTCTTTCCCTCAATCTCCTTCCCTCCCTAGTAACCGGTGCAGATCCTCCACCAAGGGGAGAAGCGGACCAGTCAACATCTATCATGAATCTTTCCAAATATTTCATCCCCACAGCAGCACAGGCACAGCTCCTGGAGAGAGGGTTGACATTCATCCCTCGCCCAAACAAATTTGACTGGGAGGAACTTCAAAGGGACACTCACAAATATCATAGACGACTCAAATTGTTGGACTACTTTGACTACAACACAGATGACAACCACCAACCATTTACTTTACCATTTACCTGGGAACCTAAAACTTCCCAGATAGATGGTAGAATCAGGAGACTAATCAGAAGAGACAACCATCAGATTCACACGGATAGGGAGGACAACCTCACACTCGTAGAAAGACAGGCAATACAACTTAAAAATAACCAAACCAGCAGATAAAGGTTAAAAAATAGTAATATTAGATAAAGATCAATACGTGTATGAAGCCAATAGTTATCAGGTTGCAAAATGGCGCCGGAAGAAATGGCAGCCGTTTTACGGGCGCCTAACCAATTGTGCTATTATGTGTTTTTTTTGCGTTATTTGTAACTTATTTTGTACATAATGTTTCTGCAACCGTATCTTACGGCAAAAAAAGATTCTGGATATCAGGACAGCGATCACTCACCTCGGATTAGATGAAGATTTTTTCGTCAACAAAGAGGAAGCAAAAGACATTCTCCATACACCCCACAGGTCCGACATCCACGCTATTTACAAGAGGAAGCAACGCAGGTACAGAGGACAGATAGCCGGATGCCTGGTCAGGACCCGGAGAAGGCGATTACTACTTGCCAAAGTGCAATCATTGGACAATAAATTAGACGAGGTACGATCACGAATATCCTACCAACGGGACATCAAAAACTGCAACATGCTATGTTTCACGGAATCGTGGCTGAATGACGACATGGACATTCAGCTAGAGGGATATACGCTGCACCGGCAAGATAGAACAGCACTCTCCGGTAAGACGAGGGGGTCTCTAGATTTTGCTCGGAAGTAGAGTATGTTGTGATAAATTGCAGGCCACACTACTTGCCTAGAGAGTTTTCAGCTATACTTTTCGTGGCTGTTTATTTACCACCACAGACAGATGCTGCCACTAAGACCGCACTCAGTCAGCTGTATAAGGAAATAAGCAAACAGGAAACCACTCACCCAGAGGCGGCGCTCCTAGTGGCTGGTGACTTAAATCAGTTCTACCAAATATCTATCAACATGTTAAATGTGCAACCAGAGGAAAATAAATTCTAGATCACCTGTACTCTACACACAGAGATGCGTACAAAGCTCTCCCTCGCCCTCCATTTGGTAAATTCGACCATAATGCTATACTCCTTATTCCTGCATACAAGTAGAAATTAAAGCAGGAAGCACCAGTGACTTGTCTATAAAAAAGTGGTCAGATGAAGCAGACGCTAAACTACAGGACTGTTTTGCTATGACAGACTGGAACATGTTCCGGGATTCCTCCGATGGCATTGAGGAGTACACCACATCCGTCACTGGCTTTATCAATAAGTGCATTGAAGACGTCGTCCACACAGTGACTGTACGTACATACCCCAACCAGAAGCCATGGATTACAGGTAACATTCGCACTGAGCTAAATGGTAGAGCTGCCGCTTTCAAGGTGCGGGACTCTAACCCGGAAGCTTACATGAAATCCAGCTATGCCCTGCGACGAACCATCAAACAGACGAAAGGGTCAATACAGGGCTAAGATTTAATCATACTACACTGGCTCTGACGCTCGTCTTATGTGGCAGGGCTTGCAAACTATTACAGACTACAAAGGGAAGCACAGCCGAGAGTAGCCCAGTGACACGAGTCTACCAGACGAGCTAAATCACTTCTATGCTCGCTTCGAGGCAAGCAACACTGAGGCATGCATGAGAGCATCAGCTGTTCCAAACGACTGTGTGATCACGCTCTCCGTAGCCGACATGAGTAAGACCTTTAAACAGGTCAACATACACAAGGCTGCGGGGCCAGACGGATTACCAGGACGTGTGCTCCGGGCATGTGCTGACCAACTGGCAGGTGTCTTCACTGACATTTTCAACATGTCCCTGATTGAGTCTGTAATACCAACATGCTTCAAGCAGACCACCATAGTCCCTGTGCCCAAGAACACAAAGGCAACCTACCTTAACGACTACAGAACCGTAGCACTCCTGTCTGTAGCCATGACACCCTAGACCCCCTACAATTTGCATACCACCCAAACAGATCAACAGATGATGCAATCTCTATTGCACTCCACACTGCCCTTTCCCACCTGGACAAAAGGAACACTTATGTGTGAATGCTATTCATTGACTACAGCTCAGCGTTCAACACCATAGTACCCTCAAAGCTCATCGCTAAGGATCCTGGGACTAAACACCTCCCTCTGCAACTGGATCCTGAACTTCCTGACGGGCTGTCCCCAGGTGGTGAGGGTAGGTAGCAGCACATCTGCCACGCTGATCCTCAACACTGGAGCTCCCCGGGTGTGCGTGCTCAGTCCCCTCCTGTATTCCCTGTTCACCCACAACTGCATGGCCAGGCACGACTCCAACACCATCATTAAGTTTGCAGACGACACAACGTGGTAGGCCTGATCACCGGCAACGACGAGACAGCCTATAGAGAGGAGGTCAGAGACCTGGCTGTGTGGTGCCAGTACAACAACCTCTTCCTCAATGTAACCAAGACTAAGGAGATGATTGTGGACTACAGGAAAAGGAGGACCGAGCACGCCCCCATTCTCATCGATGGGGCTGTAGTGGAGCAGGTCGAGAACTTCAAGTTCCTTGGTGTCCACATCAACAACAAGCTAGAATGGTCCAAACACACCAAGACAGTCGTGAAGAGGGCACGACAAAGCCTATTCCACCTTAGGAGACTAAAAAGATTTGGCATGGGTCCTGAGATCCTCAAAAGGTTCTACAGCTGCAACATCGAGAGCATCCTGACTGGTTGCATCACTGCCTGGTACGGCAATTGCTCCGCCTCTGACCGCAAGGCACTGCAGAGGGTAGTGCGTACGGCCCAGTACATCACTGGGGCTTAGCTGCCTGCCATCCAGGAACTCTATACCAGGCAGTGTCAGAGGAAGGCCGTAAAAATTGTCAAAGACCCCAGCCACCCCAGTCATAGACTGTTCTCTCTACTACCACATGGCAAGCGGTACCGGAGTGCCAAGTCTAGGACAAAAAGGCTTCTCAACAGTTTTTACCCACTAGCCATAAGACTCCTGAACAGGTAATCAAATGGCTATCTGGACTGCTGCTACTTTCTGTTCATCATATATGCATAGTCACTTTAACTATACATTCATGTACATACTACCTCAACTGGACCGACCAACCAGTGCTCCCACACATTGGCTAACCAGGCTATCTATCTGCATTGTGTCCCGCCACCCGCCAAACTGTTTTTTACACTACTGCTACTCTCTGTTCATCACATATGCATAGTCACTTTAACCATAACTACATATACTACCTCAATCAGCCTGACTAACCGGTGTCTGTATGTAGCCTCGCTACTTTTATAGCCTCGCTACTGTCTATAGCCTGTGTTTTTTTACTGTTGTTTTTATTTCTTGAATTACCTATTGTTCACCTAATACCTTTTTTTTGAACTATTGGTTGGAGCCTGTAAGTAAGCATTTCACTGTAAGGTCTACACCTGTTTGTATTCGGCACACGTGACAAATAAACTTTGATTTGATTTGACCAAACATTATAAACCAATAGAAAACAGTATACAACCACAGACACAGTTAAGGACAATAATAAAGTCTCTATGACCAACACTACATCACAGCAAAACAACGGGACTTTCTCTACGGTACAGACACCCCACGACCCAGACTATTTTACTTACTGTTAAAAGTACACAAGGAACCGGCGACATGGACAATTCCCTTTGAAGTTCCTCCTGGCAGACCGATTGTATCCGACTGCAATAGTGAATCCTATAACATCTCTCAATATATAGATCATCATATTAACCCTCTCTCCACCAGGCACCCCAGCTTTCTCAGGGACACGTACCACTTTATGGAGAGGATTGGACCCATAGTTGTTCCCTCCCACATATTCACAATCGATATTGATAGCCTATATACTAATATAAATACAGCAACAGGAGTACAAGCAATTAGAAATATCTTTAAGAGATACCCAGACAACACTAGAACGGACAAAAAAATATTACAACTATTAGAAATCAGCCTGACTAGCAATTACTTTTTATTCAAAGACAACTATTACCTTCAGGTGGAGGGAACAGCTATGGGTAAAAAATTCACACCTGCTTACGCCAATATATACATGGCTGAATGGGAGAGAGAGGCACTGGCCAAGTGTCCATATCAACCCACCTTTTATTACCGGTTTTTAGACAACATAATAGGAGCCTGGCCTCACGACATTCAATTATTCACAGACTTTATAAACATTCTCAACAGCCATCATTCATCCATCAAGATTAAATACACAATTCATCCGCAAGTCAACAACTTCTTAGACACAACAGTTTTTATCAACAATAACAACCAATCACAGAAAACACTACACACCAGAGTCTACTTCAAACACACACGCTTTACTTCATAAACACAGCTACCACCCTAAACATACATTTAAGGGAATAATAAAATCACAAATCATACAGTTCTACAGGATATCATCTTGCAAACAAGACCTGGGTTATGCAATAAATACACTATTCAACGCACTTAGAAGAGGATATTCAAAAAGATTTTTAAGAACCATTAAAAACAACACATTGACCACCCTCCCTCCCATTCCCCCAACACTCACAGACCACATCAAATCATCCACCTCCCCTAACCTTAACCTCCATCCTACTCCTAACCTTAACCTCTCCCCAAACCTCACTCCTAACCTTAACCTTCACCATTACCCTAACCAGGGTTCTCATCCTAACCTAACCCCTATCTCCCTCCTAATCCTGACTCCCCCATGGGGAGTGATCTGCACCAATCACCAAACCGCAACACTTCCTCTGTCTCTTCTCCTTCGTCAATACTCAATCAGCAGACAATTATCATCCCCCTAGTAAACACATTTTCACATAGAATCAGACCCCTACATCAATCAATCAAACACAACTTTTCTGCAGTTCAGCACACTTACATATCACTCAAACCATACAGAATAATTTCAGAATTCAGAAAAAACAAAAACTTAAAGGACCTCCTCACCAAAGCAAGATTTAGTAGTAAGCCACCACAAGACCCCAAATCTCACAATTCCCATTTTCGACAGATAAAACGTATTACAAACAGACACAGCCAAACATCAGCACCAGTACAAGAATCCTGATCATTGAACACACGTAACATCATTTACATCATTACATGCACAATCTGCAATAAGCAATACATTGGAGAAACCAAACACACCATAGAAACCAGACTCAAACAACACCTGTATAACATTAAAAGATCACACCTACAAATGTCACTCATAACCCACTTCCAAGAGCACTTAGAGCACTCACTTTACCATATCAGGGCTACAGTCACATTTAGGCCCGGACCCCCCTGGCCCGCGCATCAATGCTGTGGAGTGCACCCATTCCCTTCCCCCCCCTTCGGCTTCCACGTGCCAGAGATGAAAGTGGATCAACTGACTCAAAACTAGAAACCAACCCTAACCCCAATCCCAACCCTAACCCACCTAAGGGACGCGAATGGCATTTGCTGTATGATTGATGAGGATCTCTATCGGGCCATGCCCCAGGGCCAGATCTTCCAGGAAGTCATCGAACAAAGTCTCTCGGACATTCGGTATCCGTTTTATAAAATCTTTACATTTTGGTCATTTTTCCGCCCTTCCGAAAAATTCCACCTGATGGCGAATGGCTTCTTATTGCAAATGTACAAAACATACACCAAAATGACATGGCCATTCTCCTAAACGGAAAAGACTTAGAAGACAACTCGGTGGACAAATGGGCTTTTAGCCCCGAAACAAGATGGCATTGAGGACTCACATTTTTTGAGTTAAGGCCAATTTTCTGGGATTAAAGGTCACAAACTGTAATAGAATGCTAATTTGACAGCTTCACGTCAAAGTACATGAACCTACGGTGTAAGGAGAAAAAAAAACAGCCATTTATCTATTGTAATTTGAGAAATCGTAAAATGTACAATTGGCAAGCCTAACCGTGACCGTGTGGCATTAACCCATAACAGTGAAAACAGGGTGTTCACATCAAACAGTTTGCAATGACTTCTCTCCCCATAGGAATACATTGCCTGCTCCCCTAAATTCAACCTGAAGCCTATGTGGGTTATGAATGCCTTATGAACCTGACAATCCATCAGGCCACTGACGTCTACCTGTGTTGATTCTAAGCTTCCTGGAGCAACTGGAAGTGGTTAAATTCACCCTAAAGGTGTTTTACAGTACCCAACCTGCTGTTGGTGAAAAACAGACTTTCAAACCTGTGTTAATCAGTCAGTTCTTAACTTACAGACTTAAAACTCAGGATTCTGTAAAAGCCTACCCCAATGAGGATATGTGTCTACCTACAGCTTCCTGTGACAACCAGAAGTGCATTAAAACTTCATATGTGTGATTAGGCAACCCCAATGAACTGTAAATCAGTCATTACTCCCATCAGATTCCCTTGAAAAACTCACACACGCACACAGTCCATGGGGAGTGACATAGTGTGGGGCTTACAGACACACACTGCCTGCAATAGTTACTTTCGTTCAAACTATCAGACCTATAGCTCTGAAACTGTAGAACCCTTTTCTAGAGCTTATGTCGATAGTGCACGGTGAGTTATGGGGCTCTAGAAGGTTCTCAGGCCGAGAAACAGCCTCGTACATTTGCAATATTTTCAATTAATTTTTACATCGCGAAAATGTCAACATTTCTAAAAGTCCCAGAGTCACAAGGTTAGGTGCATTAGAACCGCCTCGGCCCATAGAGACGGACCCTAACGTTTCTGTCCGATAGCTCATTCAAGGACCCCATAGCAATGCCCGGAAACGTGGATTTTCAGCACCAATTAAGGTTGCTGCTCGGGCTCCGAATGACCTATCGAGCCGAAACTCGGGATTTGGGGTCGCCTCAGCTAGGCCGACACATAACGTCGGAACTGGACCCGCAACTAGAACGTAACTAGGTGTTATACGTTTTTATTATAGTGACTAGATGGCAGACTTTTGTCCATTTGCAATAAGTTAAAACCGTTGAGCCCGGCCATCCCGAGTTCAACGGGCCAGTCAATTTGGGCATTTCTGTAGTATTTTAGAGCTTGTCAAATTCGTGATGTTAAAAGCCCATCACTGTACATTTGCAATATGTTTCAATGGGCTTTTAACATCACACATTTTACATGCTGAAATCAACACCAACAAGCGATGGAAAGGAACCATGATCACTGCCCGGCCATCCCGAGTTCAACGGGCCAGTCAATTGGGCATTTCTGCAGTATTTGGGAGCCTGTCAGATATGTGAGGGTAAATGCCCATTGTAAGACATTGCAAATTGATACCGTGCACCTGGTAATTGAAACGGGTTACCATGAGCATATTTGAAATATTAATGCCTTTTTAGGAGGGTGCAAGGTATCCCTGGCTGGTTAGGGAGCACCACCCACCCGTGGCCATCCAAATGGGGCCACCCCTGGTCATTTTGGACGTTTTTCAAAAAATCTTTAAATTTCTCTCTCATCAAACATGACAAATAGACCCTATAGGATGATTCAGGGCTTAACATAGTGATATATATAATTTTGTCAGTTTAAATGCCATTTGGACATTGTTCACTGACTTTTGGGTTCGGAAGCCGACTTCCTATAATCATATATGTAAATGGACATAACATCATGATTTGGCACTTTCAATACTTTTGTATGGAATCTTATGGCATTTGTACATTTCTTATGCCATTTTGACATGGTTCATTGACTTTTGACTTCCTATGGTAACATATTGCAAATGGACAAAACATATGCCATTTGGACATTGACTTTTGACTTCCTATGATAACATATTGCAAATGGACAAAACATAGGTCTTATGGACAATAAAGTTAATAAAACTAAATCAATAAAATGAGACAAAGGTATGTTTATACACATCTTATATACGTGTTATTATCGAAAGAATCGCGAAAAACGGTCCAGAAAGCACTTTTTAAGGGGGCATAGGTATTTTGATATTTTTTTTTGAAATGTCCAAAATTTGACCCTTGGGTCTTGACTTCATGTACATATGCAATATGAATTGCCCCTTTGGAGCGCTCTCGCCACCTATAGTAATTTTGAGTTATTACATTTGGCATTTGCCATATGCCATTTGCCATAAGCTTTGGTTGATCTGTCGTCCATTTGGGCACTCTTTTCAATCGTGTGTATGTTTCGTCCAATGGCAATATGGGCTTCCCAAGTGTCCAACGAAGACATCCAATGGTTCTTTTGTTAGAAAAAGTCATTTATTATATCCATAAATCTCAGTTTGGTTGGCGCATTATGTTCATAAAATACAGCGTCCACTCGCCCATTGAACCGTGAAGAGAACGCGTTCAACCTATACCTATACACTTGTCCAAGAACAATCAAACATCATTGATAATGTATCCTTAGGAAAACTTTTATGTATATTTACTATAAAATTTCAACCGGATTATAAACTGGACGATATGAAAGGAAAAAAAACACAGCGCACGCGAGCCTGTAAATGCGCATCCTCTTCTGTTTACATCTGGTGACCAGTTTGAAATTCTTCTATTACCATCCAGAGCATTCTAATATCATCAAACACTGTTTGACATCAAACACTGTTGACATCCAGTGGAAGCAATAGGTACTGCAATCTTACTCCCAGATATGGCTGTTTTCAATAGGGAGGGGTTCAAAATTGCTATATCCGTTCTGTTATACTCACAGACAATATTTTAACACTCTTAGAAACTTCAGTGTTTCCTATCCAATAGTACTAATTATGTGCATATCCTATTTTCTGGGCCTGAGTGGGAGGCATTTTACTTTGGGCACGCCAGACTCTCCAAAACCGTCACCTCGGGAGCCGCTCCCTAAGAAGTTAAACGTCACCATGCTAAAATTGTTCTTCGCCAAGCTTGTCACTACAAAGTGACACACTTGCCTTCTCCAAATCTCTCACCATCCACATTGTTTCCTCAGGCAGGCAGGCATGCAGGCACACACACACTCTGGATATGATGGATTTTCCCACTGAAAGAATGTCCCCAGGTCCCCCTCTGTGTGCACCCCCCACCACTACCATATTACTACTGATCTACTGGTAGTCCGTAGAGCACCCCCCACCACTACCATATTACTACTGATCTACTGGTAGTCCGTGAGAGCACCCCCACCACTACCATATTACTACTGATCTACTGGTAGTCCTTAGAGCACCACCCACCACTACCATATTACTACTGATCTACTGGTAGTCCTTAGAGCACCCCCCACAACTACCATATTACTACTGATCTACTGGAAGTCCTTAGAGCACCCCCCACCACTACCATATTACTACTGATCTACTGGTAGTCCTTAGAGCACACCCCACCACTACCATATTACTACTGATCTACTGGTAGTCCTTAGAGCACCCCCCACCACTACCATATTACTACTGATCTACTGGTAGTCCTTAGAGCACCACCCACCACTAACATATTACTACTGATCTACTGGTAGTCCTTAGAGCACCCCCCACCACTACCATATTACCACTGATCTACTGGTAGTCCTTAGAGCACCACCCACCACTACCATATTACTACTGATCTACTGGTAGTCCTTAGAGCACCACCAACCACTACCATATTACTACTGATCTACTGGTAGTCCTTAGAGCAGCCAACCACCACTACCATATTACTACTGATCTACTGGTAGTCCTTAGAGCACCCCCCACCACTACCATATTACTACTGATCTACTGGTAGTCCTTAGAGCAGCCCCACCACTACCATATTACTACTGATCTACTGGTAGTCCTTAGAGCAGCCCCCACCACTACCATATTACTACTGATCTACTGGTAGTCCTTAGAGCACCAACCACCACTACCATATTACTACTGATCTACTGGTAGTCCTTAGAGCACCCCCCACCACTACCATATTACTACTGATCTACTGGTAGTCCTTAGAGCACCACCCACTACTACCATATTACTACTGATCTACTGGTAGTCCTTAGAGCAGCCCCCACAACTACCATATTACTACTGATAGTCCTTAGAGCAGCCCCCACCACTACCATATTACTACTGATCTACTGGTAGTCCTTAGAGCACCCCCCACCACTACCATATTACTACTGATCTACTGGTAGTCCTTAGAGCACCACCCACCACTACCATATTACTACTGATCTACTGGTAGTCCTTAGAGCACACCCCACCACTACCATATTACTACTGATCTACTGGTAGTCCTTAGAGCACCCCCCACCACTACCATATTACTATTGATCTACTGGTAGTCCTTAGAGCACCACCCACCACTACCATATTACTACTGATCTACTGGAAGTCCTTAGAGCAACCACTACCATATTACTACTGATCTACTGGTAGTCCTTAGAGCAGCCCCCACCACTACCATATTACTACTAATCTACTGGTAGTCCTTAGAGCACCACCCACCACTACCATATTACTACTGATCTACTGGTAGTCCTTAGAGCAGTCCCCACCACTACCATATTACTACTGATCTACTGGTAGTCCTTAGAGCACCCCCCCACCACTACCATATTACTACTGATCTACTGGAAGTCCTTAGAGCACCCCCACCACTACCATATTACTACTGATCTACTGGTAGTCCTTAGAGCAGCCCCCACCACTACCATATTACTACTGATCTACTGGTAGTCCTTAGAGCACCCCCACCACTACCATATTACTACTGATCTACTGGTAGTCCTTAGAGCACCCCCACCACTACCATATTACTACTGATCTACTGGTAGTCCTTAGAGCAGCCCCACCACTACCATATTACTACTGATAGTCCTTAGAGCAGCCCCCACCACTACCATATTACTACTGATCTACTGGTAGTCCTTAGAGCACCCCCCACCACTACCATATTACTACTGATCTACTGGTAGTCCTTAGAGCACCACCCACCACTACCATATTACTACTGATCTACTGGTAGTCCTTAGAGCACACCCCACCACTACCATATTACTACTGATCTACTGGTAGTCCTTAGAGCACCCCCCACCACTACCATATTACTATTGATCTACTGGTAGTCCTTAGAGCACCACCCACCACTACCATATTACTACTGATCTACTGGAAGTCCTTAGAGCAGCCCCCACCACTACCATATTACTACTGATCTACTGGTAGTCCTTAGAGCACCACCCACCACTACCATATTACTACTGATCTACTGGTAGTCCTTAGAGCAGTCCCCACCACTACCATATTACTACTGATCTACTGGTAGTCCTTAGAGCACACCCCACCACTACCATATTACTACTGATCTACTGGTAGTCCTTAGAGCACCCCCACCACTACCATATTACTACTGATCTACTGGTAGTCCTTAGAGCCCCCACCACTACCATATTACTACTGATCTACTGGTAGTCCTTAGAGCACCCCCACCACTACCATATTACTACTGATCTACTGGTAGTCCTTAGAGCACCCCCACCACTACCATATTACTACTGATCTACTGGTAGTCCTTAGAGCACCCCCACCACTACCATATTACTACTGATCTACTGGTAGTCCTTAGAGCACCCCCACCACTACCATATTACTACTGATCTACTGGTAGTCCTTAGAGCACCCCCACCACTACCATATTACTACTGATCTACTGGTAGTCCTTAGAGCACCCCCCACCACTACCATATTACTACTGATCTACTGGTAGTCCTTAGAGCACCCCCACCACTACCATATTACTACTGATCTACTGGTAGTCCTTAGAGCACCCCCACCACTACCATATTACTACTGATCTACTGGTAGTCCTTAGAGCACCCCCCACCACTACCATATTACTACTGATCTACTGGTAGTCCTTAGAGCAGCCCCACCACTACCATATTACTACTGATAGTCCTTAGAGCACCCCCACCACTACCATATTACTACTGATCTACTGGTAGTCCTTAGAGCACCCCCACCACTACCATATTACTACTGATCTACTGGTAGTCCTTAGAGCACCACCCACCACTACCATATTACTACTGATCTACTGGTAGTCCTTAGAGCACACCCCACCACTACCATATTACTACTGAT
This sequence comes from Brachymystax lenok tsinlingensis, assembly GCA_030435695.1. Classification (NCBI taxonomy): domain Eukaryota; kingdom Metazoa; phylum Chordata; class Actinopteri; order Salmoniformes; family Salmonidae; genus Brachymystax; species Brachymystax lenok. The sequence continues at coordinate 45,101 of JAGFMH010000053.1, read as the reverse complement.
CTACTGGTAGTCCTTAGAGCACCCCCACCACTACCATATTACTATTGATCTACTGGTAGTCCTTAGAGCACCACCCACCACTACCATATTACTACTGATCTACTGGTAGTCCTTAGAGCACCCCCACCACTACCATATTACTACTGATCTACTGGTAGTCCTTAGAGCACCACCCACCACTACCATATTACTACTGATCTACTGGTAGTCCTTAGAGCACCCCCACCACTACCATATTACTACTGATCTACTGGTAGTCCTTAGAGCACCCCCACCACTACCATATTACTACTGATCTACTGGTAGTCCTTAGAGCACCCCCACCACTACCATATTACTACTGATCTACTGGTAGTCCTTAGAGCAGCCCCACCACTACCATATTACTACTGATCTACTGGTAGTCCTTAGAGCACCCCCCCACCACTACCATATTACTACTGATCTACTGGAAGTCCTTAGAGCACCCCCCACCACTACCATATTACTACTGATCTACTGGTAGTCCTTAGAGCACCACCCACCACTACCATATTACTACTGATCTACTGGTAGTCCTTAGAGCAGTCCCCACCACTACCATATTACTACTGATCTACTGGTAGTCCTTAGAGCACCCCCACCACTACCATATTACTACTGATCTCCTGGAAGTCCTTAGAGCACCCCCCACCACTACCATATTACTACTGATCTACTGGTAGTCCTTAGAGCAGCCCCCACCACTACCATATTACTACTGATCTACTGGTAGTTCTTAGAGCAGCCCCCACCACTACCATATTACTACTGATCTACTGGTTGTCCTTAGAGCAGCCCCCACCACTACCATATTAATACTGATCTACTGGTAGTTCTTAGAGCACCCCCACCACTACCATATTACTACTGATCTACTGCTAGTCCTTAGAGCAGCCCCCACCACTGCCATATTACTACTGATCTACTGGTAGTCCTTAGAGCAGCCTCCACCACTACCATATTACTACTGATCTACTGGTAGTCCTTAGAGCAGCCCCCACCACTACCATATTACTACTGATCTACTGGTAATCCTTAGAGCACCCCCACCACTACCATATTAATACTGATCTACTGGTAGTCCTTAGAGAAGCCCCCACCACTACCATATTACTACTGATCTACTGGTAGTCCTTAGAGCACCCCCCAACACTACCATATTACTACTGATCTACTGCTAGTCCTTAGAGCGGCCCCCACCCCTACCATATTACTACTGATCTACTGGTAGTCCTTAGAGCAGCCCCCACCACTACCATATTACTACTGATCTACTGGTAGTCCATAGAGCACACCCCACCACTACCATATTACTACTGATCTACTGGTAGTCCTTAGAGCACCCCCCACAACTACCATATTGCTACTGATCTACTGGTAGTCTTTAGAGCACCACCCACCACTACCATATAACTACTGATCTACTGGTAGTGATTAGAGCACCCCCCACCACTACCATATTACTACTGATCTACTGGTAGTCCTTAGAGCAGCCCCCACCACTACCATATTACTACTGATCTACTGGTAGTCCTTAGAGCACCACCCACCACTACCATATTACTACTGATCTACTGGTAGTCCTTAGAGCACCCCCACCACTACCATATTACTACTGATCTACTGGTAGTCCTAGAGCACCCCCACCACTACCATATTACTACTGATCTACTGGTAGTCCTTAGAGCACCCCCACCACTACCATATTACTACTGATCTACTGGTAGTCCTTAGAGCGGCCCCCCACCACTACCATATTACTACTGATCTACTGGTAGTCCTTAGAGCGGCCCCCACCACTACCATATTACTACTGATCTACTGGTAGTCCTTAGAGCGGCCCCACCACTACCATATTACTACTGATCTACTGGTAGTCCTTAGAGCACCCCCACCACTACCATATTACTACTGATCTACTGGTAGTCCTTAGAGCACCCCCCACCACTACCATATTAATACTGATCTACTGGTAGTCCTTTGAGCACCACCCACCACTACCATATTACTACTGATCTACTGGTAGTCCTTAGAGCAGCCCCCACCACTACCATATTACTACAGATCTACTGGTAGTCCTAAGAGCAGCCCCCACCACTACCATATTACTACTGATCTACTGGTAGTCCTTAGAGAAGCCCCCACCACTACCATATTACTACTGATCTACTGGTAATCCTTAGAGCACCCCCACCACTACCATATTAATACTGATCTACTGGTAGTCCTTAGAGAAGCCCCCACCACTACCATATTACTACTGATCTACTGGTAGTCCTTAGAGCAGCCCCCACCACTACCATATTACTACTGATCTACTGGTAGTCCTTAGAGCACCCCCACCACTACCATATTACTACTGATCTACTGGTAGTCCTTAGAGCACCCCCACCACTACCATATTACTACTGATCTACTGGTAGTCCTTAGAGCACCACCCACCACTACCATATTACTACTGATCTACTGGTAGTCCTTAGAGCAGCCCCACCACTACCATATTACTACTGATCTACTGGTAGTCCTTAGAGCACCACCCACCACTACCATATTACTACTGATCTACTGGTAGTCCTTAGAGCACCCCCCACCACTACCATATTACCACTGATATACTGGTATTCCTTAGAGCACCACCCACCACTACCATATTACTACTGATCTACTGGTAGTCCTTAGAGCAGTCCCCACCACTACCATATTACTACTGATCTACTGGTAGTCCTTAGAGCACCCCCACCACTACCATATTACTACTGATCTACTGGAAGTCCTTAGAGCACCCCCCACCACTACCATATTACTACTGATCTACTGGTAGTCCTTAGAGCAGCCCCCACCACTACCATATTACTACTGATCTACTGGTAGTTCTTAGAGCAGCCCCCACCACTACCATATTACTACTGATCTACTGGTTGTCCTTAGAGCAGCCCCCACCACTACCATATTAATACTGATCTACTGGTAGTTCTTAGAGCACCCCCACCACTACCATATTACTACTGATCTACTGCTAGTCCTTAGAGCGGCCCCCACCACTGCCATATTACTACTGATCTACTGGTAGTCCTTAGAGCAGCCTCCACCACTACCATATTACTACTGATCTACTGGTAGTCCTTAGAGCAGCCCCCACCACTACCATATTACTACTGATCTACTGGTAATCCTTAGAGCACCACCCACCACTACCATATTAATACTGATCTACTGGTAGTCCTTAGAGAAGCCCCCACCACTACCATATTACTACTGATCTACTGGTAGTCCTTAGAGCACCCCCCAACACTACCATATTACTACTGATCTACTGCTAGTCCTTAGAGCGGCCCCCACCCCTACCATATTACTACTGATCTACTGGTAGTCCTTAGAGCAGCCCCCACCACTACCATATTACTACTGATCTACTGGTAGTCCTTAGAGCACACCCCACCACTACCATATTACTACTGATCTACTGGTAGTCCTTAGAGCACCCCCCACAACTACCATATTGCTACTGATCTACTGGTAGTCTTTAGAGCACCACCCACCACTACCATATAACTACTGATCTACTGGTAGTCCTTAGAGCACCCCCCACCACTAACATATTATTACTGATCTACTGGTAGTCCTTAGAGCACCACCCACCACTACCATATTACTACTGATATACTGGTAGTCCTTAGAGCAGCCCCCACCACTACCATATTACTACTGATCTACTGGTAGTCCTTAGAGCACCCCCCACCACTACCATATTACTACTGATCTACTGGAAGTCCTTAGAGCACCCCCCACCACTACCATATTACTACTGATCTACTGGTAGTCCTTAGAGCAGCCCCACCACTACCATATTACTACTGATCTACTGGTAGTCCTTAGAGCACCACCCACCACTACCATATTACTACTGATCTACTGGTAGTCCTTAGAGCACCCCCACCACTACCATATTACTACTGATCTACTGGTAGTCCTTAGAGCACCCCCACCACTACCATATTACTACTGATCTACTGGTAGTCCTTAGAGCACCCCCCACCACTACCATATTACTACTGATCTACTGGTAGTCCTTAGAGCAGCCCCCACCACTACCATATTACTACTGATCTACTGGTAGTCCTTAGAGCGGCCCCCACCACTACCATATTACTACTGATCTACTGGTAGTCCTTAGAGCAGCCCTCACCACTACCATATTACTACTGATCTACTGGTAGTCCTTAGAGCACCCCCACCACTACCATATTACTACTGATCTACTGGTAGTCCTTAGAGCACCCCACCACTACCATATTAATACTGATCTACTGGTAGTCCTTAGAGCACCACCCACCACTACCATATTACTACTGATCTACTGGTAGTCCTTAGAGCAGCCCCACCACTACCATATTACTACAGATCTACTGGTAGTCCTAAGAGCAGCCCCCACCACTACCATATTACTACTGATCTACTGGTAGTCCTTAGAGAAGCCCCCACCACTACCATATTACTACTGATCTACTGGTAATCCTTAGAGCACCCCCACCACTACCATATTAATACTGATCTACTGGTAGTCCTTAGAGAAGCCCCCACCACTACCATATTACTACTGATCTACTGGTAGTCCTTAGAGCAGCCCCCACCACTACCATATTACTACTGATCTACTGGTAGTCCTTAGAGCACCCCCCACCACTACCATATTACTACTGATCTACTGGTAGTCCTTAGAGCACCCCCACCACTACCATATTACTACTGATCTACTGGTAGTCCTTAGAGCACCACCCACCACTACCATATTACTACTGATCTACTGGTAGTCCTTAGAGCAGCCCCCACCACTACCATATTACTACTGATCTACTGGTAGTCCTTAGAGCACCACCCACCACTACCATATTACTACTGATCTACTGGTAGTCCTTAGAGCACCCCCCACCACTACCATATTACCACTGATATACTGGTATTCCTTAGAGCACCACCCACCACTACCATATTACTACTGATCTACTGGTAGTCCTTAGAGCAGTCCCCACCACTACCATATTACTACTGATCTACTGGTAGTCCTTAGAGCACCCCCCCACCACTACCATATTACTACTGATCTACTGGAAGTCCTTAGAGCACCCCCCACCACTACCATATTACTACTGATCTACTGGTAGTCCTTAGAGCAGCCCCCACCACTACCATATTACTACTGATCTACTGGTAGTTCTTAGAGCAGCCCCCACCACTACCATATTACTACTGATCTACTGGTTGTCCTTAGAGCAGCCCCCACCACTACCATATTAATACTGATCTACTGGTAGTTCTTAGAGCACCCCCACCACTACCATATTACTACTGATCTACTGCTAGTCCTTAGAGCGGCCCCCACCACTGCCATATTACTACTGATCTACTGGTAGTCCTTAGAGCAGCCTCCACCACTACCATATTACTACTGATCTACTGGTAGTCCTTAGAGCAGCCCCCACCACTACCATATTACTACTGATCTACTGGTAATCCTTAGAGCACCACCCACCACTACCATATTAATACTGATCTACTGGTAGTCCTTAGAGAAGCCCCCACCACTACCATATTACTACTGATCTACTGGTAGTCCTTAGAGCACCCCCCAACACTACCATATTACTACTGATCTACTGGTAGTCCTTAGAGCGGCCCCCACCCCTACCATATTACTACTGATCTACTGGTAGTCCTTAGAGCAGCCCCCACCACTACCATATTACTACTGATCTACTGGTAGTCCTTAGAGCACACCCCACCACTACCATATTACTACTGATCTACTGGTAGTCCTTAGAGCACCCCCCACAACTACCATATTGCTACTGATCTACTGGTAGTCTTTAGAGCACCACCCACCACTACCATATAACTACTGATCTACTGGTAGTCCTTAGAGCACCCCCCACCACTAACATATTATTACTGATCTACTGGTAGTCCTTAGAGCACCACCCACCACTACCATATTACTACTGATATACTGGTAGTCCTTAGAGCAGCCCCACCACTACCATATTACTACTGATCTACTGGTAGTCCTTAGAGCACCCCCACCACTACCATATTACTACTGATCTACTGGAAGTCCTTAGAGCACCCCCACCACTACCATATTACTACTGATCTACTGGTAGTCCTTAGAGCACCACCCACCACTACCATATTACTACTGATCTACTGGTAGTCCTTAGAGCACCCCCACCACTACCATATTACTACTGATCTACTGGTAGTCCTTAGAGCACCCCCACCAATACCATATTACTACTGATCTACTGGTAGTCCTTAGAGCGGCCCCCACCACTACCATATTACTACTGATCTACTGGTAGTCCTTAGAGCGGCCCCCACCACTACCATATTACTACTGATCTACTGGTAGTCCTTAGAGCAGCCCCCACCACTACCATATTACTACTGATCTACTGGTAGTCCTTAGAGCACCCCCACCACTACCATATTACTACTGATCTACTGGTAGTCCTTAGAGCACCACCCACCACTACCATATTACTACTGATCTACTGGTAGTCCTTAGAGCAGCCCCCACCACTACCATATTACTACTGATCTACTGGTAGTCCTAAGAGCAGCCCCCACCACTACCATATTACTACTGATCTACTGGTAGTCCTTAGAGCACCCCCCACCACTACCATATTACTACTGATCTACTGGAAGTCCTTAGAGCACCCCCACCACTACCATATTACTACTGATCTACTGGTAGTCCTTAGAGCACCACCCACCACTACCATATTACTACTGATCTACTGGTAGTCCTTAGAGCACCCCCACCACTACCATATTACTACTGATCTACTGGTAGTCCTTAGAGCACCCCCACCACTACCATATTACTACTGATCTACTGGTAGTCCTTAGAGCGGCCCCCACCACTACCATATTACTACTGATCTACTGGTAGTCCTTAGAGCAGCCCCACCACTACCATATTACTACTGATCTACTGGTAGTCCTTAGAGCAGCCCCACCACTACCATATTACTACTGATCTACTGGTAGTCCTTAGAGCACCCCCCACCACTACCATATTACTACTGATCTACTGGTAGTCCTTAGAGCACCACCCACCACTACCATATTACTACTGATCTACTGGTAGTCCTTAGAGCAGCCCCCACCACTACCATATTACTACTGATCTACTGGTAGTCCTAAGAGCAGCCCCCACCACTACCATATTACTACTGATCTACTGGTAGTCCTTAGAGAAGCCCCCACCACTACCATATTACTACTGATCTACTGGTAGTCCTTAGAGCACCCCCCACCACTACCATATTACTACTGATCTACTGGTAGTCCTTAGAGCAGCCCCCACCACTACCATATTACTACTGATCTACTGGTAGTCCTTAGAGCACCCCCACCACTACCATATTACTACTGATCTACTGGTAGTCCTTAGAGCAGCCCCACCACTACCATATTACTACTGATCTACTGGTAGTCCTTAGAGCAGCCCCCACCACTACCATATTACTACTGATCTACTGGTAGTCCTTAGAGCACCCCCACCACTACCATATTACTACTGATCTACTGGTAGTCCTTAGAGCAGCCCCCACCACTACCATATTACTACTGATCTACTGGTAGTCCTTAGAGCACCCCCACCACTAACATATTACCACTGATCTACTGGTAGTCCTTAGAGCACCACCCACCACTACCATATTACTACTGATCTACTGGTAGTCCTAAGAGCAGCCCCCACCACTACCATATTACTACTGATCTACTGGTAGTCCTTAGAGCAGCCCCCACCACTACCATATTACTACTGATCTACTGGTAGTCCAAGAGCAGCCCCACCACTACCATATTACTACTGATCTACTGGTAGTCCTTAGAGAAGCCCCCACCACTACCATATTACTACTGATCTACTGGTAGTCCTTAGAGCACCCCCCACCATTACCATATTACTACTGATCTACTGGTAGTCCTTAGAGCAGCCAACCACCACTACCATATTACTACTGATCTACTGGTAGTCCTTAGAGCACCCCACCACTACCATATTACTACTGATCTACTGGTAGTCCTTAGAGCAGCCCCCACCACTACCATATTACTACTGATCTACTGGTAGTCCTTAGAGCAGCCCCCACCACTACCATATTACTACTGATCTACTGGTAGTCCGTGAGAGCACCCCCACCACTACCATATTACTACTGATCTACTGGTAGTCCGTAGAGCAGCCCCCACCACTACCATATTACTACTGATCTACTGGTAGTCCTTAGAGCACCCCCACCACTAACATATTACTACTGATCTACTGGTAGTCCTTAGAGCACCACCCACCACTACCATATTACTACTGATCTACTGGTAGTCCTTAGAGCACCACCCACCACTACCATATTACTACTGATCTACTGGTAGTCCTTAGAGAACCCCCCCACAACTACCATATTACTACTGATCTACTGGAAGTCCTTAGAGCACCCCCCACCACTACCATATTACTACTGATCTACTGGTAGTCCTTAGAGCACACCCCACCACTACCATATTACTACTGATCTACTGGTAGTCCTTAGAGCACCCCCACCACTACCATATTACTACTGATCTACTGGTAGTCCTTAGAGCACCCCCACCACTACCATATTACTACTGATCTACTGGTAGTCCTTAGAGCACCACCCACCACTACCATATTACTACTGATCTACTGGTAGTCCTTAGAGCACCCCCACCACTACCATATTACTATTGATCTACTGGTAGTCCTTAGAGCACCCCCACCACTACCATATTACTACTGATCTACTGGAAGTCCTTAGAGCAGCCCCCACCACTACCATATTACTACTGATCTACTGGTAGTCCTTAGAGCACCCCCACCACTACCATATTACTACTGATCTACTGGAAGTCCTTAGAGCAGCCCCACCACTACCATATTACTACTGATCTACTGGTAGTCCGTGAGAGCACCCCCACCACTACCATATTACTACTGATCTACTGGTAGTCCGTAGAGCACCCCCCACCACTACCATATTACTACTGATCTACTGGTAGTCCTTAGAGCAGCCCCCACCACTACCATATTACTACTGATCTACTGGTAGTCCTTAGAGCACCACCCACCACTACCATATTACTACTGATCTACTGGTAGTCCTTAGAGCAGCCTCCACCACTACCATATTACTACTGATCTACTGGTAGTCCTTAGAGCACCCCCACCACTACCATATTACTACTGATCTACTGGTAGTCCTTAGAGCACCCCACCACTAACATATTACCACTGATCTACTGGTAGTCCTTAGAGCACCACCCACCACTACCATATTACTACTGATCTACTGGTAGTCCTTAGAGCACCACCCACCACTACCATATTACTACTGATCTACTGGTAGTCCTTAGAGCACCCCCCACAACTACCATATTACTACTGATCTACTGGAAGTCCTTAGAGCACCCCCACCACTACCATATTACTACTGATCTACTGGTAGTCCTTAGAGCACCCCCACCACTACCATATTACTACTGATCTACTGGTAGTCCTTAGAGCACCCCCCACCACTACCATATTACTACTGATCTACTGGTAGTCCTTAGAGCACCACCCACTACTACCATATTACTACTGATCTACTGGAAGTCCTTAGAGCACCACCCACCACTACCATATTACTACTGATCTACTGGTAGTCCTTAGAGCACACGCCACCACTACCATATTACTACTGATCTACTGGTAGTCCTTAGAGCACCCCCCACCACTACCATATTACTACTGATCTACTGGTAGTCCTTAGAGCACCACCCACCACTACCATATTACTACTGATCTACTGGTAGTCCTTAGAGCAGCCCCACCACTACCATATTACTACTGATCTACTGGTAGTCCTTAGAGCAGCCCCCACAACTACCATTTTACTACTGATCTACTGGTAGAGATTAGAGCACGCCCCACCACTACCATATTACTACTGATCTACTGGTAGTCCTTAGAGCGGCCCCCACAACTACCATATTACTACTGATCTACTGGTAGTCCTTAGAGCACCCCCACCACTACCATATTACTACTGATCTACTGGTAGTCCTTAGAGCACCCCCCACCACTACCATATTACTACTGATCTTCTGGTAGTCCTTAGAGCAGCCCCCACAACTACCATATTACTACTGATAGTCCTTAGAGCAGCCCCCACCACTACCATATTACTACTTATCTACTGGTAGTCCTTAGAGCACCCCCCACCACTACCATATTACTACTGATCTACTGGTTGTGATTAGAGCACCCCCCACCACTACCATAGTACTACTGATCTACTGGTAGTCCTTAGAGCACCCCCACCACTACCATATTACTACTGATCTACTGGTACCACTACCATATTACTACTGATCTACTGGTAGTCCTTAGAGCATCCCCCACCACTACCATATTACTACTGATCTACTGGTAGTCCTTAGAGCACCCCCCACCACTACCATATTACTACTGATCTACTGGTAGTCCTTAGAGCAGCCCCCACAACTACCATATTACTACTGATCTACTGGTAGTCCTTAGAGCACACCCCACCACTACCATATTACTACTGATCTACTGGTAGTCCTTAGAGCACCCCCCACCACTACCATATTACTACTGATATACTGGTAGTCCTTAGAGCACCACCCACCACTACCATATTACTACTGATCTACTGGTAGTCCTTAGAGCAGCCCCCACAACTACCATTTTACTACTGATCTACTGGTAGAGATTAGAGCACGCCCCACCACTACCATATTACTACTGATCTACTGGTAGTCCTTAGAGCGGCCCCCACAACTACCATATTACTACTGATCTACTGGTAGTCCTTAGAGCACCCCCCACCACTACCATATTACTACTGATCTACTGGTAGTCCTTAGAGCACCCCCCACCACTACCATATTACTACTGATCTTCTGGTAGTCCTTAGAGCAGCCCCCACAACTACCATATTACTACTGATAGTCCTTAGAGCAGCCCCCACCACTACCATATTACTACTTATCTACTGGTAGTCCTTAGAGCACCCCCCACCACTACCATATTACTACTGATCTACTGGTTGTGATTAGAGCACCCCCCACCACTACCATAGTACTACTGATCTACTGGTAGTCCTTAGAGCACCCCCCACCACTACCATATTACTACTGATCTACTGGTACCACTACCATATTACTACTGATCTACTGGTAGTCCTTAGAGCAGCCCCCACCACTACCATATTACTACTGATCTACTGGTAGTCCTTAGAGCACCCCCCACCACTACCATATTACTACTGATCTACTGGTAGTCCTTAGAGCAGCCCCCACAACTACCATATTACTACTGATCTACTGGTAGTCCTTAGAGCACACCCCACCACTACCATATTACTACTGATCTACTGGTAGTCCTTAGAGCACCCCCCACCACTACCATATTACTACTGATATACTGGTAGTCCTTAGAGCACCACCCACCACTACCATATTACTACTGATCTACTGGTAGTCCTTAGAGCACCCCCCACCACAACCATATTACTACTGATCTACTGGTAGTCCTTAGAGCACCCCCCACCACTACCATATTACTACTGATATACTGGTAGTCCTTAGAGCACCACCCACCACTACCATATTACTACTGATCTACTGGTAGTCCTTAGAGCAGCCCCACTCACTACCATATTACTACTGATCTACTGGTAGTCCTTAGAGCAGCCCCCACAACTACCATATTACTACTGATCTACTGGTAGTCCTTAGAGCACACCCCACCACTACCATATTACTACTGATCTACTGGTAGTCCTTAGAGCACCCCCCACCACTACCATATTACTACTGATCTACTGGTAGTCCTTAGAGCGGCCCCCACCACTACCATATTACTACTGATCTACTGGTAGTCCTTAGAGCGGCCCCCACCACTACCATATTACTACTGATCTACTGGTAGTCCTTAGAGCAGCCCCACCACTACCATATTACTACTGATCTACTGGTAGTCCTTAGAGCACCCCCACCACTACCATATTACTACTGATCTACTGGTAGTCCTTAGAGCACCACCCACCACTACCATATTACTACTGATCTACTGGTAGTCCTTAGAGCAGCCCCCACCACTACCATATTACTACTGATCTACTGGTAGTCCTAAGAGCAGCCCCCACCACTACCATATTACTACTGATCTACTGGTAGTCCTTAGAGAAGCCCCCACCACTACCATATTACTACTGATCTACTGGTAGTCCATAGAGCACCCCCCACCATTACCATATTACTACTGATCTACTGGTAGTCCTTAGAGCAGCCAACCACCACTACCATATTACTACTGATCTACTGGTAGTCCTTAGAGCACCCCCCACCACTACCATATTACTACTGATCTACTGGTAGTCCTTAGAGCAGCCCCCACCACTACCATATTACTACTGATCTACTGGTAGTCCTTAGAGCAGCCCCCACCACTACCATATTACTACTGATCTACTGGTAGTCCGTAGAGCACCCCCCACCACTACCATATTACTACTGATCTACTGGTAGTCCGTAGAGCAGCCCCCACCACTACCATATTACTACTGATCTACTGGTAGTCCTTAGAGCACCCCCCACCACTAACATATTACCACTGATCTACTGGTAGTCCTTAGAGCACCACCCACCACTACCATATTACTACTGATCTACTGGTAGTCCTTAGAGCACCACCCACCACTACCATATTACTACTGATCTACTGGTAGTCCTTAGAGAACCCCCCACAACTACCATATTACTACTGATCTACTGGAAGTCCTTAGAGCACCCCCCACCACTACCATATTACTACTGATCTACTGGTAGTCCTTAGAGCACACCCACCACTACCATATTACTACTGATCTACTGGTAGTCCTTAGAGCACCCCCACCACTACCATATTACTACTGATCTACTGGTAGTCCTTAGAGCACCCCCCACCACTACCATATTACTACTGATCTACTGGTAGTCCTTAGAGCACCACCCACCACTACCATATTACTACTGATCTACTGGTAGTCCTTAGAGCACCCCCCACCACTACCATATTACCACTGATATACTGGTATTCCTTAGAGCACCACCCACCACTACCATATTACTACTGATCTACTGGTAGTCCTTAGAGCACCACCCACCACTACCATATTACTACTGATCTACTGGTAGTCCTTAGAGCAGCCAACCACCACTACCATATTACTACTGATCTACTGGTAGTCCTTAGAGCAGCCCCCACCACTACCATATTACTACTGATCTACTGGTAGTCCTTAGAGCACCCCCACCACTACCATATTACTACTGATCTACTGGTAGTCCTTAGAGCACCCCCACCACTACCATATTACTATTGATCTACTGGTAGTCCTTAGAGCACCCCCACCACTACCATATTACTACTGATCTACTGGAAGTCCTTAGAGCAGCCCCCACCACTACCATATTACTACTGATCTATTGGTAGTCCTTAGAGCACCCCCCACCACTACCATATTACTACTGATCTACTGGAAGTCCTTAGAGCAGCCCCCACCACTACCATATTACTACTGATCTACTGGTAGTCCGTAGAGCACCCCCACCACTACCATATTACTACTGATCTACTGGTAGTCCATAGAGCACCCCCACCACTACCATATTACTACTGATCTACTGGTAGTCCTTAGAGCAGCCCCCACCACTACCATATTACTACTGATCTACTGGTAGTCCTTAGAGCACCACCCACCACTACCATATTACTACTGATCTACTGGTAGTCCTTAGAGCAGCCTCCACCACTACCATATTACTACTGATCTACTGGTAGTCCTTAGAGCACCCCCCACCACTACCATATTACTACTGATCTACTGGTAGTCCTTAGAGCACCCCCCACCACTAACATATTACCACTGATCTACTGGTAGTCCTTAGAGCACCACCCACCACTACCATATTACTACTGATCTACTGGTAGTCCTTAGAGCACCACCCACCACTACCATATTACTACTGATCTACTGGTAGTCCTTAGAGCACCCCCCACAACTACCATATTACTACTGATCTACTGGAAGTCCTTAGAGCACCCCCCACCACTACCATATTACTACTGATCTACTGGTAGTCCTTAGAGCACCCCCACCACTACCATATTACTACTGATCTACTGGTAGTCCTTAGAGCACCCCCCACCACTACCATATTACTACTGATCTACTGGTAGTCCTTAGAGCACCACCCACTACTACCATATTACTACTGATCTACTGGAAGTCCTTAGAGCACCACCCACCACTACCATATTACTACTGATCTACTGGTAGTCCTTAGAGCACACGCCACCACTACCATATTACTACTGATCTACTGGTAGTCCTTAGAGCACCACCCACCACTACCATATTACTACTGATCTACTGGTAGTCCTTAGAGCAGCCCCCACCACTACCATATTACTACTGATCTACTGGTAGTCCTTAGAGCAGCCCCCACAACTACCATTTTACTACTGATCTACTGGTAGAGATTAGAGCACGCCCCACCACTACCATATTACTACTGATCTACTGGTAGTCCTTAGAGCGGCCCCCACAACTACCATATTACTACTGATCTACTGGTAGTCCTTAGAGCACCCCCACCACTACCATATTACTACTGATCTACTGGTAGTCCTTAGAGCACCCCCCACCACTACCATATTACTACTGATCTTCTGGTAGTCCTTAGAGCAGCCCCCACAACTACCATATTACTACTGATAGTCCTTAGAGCAGCCCCACCACTACCATATTACTACTTATCTACTGGTAGTCCTTAGAGCACCCCCACCACTACCATATTACTACTGATCTACTGGTTGTGATTAGAGCACCCCCCCCACCACTACCATAGTACTACTGATCTACTGGTAGTCCTTAGAGCACCCCCACCACTACCATATTACTACTGATCTACTGGTACCACTACCATATTACTACTGATCTACTGGTAGTCCTTAGAGCAGCCCCCACCACTACCATATTACTACTGATCTACTGGTAGTCCTTAGAGCACCCCCCACCACTACCATATTACTACTGATCTACTGGTAGTCCTTAGAGCAGCCCCCACAACTACCATATTACTACTGATCTACTGGTAGTCCTTAGAGCACACCCCACCACTACCATATTACTACTGATCTACTGGTAGTCCTTAGAGCACCCCCCACCACTACCATATTACTACTGATATACTGGTAGTCCTTAGAGCACCACCCACCACTACCATATTACTACTGATCTACTGGTAGTCCTTAGAGCACCCCCCACCACAACCATATTACTACTGATCTACTGGTAGTCCTTAGAGCACCCCCCACCACTACCATATTACTACTGATATACTGGTAGTCCTTAGAGCACCACCCACCACTACCATATTACTACTGATCTACTGGTAGTCCTTAGAGCAGCCCCCACCACTACCATATTACTACTGATCTACTGGTAGTCCTTAGAGCAGCCCCACAACTACCATATTACTACTGATCTACTGGTAGTCCTTAGAGCACACCCCACCACTACCATATTACTACTGATCTACTGGTAGTCCTTAGAGCACCCCCCACCACTACCATATTACTACTGATATACTGGTAGTCCTTAGAGCACCACCCACCACTACCATATTACTACTGATCTACTGGTAGTCCTTAGAGCACCCCCCACCACAACCATATTACTACTGATCTACTGGTAGTCCTTAGAGCACCCCCCACCACTACCATATTACTACTGATATACTGGTAGTCCTTAGAGCACCACCCACCACTACCATATTACTACTGATCTACTGCTAGTCCTTAGAGCAGCCCCCACCCCTACCATATTACTACTGATCTACTGGTAGTCCTTAGAGCACCACCCACCACTACCATATTACTACTGATCTACTGGTAGTCCTTAGAGCACCCCCCACCACTACCATATTACTACTGATCTACTGGTAGTCCTTAGAGCACCCCCCACCACTACCATATTACTACAGATCTACTGGAAGTCCTTAGAGCACCCCCCACCAATACCATATTACTACTGATCTACTGGTAGTCCTAAGAGCAGCCCCCACCACTACCATATTACTACTGATCTACTGGTAGACCTTAGAGAAGCCCCCACCACTACCATATTACTACTGATCTACGGGTAGTCCTTAGAGCACCCCCCACCACTACCATATTACTACTGATCTACTGGTAGTCCTTAGAGCAGCCCCCACAACTACCATATTACTACTGATCTACTGGTAGAGATTAGAGCACGCCCCACCACTACCATATTACTACTGATCTACTGGTAGTCCTTAGAGCGGCCCCCACAACTACCATATTACTACTGATCTACTGGTAGTCCTTAGAGCACCCCCCACCACTACCATATTACTACTGATCTACTGGTAGTCCTTAGAGCACCCCCACCACTACCATATTACTACTGATCTACTGGTAGTCCTTAGAGCAGCCCCCACAACTACCATATTACTACTGATAGTCCTTAGAGCAGCCCCCACCACTACCATATTACTACTGATCTACTGGTAGTCCTTAGAGCACCCCACCACTACCATATTACTACTGATCTACTGGTTGTGATTAGAGCACCCCCCACCACTACCATAGTACTACTGATCTACTGGTACCACTACCATATTACTACTGATCTACTGGTAGTCCTTAGAGCAGCCCCCACCACTACCATATTACTACTGATCTACTGGTTGTCCTTAGAGCACCCCCCACCACTACCATATTACTACTGATCTACTGGTAGTCCTTAGAGAAGCCCCCACAACTACCATATTACTACTGATCTACTGGTAGTCCTTAGAGCACCCCCCACCACTACCATATTACTACTGATATACTGGTAGTCCTTAGAGCATCACCCACCACTACCATATTACTACTGATCTACTGGTAGTCCTTAGAGCACCCCCCACCACTACCATATTACTACTGATCTACTGGTAGTCCTTAGAGCACCCCACCACTACCATATTACTACTGATATACTGGTAGTCCTTAGAGCACCCCCCACCACTACCATATTACTACTGATCTACTGGTAGTCCTTAGAGCACCACCCACCACTACCATATTACTACTGATCTACTGGTAGTCCTTAGAGCACCCCCCACCACTACCATATTACCACTGATCTACTGGTATTCCTTAGAGCACCACCCACCACTACCATATTACTACTGATCTACTGGTAGTCCTTAGAGCACCACACACCACTACCATATTACTACTGATCTACTGGTAGTCCTTAGAGCAGCCAACCACCACTACCATATTACTACTGATCTACTGGTAGTCCTTAGAGCAGCCCCCACCACTACCATATTACTACTGATCTACTGGTAGTCCTTAGGGCAGCCCCCACCACTACCATATTACTACTGATCTACTGGTAGTCCTTAGAGCACCCCCCACCACTACCATATTACTATTGATCTACTGGTAGTCCTTAGAGCACCACCCACCACTACCATATTACTACTGATCTACTGGTAAGTCCTTAGAGCAGCCCCCACCACTACCATATTACTACTGATCTACTGGTAGTCCTTAGAGCACCCCCACCACTACCATATTACTACTGATCTACTGGAAGTCCTTAGAGCAGCCCCACCACTACCATATTACTACTGATCTACTGGTAGTCCGTAGAGCACCCCCACCACTACCATATTACTACTGATCTACTGGTAGTCCGTAGAGCACCCCCACCACTACCATATTACTACTGATCTACTGGTAGTCCTTAGAGCACCCCCACCACTACCATATTACTACTGATCTACTGGTAGTCCTTAGAGCACCCCACCACTACCATATTACTACTGATCTACTGGTAGTCCTTAGAGCACCCCCACCACTACCATATTACTACTGATCTACTGGTAGTCCTTAGAGCACCCCCCCACCACTACCATATTACTACTGATCTACTGGTAGTCCTTAGAGCACCCCCACCACTACCATATTACTACTGATCTACTGGTAGTCCTTAGAGCACCCCCACCACTACCATATTACTACTGATCTACTGGTAGTCCTTAGAGCACCCCCACCACTACCATATTACTACTGATCTACTGGTAGTCCTTAGAGCACCCCCACCACTACCATATTACTACTGATCTACTGGTAGTCCTTAGAGCAGCCCCACAACTACCATATTACTACTGATAGTCCTTAGAGCAGCCCCCACCACTACCATATTACTACTGATCTACTGGTAGTCCTTAGAGCACCCCCACCACTACCATATTACTACTGATCTACTGGTAGTCCTTAGAGCACCACCCACCACTACCATATTACTACTGATCTACTGGTAGTCCTTAGAGCACACCCCACCACTACCATATTACTACTGATCTACTGGTAGTCCTTAGAGCACCCCCCACCACTACCATATTACTATTGATCTACTGGTAGTCCTTAGAGCACCAACCACCACTACCATATTACTACTGATCTACTGGAAGTCCTTAGAGCAGCCCCCACCACTACCATATTACTACTGATCTACTGGTAGTCCTTAGAGCACCACCCACCACTACCATATTACTACTGATCTACTGGTAGTCCTTAGAGCAGTCCCCACCACTACCATATTACTACTGATCTACTGGTAGTCCTTAGAGCACCCCCACCACTACCATATTACTACTGATCTACTGGAAGTCCTTAGAGCACCCCCCACCAC
The DNA here is from genome assembly GCA_030435695.1 of Brachymystax lenok tsinlingensis. NCBI lineage: Eukaryota > Metazoa > Chordata > Actinopteri > Salmoniformes > Salmonidae > Brachymystax > Brachymystax lenok. The sequence goes on along the minus strand of JAGFMH010000053.1, from coordinate 26,223 downwards.
TACCATATTACTACTGATCTACTGGTAGTCCTTAGAGCAGCCCCCACCACTACCATATTACTACTGATCTACTGGTAGTCCTTAGAGCACCCCCACCACTACCATATTACTACTGATCTACTGGAAGTCCTTAGAGCACCCCCACCACTACCATATTACTACTGATCTACTGGTAGTCCTTAGAGCACCCCACCACTACCACCATATTACTACTGATCTACTGGTAGTCCTTAGAGCAGTCCCCACCACTACCATATTACTACTGATCTACTGGTAGTCCTTAGAGCACCCCCCCACCACTACCATATTACTACTGATCTACTGGTAGTCCTTAGAGCACCCCCACCACTACCATATTACTACTGATCTACTGGTAGTCCTTAGAGCAGCCCCACCACTACCATATTACTACTGATCTACTGGTAGTTCTTAGAGCACCCCCACCACTACCATATTACTACTGATCTACTGGTTGTCCTTAGAGCAGCCTCCACCACTACCATATTAATACTGATCTACTGGTAGTTCTTAGAGCACCCCCACCACTACCATATTACTACTGATCTACTGCTAGTCCCTAGAGCGGGCCCCCACCACTGCCATATTACTACTGATCTACTGGTAGTCCTTAGAGCAGCCTCCACCACTACCATATTACTACTGATCTACTGGTAGTCCTTAGAGCAGCCCCCACCACTACCATATTACTACTGATCTACTGGTAGTCCTTAGAGCAGCCCCCACCACTACCATATTACTACTGATCTACTGGTAGTCCTTAGAGCACCCCCCACCACTACCATATTACTATTGATCTACTGGTAGTCCTTAGAGCACCACCCACCACTACCATATTACTACTGATCTACTGGAAGTCCTTAGAGCAGCCCCACCACTACCATATTACTACTGATCTACTGGTAGTCCTTAGAGCACCCCACCACTACCATATTACTACTGATCTACTGGTAGTCCTTAGAGCAGCCCCACCACTACCATATTACTACTGATCTACTGGTAGTCCGTAGAGCACCCCCACCACTACCATATTACTACTGATCTACTGGTAGTCCTTAGAGCACCCCCACCACTACCATATTACTACTGATCTACTGGTAGTCCTTAGAGCACCACCCACCACTACCATATTACTACTGATCTACTGGTAGTCCTTAGAGCAGTCCCCACCACTACCATATTACTACTGATCTACTGGTAGTCCTTAGAGCACCCCCACCACTACCATATTACTACTGATCTACTGGAAGTCCTTAGAGCACCCCCACCACTACCATATTACTACTGATCTACTGGTAGTCCTTAGAGCACCCCCACCACTACCATATTACTACTGATCTACTGGTAGTCCTTAGAGCAGCCCCCACCACTACCATATTACTACTGATCTACTGGTAGTCCTTAGAGCACCCCCACCACTACCATATTACTACTGATCTACTGGTAGTCCTTAGAGCACCCCCCACCACTACCATATTACTACTGATCTACTGGTAGTCCTTAGAGCACCACCCACCACTACCATATTACTACTGATCTACTGGTAGTCCTTAGAGCAGTCCCCACCACTACCATATTACTACTGATCTACTGGTAGTCCTTAGAGCACCCCCCCACCACTACCATATTACTACTGATCTACTGGAAGTCCTTAGAGCACCCCCCACCACTACCATATTACTACTGATCTACTGGTAGTCCTTAGAGCAGCCCCCACCACTACCATATTACTACTGATCTACTGGTAGTCCTTAGAGCACCCCCACCACTACCATATTACTACTGATCTACTGGTAGTCCTTAGAGCACCCCCCACCACTACCATATTACTACTGATCTACTGGTAGTCCTTAGAGCAGCCCCACAACTACCATATTACTCACTGATAGTCCTTAGAGCAGCCCCCACCACTACCATATTACTACTGATCTACTGGTAGTCCTTAGAGCACCCCCACCACTACCATATTACTACTGATCTACTGGTAGTCCTTAGAGCACCACCCACCACTACCATATTACTACTGATCTACTGGTAGTCCTTAGAGCACACCCCACCACTACCATATTACTACTGATCTACTGGTAGTCCTTAGAGCACCCCACCACTACCATATTACTATTGATCTACTGGTAGTCCCAGAGCACCAACCACCACTACCATATTACTACTGATCTACTGGAAGTCCTTAGAGCAGCCCCACCACTACCATATTACTACTGATCTACTGGTAGTCCTTAGAGCACCCCACCACTACCATATTACTACTGATCTACTGGTAGTCCTTAGAGCAGTCCCCACCACTACCATATTACTACTGATCTACTGGTAGTCCTTAGAGCACCCCCACCACTACCATATTACTACTGATCTACTGGAAGTCCTTAGAGCACCCCCCACCACTACCATATTACTACTGATCTACTGGTAGTCCTTAGAGCAGCCCCACCACTACCATATTACTACTGATCTACTGGTAGTCCTTAGAGCACCCCCCACCACTACCATATTACTACTGATCTACTGGAAGTCCTTAGAGCACCCCCCACCACTACCATATTACTACTGATCTACTGGTAGTCCTTAGAGCACCACCCACCACTACCATATTACTACTGATCTACTGGTAGTCCTTAGAGCAGTCCCCACCACTACCATATTACTACTGATCTACTGGTAGTCCTTAGAGCACCCCCCCACCACTACCATATTACTACTGATCTACTGGAAGTCCTTAGAGCACCCCCCACCACTACCATATTACTACTGATCTACTGGTAGTCCTTAGAGCAGCCCCCACCACTACCATATTACTACTGATCTACTGGTAGTTCTTAGAGCAGCCCCCACCACTACCATATTACTACTGATCTACTGGTTGTCCTTAGAGCAGCCTCCACCACTACCATATTAATACTGATCTACTGGTAGTTCTTAGAGCACCCCACCACTACCATATTACTACTGATCTACTGCTAGTCCTTAGAGCACCCCCACCACTGCCATATTACTACTGGATCTACTGGTAGTCCTTAGAGCAGCCTCCACCACTACCATATTACTACTGATCTACTGGTAGTCCTTAGAGCAGCCCCCACCACTACCATATTACTACTGATCTACTGGTAATCCTTAGAGCACCCCCACCACTACCATATTAATACTGATCTACTGGTAGTCCTTAGAGAAGCCCCCACCACTACCATATTACTACTGATCTACTGGTAGTCCTTAGAGCACCCCCCAACACTACCATATTACTACTGATCTACTGGTAGTCCTTAGAGCACCACCCACCACTACCATATTACTACTGATCTACTGGTAGTCCTTAGAGCAGCCCCCACCACTACCATATTACTACTGATCTACTGGTAGTCCTTAGAGCAGCCCCCAGAACTACCATATTACTACTGATCTACTGGTAGTCCTTAGAGCACACCCCACCACTACCATATTACTACTGATCTACTGGTAGTCCTTATAGCACCCCCCACAACTACCATATTACTACTGATCTACTGGTAGTCCTTAGAGCACCACCCACCACTACCATATAACTACTGATCTACTGGTAGTCCTTAGAGAACCCCCCCACAACTACCATATTACTACTGATCTACTGGAAGTCCTTAGAGCACCCCCCACCACTACCATATTACTACTGATCTACTGGTAGTCCTTAGAGCACACCCCACCACTACCATATTACTACTGATCTACTGGTAGTCCTTAGAGCACCCCCCACCACTACCATATTACTACTGATCTACTGGTAGTCCTTAGAGCACCACCCACCACTACCATATTACTACTGATCTACTGGTAGTCCTTAGAGCACCCCCCACCACTACCATATTACCACTGATCTACTGGTATTCCTTAGAGCACCACCCACCACTACCATATTACTACTGATCTACTGGTAGTCCTTAGAGCACCACCCACCACTACCATATTACTACTGATCTACTGGTAGTCCTTAGAGCAGCCAACCACCACTACCATATTACTACTGATCTACTGGTAGTCCTTAGAGCAGCCCCCACCACTACCATATTACTACTGATCTACTGGTAGTCCTTAGAGCAGCCCCCACCACTACCATATTACTACTGATCTACTGGTAGTCCTTAGAGCACCCCCCACCACTACCATATTACTATTGATCTACTGGTAGTCCTTAGAGCACCACCCACCACTACCATATTACTACTGATCTACTGGAAGTCCTTAGAGCAGCCCCCACCACTACCATATTACTACTGATCTACTGGTAGTCCTTAGAGCACCCCCCACCACTACCATATTACTACTGATCTACTGGAAGTCCTTAGAGCAGCCCCCACCACTACCATATTACTACTGATCTACTGGTAGTCCTGTAGAGCACCCCCACCACTACCATATTACTACTGATCTACTGGTAGTCCGTAGAGCACCCCCACCACTACCATATTACTACTGATCTACTGGTAGTCCTTAGAGCACCCCCCACCACTAACATATTACCACTGATCTACTGGTAGTCCTTAGAGCACCACCCACCACTACCATATTACTACTGATCTACTGGTAGTCCTTAGAGCACCACCCACCACTACCATATTACTACTGATCTACTGGTAGTCCTTAGAGAACCCCCACAACTACCATATTACTACTGATCTACTGGAAGTCCTTAGAGCACCCCCACCACTACCATATTACTACTGATCTACTGGTAGTCCTTAGAGCACCCCCACCACTACCATATTACTACTGATCTACTGGTAGTCCTTAGAGCACCCCCCACCACTACCATATTACTACTGATCTACTGGTAGTCCTTAGAGCACCACCCACTACTACCATATTACTACTGATCTACTGGAAGTCCTTAGAGCACCACCCACCACTACCATATTACTACTGATCTACTGGTAGTCCTTAGAGCACACGCCACCACTACCATATTACTACTGATCTACTGGTAGTCCTTAGAGCACCCCCCACCACTACCATATTACTACTGATCTACTGGTAGTCCTTAGAGCACCACCCACCACTACCATATTACTACTGATCTACTGGTAGTCCTTAGAGCAGCCCCCACCACTACCATATTACTACTGATCTACTGGTAGTCCTTAGAGCAGCCCCCACAACTACCATATTACTACTGATCTACTGGTAGAGATTAGAGCACGCCCCACCACTACCATATTACTACTGATCTACTGGTAGTCCTTAGAGCGGCCCCCACAACTACCATATTACTACTGATCTACTGGTAGTCCTTAGAGCACCCCCCACCACTACCATATTACTACTGATCTACTGGTAGTCCTTAGAGCACCCCCACCACTACCATATTACTACTGATCTACTGGTAGTCCTTAGAGCAGCCCCCACAACTACCATATTACTACTGATAGTCCTTAGAGCAGCCCCCACCACTACCATATTACTACTGATCTACTGGTAGTCCTTAGAGCACCCCCCACCACTACCATATTACTACTGATCTACTGGTTGTGATTAGAGCACCCCCCACCACTACCATAGTACTACTGATCTACTGGTAGTCCTTAGAGCACCCCCCACCACTACCATATTACTACTGATCTACTGGTACCACTACCATATTACTACTGATCTACTGGTAGTCCTTAGAGCAGCCAACCACCACTACCATATCACTACTGATCTACTGGTAGTCCTTAGAGCAGCCCCCACCACTACCATATTACTACTGATCTACTGGTAGTCCTTAGAGCACCCCCCACCACAACCATATTACTACTGATCTACTGGTAGTCCTTAGAGCACCCCCCACCACTACCATATTACTACTGATATACTGGTAGTCCTTAGAGCACCACCCACCACTACCATATTACTACTGATCTACTGGTAGTCCTTAGAGCAGCCCCCACCACTACCATATTACTACTGATCTACTGGTAGTCCTTAGAGCAGCCCCCACAACTACCATATTACTACTGATCTACTGGTAGTCCTTAGAGCACACCCCACCACTACCATATTACTACTGATCTACTGGTAGTCCTTAGAGCACCCCCCACCACTACCATATTACTACTGATATACTGGTAGTCCTTAGAGCACCACCCACCACTACCATATTACTACTGATCTACTGGAAGTCCTTAGAGCACCCCCCACCAATACCATATTACTACTGATCTACTGGTAGTCCTAAGAGCAGCCCCCACCACTACCATATTACTACTGATCTACTGGTAGTCCTTAGAGAAGCCCCACCACTACCATATTACTACTGATCTACTGGTAGTCCTTAGAGCACCCCCACCACTACCATATTACTACTGATCTACTGGTAGTCCTTAGAGCAGCCCCCACAACTACCATATTACTACTGATCTACTGGTAGAGATTAGAGCACGCCCCACCACTACCATATTACTACTGATCTACTGGTAGTCCTTAGAGCGGCCCCACAACTACCATATTACTACTGATCTACTGGTAGTCCTTAGAGCACCCCCACCACTACCATATTACTACTGATCTACTGGTAGTCCTTAGAGCACCCCACCACTACCATATTACTACTGATCTACTGGTAGTCCTTAGAGCAGCCCCCACAACTACCATATTACTACTGATAGTCCTTAGAGCAGCCCCCACCACTACCATATTACTACTGATCTACTGGTAGTCCTTAGAGCACCCCCACCACTACCATATTACTACTGATCTACTGGTTGTGATTAGAGCACCCCCACCACTACCATAGTACTACTGATCTACTGGTAGTCCTTAGAGCACCCCACCACTACCATATTACTACTGATCTACTGGTACCACTACCATATTACTACTGATCTACTGGTAGTCCTTAGAGCAGCCCCACCACTACCATATTACTACTGATCTACTGGTAGTCCTTAGAGCACCCCCACCACTACCATATTACTACTGATCTACTGGTAGTCCTTAGAGCAGCCCCACCACTACCATATTACTACTGATCTACTGGTAGTCCTTAGAGCGGCCCCCACAACTACCATATTACTACTGATCTACTGGTAGTCCTTAGAGCACCCCCACCACTACCATATTAATACTGATCTACTGGTAGTCCTTAGAGCACCCCCCCACCACTACCATATTACTACTGATCTACTGGTAGTCCTTAGAGCAGCCCCCACAACTACCATATTACTACTGATAGTCCTTAGAGCAGCCCCCACCACTACCATATTACTACTGATCTACTGGTAGTCCTTAGAGCACCCCCCACCACTACCATATTACTACTGATCTACTGGTTGTGATTAGAGCACCCCCCACCACTACCATAGTACTACTGATCTACTGGTAGTCCTTAGAGCACCCCCACCACTACCATATTACTACTGATCTACTGGTACCACTACCATATTACTACTGATCTACTGGTAGTCCTTAGAGCAGCCCCCACCACTACCATATTACTACTGATCTACTGGTAGTCCTTAGAGCACCCCCCACCACTACCATATTACTACTGATATACTGGTAGTCCTTAGAGCATCACCCACCACTACCATATTACTACTGATCTACTGGTAGTCCTTAGAGCACCCCCCACCACTACCATATTACTACTGATCTACTGGTAGTCCTTAGAGCACCCCCCACCACTACCATATTACTACTGATATACTGGTAGTCCTTAGAGCACCACCCACCACTACCATATTACTACTGATCTACTGGTAGTCCTTAGAGCACCCCCACCACTACCATATTACTACTGATCTACTGGTAGTCCTTAGAGCACCACCCACCACTACCATATTACTACTGATCTACTGGTAGTCCTTAGAGCACCACCCACCACTACCATATTACTACTGATCTACTGGTATTCCTTAGAGCACCACCCACCACTACCATATTACTACTGATCTACTGGTAGTCCTTAGAGCACCACCCACCACTACCATATTACTACTGATCTACTGGTAGTCCTTAGAGCAGCCAACCACCACTACCATATTACTACTGATCTACTGGTAGTCCTTAGAGCAGCCCCCACCACTACCATATTACTACTGATCTACTGGTAGTCCTTTGAGCAGCCCCCACCACTACCATATTACTACTGATCTACTGGTAGTCCTTAGAGCACCCCCCACCACTACCATATTACTATTGATCTACTGGTAGTCCTTAGAGCACCACCCACCACTACCATATTACTACTGATGTACTGGAAGTCCTTAGAGCAGCCCCCACCACTACCATATTACTACTGATCTACTGGTAGTCCTTAGAGCACCCCCACCACTACCATATTACTACTGATCTACTGGAAGTCCTTAGAGCAGCCCCCACCACTACCATATTACTACTGATCTACTGGTAGTCCGTAGAGCACCCCCCACCACTACCATATTACTACTGATCTACTGGTAGTCCGTAGAGCACCCCCCACCACTACCATATTACTGCTGATCTACTGGTAGTCCTTAGAGCACCCCCCACCACTAACATATTACCACTGATCTACTGGTAGTCCTTAGAGCACCACCCACCACTACCATATTACTACTGATCTACTGGTAGTCCTTAGAGCACCACCCACCACTACCATATTACTACTGATCTACTGGGTAGTCCTTAGAGCACCCCCCACAACTACCATATTACTTCTGATCTACTGGAAGTCCTTAGAGCACCCCCCACCACTACCATATTACTACTGATCTACTGGTAGTCCTTAGAGCACACCCCACCACTACCATATTACTTACTGATCTACTGGTAGTCCTTAGAGCACCCCCCACCACTACCATATTACTACTGATCTACTGGTAGTCCTTAGAGCACCACCCACTACTACCATATTACTACTGATCTACTGGAAGTCCTTAGAGCACAACCCACCACTACCATATTACTACTGATCTACTGGTAGTCCTTAGAGCACACGCCACCACTACCATATTACTACTGATCTACTGGTAGTCCTTAGAGCACCCCCCACCACTACCATATTACTACTGATCTACTGGTAGTCCTTAGAGCACCACCCACCACTACCATATTACTACTGATCTACTGGTAGTCCTTAGAGCAGCCCCCACCACTACCATATTACTACTGATCTACTGGTAGTCCTTAGAGCAGCCCCACAACTACCATATTACTACTGATCTACTGGTAGAGATTAGAGCACGCCCCACCACTACCATATTACTACTGATCTACTGGTAGTCCTTAGAGCGGCCCCCACAACTACCATATTACTACTGATCTACTGGTAGTCCTTAGAGCACCCCCCACCACTACCATATTACTACTGATCTACTGGTAGTCCTTTGAGCACCCCCACCACTACCATATTACTACTGATCTACTGGTAGTCCTTAGAGCAGCCCCCACAACTACCATATTACTACTGATAGTCCTTAGAGCAGCCCCCACCACTACCATATTACTACTGATCTACTGGTAGTCCTTAGAGCACCCCCCACCACTACCATATTACTACTGATCTACTGGTTGTGATTAGAGCACCCCCCACCACTACCATATTACTACTGATCTACTGGTAGTCCTTAGAGCACCCCCACCACTACCATATTACTACTGATCTACTGGTACCACTACCATATTACTACTGATCTACTGGTAGTCCTTAGAGCAGCCCCCACCACTACCATATTACTACTGATCTACTGGTAGTCCTTAGAGCACCCCCACCACTACCATATTACTACTGATCTACTGGTAGTCCTTAGAGCAGCCCCACAACTACCATATTACTACTGATCTACTGGTAGTCCTTAGAGCACACCCCACCACTACCATATTACTACTGATCTACTGGTAGTCCTTAGAGCACCCCCACCACTACCATATTACTACTGATCTACTGGTAGTCCTTAGAGCACCCCCACCACTACCATATTACTACTGATATACTGGTAGTCCTTAGAGCACCACCCACCACTACCATATTACTACTGATCTACTGGTAGTCCTTAGAGCACCCCCACCACTACCATATTACTACTGATCTACTGGTAGTCCTTAGAGCACCACCCACCACTACCATATTACTTACTGATCTACTGGTAGTCCTTAGAGCACCCCCACCACTACCATATTACTACTGATCTACTGGTAGTCCTTAGAGCACCACCCACCACTACCATATTACTACTGATCTACTGGTAGTCCTTAGAGCACCACCCACCACTACCATATTACTACTGATCTACTGGTAGTCCTTAGAGCAGCCCCACCACTACCATATTACTACTGATCTACTGGTAGTCCTTAGAGCAGCCCCACCACTACCATATTACTACTGATCTACTGGTAGTCCTTAGAGCAGCCCCACCACTACCATATTACTACTGATCTACTGGTAGTCCTTAGAGCACCCCCACCACTACCATATTATTACTATTGATCTACTGGTAGTCCTTAGAGCACCACCCACCACTACCATATTACTACTGATCTACTGGTAGTCCTTAGAGCAGCCCCCACCACTACCATATTACTACTGATCTACTGGTAGTCCTTAGAGCACCCCCACCACTACCATATTACTACTGATCTACTGGTAGTCCTTAGAGCACCCCACCACTACCATATTACTGCTGATCTACTGGTAGTCCTTAGAGCACCCCCACCACTACCATATTACTACTGATCTACTGGTAGTCCTTAGAGCACCACCCACCACTACCATATTACTACTGATCTACTGGTAGTCCTTAGAGCACCACCCACCACTACCATATTACTACTGATCTACTGGTAGTCCTTAGAGCACCCCCACCACTACCATATTACTACTGATCTACTGGTAGTCCTTAGAGCACCCCCACCACTACCATATTACTACTGATCTACTGGTAGTCCTTAGAGCACACCCCACCACTACCATATTACTACTGATCTACTGGTAGTCCTTAGAGCACCCCCCACCACTACCATATTACTACTGATCTACTGGTAGTCCTTAGAGCACCACCCACCACTACCATATTACTACTGATCTACTGGTAGTCCTTAGAGCACCACCCACCACTACCATATTACTACTGATCTACTGGTAGTCCTTAGAGCACACGCCACCACTACCATATTACTACTGATCTACTGGTAGTCCTTAGAGCACCCCCACCACTACCATGTTACTACTGATCTACTGGTAGTCCTTAGAGCACCACCCACCACTACCATATTACTACTGATCTACTGGTAGTCCTTAGAGCAGCCCCCACCACTACCATATTACTACTGATCTACTGGTAGTCCTTAGAGCAGCCCCCACAACTACCATATTACTACTGATCTACTGGTAGAGATTAGAGCACGCCCCACCACTACCATATTACTACTGATCTACTGGTAGTCCTTAGAGCGGCCCCCACAACTACCATATTACTACTGATCTACTGGTAGTCCTTAGAGCACCACCCACCACTACCATATTACTACTGATCTACTGGTAGTCCTTAGAGCAGCCCCCACCACTACCATATTACTACTGATCTACTGGTAGTCCTTAGAGCAGCCCCCACAACTACCATATTACTACTGATCTACTGGTAGAGATTAGAGCACGCCCCACCACTACCATATTACTACTGATCTACTGGTAGTCCTTAGAGCACCCCCACAACTACCATATTACTACTGATCTACTGGTAGTCCTTAGAGCACCCCCACCACTACCATATTACTACTGATCTACTGGTAGTCCTTAGAGCACCCCCACCACTACCATATTACTACTGATCTACTGGGTAGTCCTTAGAGCAGCCCCACCACTACCATATTACTACTGATCTACTGGTAGTCCTTAGAGCAGCCCCCCACCACTACCATATTACTACTGATCTACTGGTAGTCCTTAGAGCACCCCCACCACTACCATATTACTACTGATCTACTGGTTGTCCTTAGAGCACCCCCACCACTACCATAGTACTACTGATCTACTGGTAGTCCTTAGAGCACCCCCACCACTACCATATTACTACTGATCTACTGGGTATTAGAGCACACTACCATATTACTACTGATCTACTGGTAGTCCTTAGAGCAGCCCCCACCACTACCATATTACTACTGATCTACTGGTAGTCCTTAGAGCACCCCCCACCACTACCATATTACTACTGATCTACTGGTAGTCCTTAGAGCAGCCCCCACAACTACCATATTACTACTGATCTACTGGTAGTCCTTAGAGCACACCACACCACTACCATATTACTACTGATCTACTGGTAGTCCTTAGAGCACCCCCCACCACTACCATATTACTACTGATCTACTGGTAGTCCTTAGAGCACCCCCCACCACTACCATATTACTACTGATATACTGGTAGTCCTTAGAGCACCACCCACCACTACCATATTACTACTGATCTACTGGTAGTCCTTAGAGCACCCCCCACCACTACCATATTACTACTGATCTACTGGTAGTCCTTAGAGCACCACCCACCACTACCATATTACTACTGATCTACTGGTAGTCCTTAGAGCAGCCCCCACCACTACCATATTACCACTGATCTACTGGTATTCCTTAGAGCACCACCCACCACTACCATATTACTACTGATCTACTGGTAGTCCTTAGAGCAGCCCCACCACTACCATATTACTACTGATCTACTGGGTAGTCCTTAGAGCAGCCCCCACCACTACCATATTACTACTGATCTACTGGTAGTCCTTAGAGCAGCCCCCACCACTACCATATTACTACTGATCTACTGGTAGTCCTTAGAGCACCCCCCACCACTACCATATTACTACTGATCTACTGGTAGTCCTTAGAGCACCACCCACCACTACCATATTACTACTGATCTACTGGTAGTCCTTAGAGCAGCCCCCACCACTACCATATTACTACTGATCTACTGGTAGTCCTTAGAGCAGCCCCCACCACTACCATATTACTACTGATCTACTGGTAGTCCTTAGAGCAGCCCCACCACTACCATATTACTACTGATCTACTGGTAGTCCTTAGAGCACCCCCACCACTACCATATTACTACTGATCTACTGGTAGTCCTTAGAGCACCCCCACCACTACCATATTACTACTGATCTACTGGTAGTCCTTAGAGCACCACCCACCACTACCATATTACTACTGATCTACTGGTAGTCCTTAGAGCACCCCCACAACTACCATATTACTACTGATCTACTGGTAGTCCTTAGAGCACCCCACCCACCACTACCATATTACTACTGATCTACTGGTAGTCCTTAGAGCAGCCCCCACCACTACCATATTACTACTGATCTACTGGTAGTCCTTAGAGCACCCCCACCACTACCATATTACTACTGATCTACTGGTAGTCCTTAGAGCACCACCCCACCACTACCATATTACTACTGATCTACTGGTAGTCCTTAGAGCACACCCACCACTACCATATTACTACTGATCTACTGGTAGTCCTTAGAGCACACCCACCACTACCATATTACTACTGATCTACTGGTAGTCCTTAGAGCACCCCCACCACTACCATATTACTACTGATCTACTGGTAGTCCTTAGAGCACCACCCACCACTACCATATTACTACTGATCTACTGGTAGTCCTTAGAGCACCCCCCCACCACTACCATATTACTACTGATCTACTGGTAGTCCTTAGAGCACCCCCACCACTACCATATTACTGCTGATCTACTGGTAGAGTCCTTAGAGCACGCCCCACCACTACCATATTACTACTGATCTACTGGTAGTCCTTAGAGCAGCCCCCACCACTACCATATTACTACTGATCTACTGGTAGTCCTTAGAGCACCCCCACCACTACCATATTACTACTGATCTACTGGTAGTCCTTAGAGCACCCCCACCACTACCATATTACTACTGATCTACTGGTAGTCCTTAGAGCAGCCCCACCACTACCATATTACTACTGATCTACTGGTAGTCCTTAGAGCAGCCCCCACCACTACCATATTACTACTGATCTACTGGTAGTCCTTAGAGCACCCCCACCACTACCATATTACTACTGATCTACTGGTAGTCCTTAGAGCACCCCCACCACTACCATATTACTACTGATCTACTGGTAGTCCTTAGAGCACCCCCACCACTACCATATTACTACTGATCTACTGGTAGTCACACCACTACCATATTACTACTGATCTACTGGTAGTCCTTAGAGCAGCCCCCACCACTACCATATTACTACTGATCTACTGGTAGTCCTTAGAGCACCACTCCCACCACTACCATATTACTACTGATCTACTGGTAGTCCTTAGAGCAGCCCCCACCACTACCATATTACTACTGATCTACTGGTAGTCCTTAGAGCACACCCCACCACTACCATATTACTACTGATCTACTGGTAGTCCTTAGAGCACCCCCACCACTACCATATTACTACTGATCTACTGGTAGTCCTTAGAGCACCACCCACCACTACCATATAACTACAGATCTACTGGAAGTCCTTAGAGCACCCCCACCACTACCATATTACTACTGATCTACTGGTAGTCCTTAGAGCACCCCCACCACTACCATATTACTACTGATCTACTGGTAGTCCTTAGAGCACCACCCACCACTACCATATTACTACTGATCTACTGGTAGTCCTTAGAGCGGCCCCCACCACTACCATATTACTACTGATCTACTGGTAGTCCTTAGAGCACCCCCCACCACTACCATATTACTACTGATCTACTGGTAGTCCTTAGAGCACCCCCACCACTACCATATTACTACTGATCTACTGGTAGTCCTTAGAGCACCCCCCACCACTACCATATTACTACTGATCTACTGGAAGTCCTTAGAGCACCCCCCACCACTACCATATTACTACTGATCTACTGGTAGTCCTAAGAGCAGCCCCCACCACTACCATATTACTACTGATCTACTGGTAGTCCTTAGAGCACCCCCCACCACTACCATATTACTACTGATCTACTGGTAGTCCTTAGAGCACCCCCACCACTACCATATTACTACTGATCTACTGGTAGTCCTTAGAGCACCCCCACCACTACCATATTACTACTGATCTACTGGTAGTCCTTAGAGCACCCCACCACTACCATATTACTACTGATCTACTGGTAGTCCTTAGAGCACCAGCCACCACTACCATATTACTACTGATCTACTGGTAGTCCTTAGAGCACCCCCACCACTACCATATTACTACTGATCTACTGGTAGTCCTTAGAGCACCCCCACCACTACCATATTACTACTGATATACTGGTAGTCCTTAGAGCACCCCCCACCACTACCATATTACTACTGATCTACTGGTAGTCCTTAGAGCACCCCCACCACTACCATATTACTACTGATCTACTGGTAGTCCTTAGAGCACCACCCACCACTACCATATTACTACTGATCTACTGGTAGTCCTTAGAGCAGCCCCCACCACTACCATATTACTACTGATCTACTGGTAGTCCTTAGAGCACCCCCACCACTACCATATTACTACTGATCTACTGGTAGTCCTTAGAGCACCCCCACCACTACCATATTACTACTGATCTACTGGTAGTCCTTAGAGCACCCCCACCACTACCATATTACTACTGATCTACTGGTAGTCCTTAGAGCACCCCCACCACTACCATATTACTACTGATCTACTGGTAGTCCTTAGAGCACCCCACCACTACCATATTACTACTGATCTACTGGTAGTCCTTAGAGCACCCCCCACCACTACCATATTACTACTGATCTACTGGTAGTCCTTAGAGCACCCCCACCACTACCATATTACTACTGATCTACTGGTAGTCCTTAGAGCACCCCCACCACTACCATATTACTACTGATCTACTGGTAGTCCTTAGAGCACCCCCACCACTACCATATTACTACTGATCTACTGGTAGTCCTTAGAGCACCCCCACCACTACCATATTACTACTGATCTACTGGTAGTCCTTAGAGCACCCCCACCACTACCATATTACTACTGATCTACTGGTAGTCCTTAGAGAAGCCCCCACCACTACCATATTACTACTGATCTACTGGTAGTCCTTAGAGCACCCCCACCACTACCATATTACTACTGATCTACTGGTAGTCCTTAGAGCACCCCCACCACTACCATATTACTACTGATCTACTGGTAGTCCTTAGAGCACCCCCCACCACTACCATATTACTACTGATATACTGGTAGTCCTTAGAGCACCAGCCACCACTACCATATTACTACTGATCTACTGGTAGTCCTTAGAGCACCCCCACCACTACCATATTACTACTGATCTACTGGTAGTCCTTAGAGCACCCCCACCACTACCATATTACTACTGATCTACTGGTAGTCCTTAGAGCACCCCCACCACTACCATATTACTACTGATCTACTGGTAGTCCTTAGAGCACCCCCACCACTACCATATTACTACTGATCTACTGGTAGTCCTTAGAGCAGCCCCCACCACTACCATATACATTACTACTGATCTACTGGTAGTCCTTAGAGCACCCCACCACTACCATATTACTACTGATCTACTGGTAGTCCTTAGAGCACCCCCACCACTACCATATTACTACTGATCTACTGGTAGTCCTTAGAGCACCACCCACCACTACCATATTACTACTGATCTACTGGTAGTCCTTAGAGCACCCCCACCACTACCATATTACTACTGATCTACTGGTAGTCCTTAGAGCACCACCCACCACTACCATATTACTACTGATCTACTGGTAGTCCTTAGAGCAACACCCACCACTACCATATTACTACTGGATCTACTGGTAGTCCTTAGAGCAGCCCCCACCACTACCATATTACTACTGATCTACTGGTAGTCCTTAGAGCACCACCCACCACTACCATATTACTACTGATCTACTGGTAGTCCTTAGAGCACCCCCACCACTACCATATTACTATTGATCTACTGGTAGTCCTTAGAGCACCCCCACCACTACCATATTACTACTGATCTACTGGTAGTCCTTAGAGCACCCCCACCACTACCATATTACTACTGATTTACTGGTAGTCCTTAGAGCACCCCCACCACTACCATATTACTACTGATCTACTGGTAGTCCTTAGAGCACCACCCACCACTACCATATTATTACTGATCTACTGGTAGTCCTTAGAGCAGTCCCCACCACTACCATATTACTACTGATCTACTGGGTAGTCCTTAGAGCACCCCCACCACTACCATATTACGACTGATCTACTGGTAGTCCTTAGAGCAGCCCCCACCACTACCATATTACTGCTGATCTACTGGTAGTCCTTAGAGCACCCCCCCACCACTACCATATTACTACTGATCTACTGGTAGTCCTTAGAGCACCATCCACCACTACCATATTACTACTGATCTACTGGTAGTCCTTAGAGCACCCCACCACCACTACCATATTACTACTGATCTACTGGTAGTCCTTAGAGCACCCCCACCACTACCATATTACTACTGATCTACTGGTAGTCCTTAGAGCAGCTCCCACCACTACCATATTACTACTGATCTACTGGTAGTCCTTAGAGCAGCCCCCACCACTACCATATTACTACTGATCTACTGGTAGTCCTTAGAGCACCACCCACCACTACCATATTACTACTGATCTACTGGTAGTCCTTAGAGCACCACCCACCACTACCATATTACTACTGATCTACTGGTAGTCCTTAGAGCACCCCCCACCACTACCATATTACTACTGATCTACTGGTAGTCCTTAGAGCACACCCCACCACTACCATATTACTACTGATCTACTGGTAGTCCTTAGAGCACCCCCCACCACTACCATATTACTACTGATCTACTGGTAGTCTTTAGAGCACCACCCACCACTACCATATAACTACAGATCTACTGGAAGTCCTTAGAGCACCCCCACCACTACCATATTACTACTGATCTACTGGTAGTCCCAGAGCACCCCCACCACTACCATATTACTACTGATCTACTGGTAGTCCTTAGAGCACCCCCACCACTACCATATTACTACTGATCTACTGGTAGTCCTAAGAGCAGCCCCACCACTACCATATTACTACTGATCTACTGGTAGTCCTTAGAGAAGCCCCCACCACTACCATATTACTACTGATCTACTGGTAGTCCTTAGAGCACCCCCACCACTACCATATTACTACTGATCTACTGGTAGTCCTTAGAGCACCCCCCCCCACCACTACCATATTACTACTGATCTACTGGTAGTCCTTAGAGCACACCCCACCACTACCATATTACTACTGATCTACTGGTAGTCCTTAGAGCACCACCCACCACTACCATATTACTACTGATCTACTGGTAGTCCTTAGAGCACCCCCCCACCACTACCATATTACTACTGATCTACTGGTAGTCCTTAGAGCACCCCCACCACTACCATATTACTACTGATATACTGGTAGTCCTTAGAGCACCACCCACCACTACCATATTACTACTGATCTACTGGTAGTCCTTAGAGCACCCCCCACCACTACCATATTACTATTGATCTACTGGTAGCCCTTAGAGCACCACCCACCACTACCATATTACTACTGATCTACTGGTAGTCCTTAGAGCACCCCCACCACTACCATATTACTACTGATCTACTGGTAGTCCTTAGAGCACCACCCACCACTACCATATTACTACTGATCTACTGGTAGTCCTTAGAGCAGCCCCCACCACTACCATATTACTACTGATCTACTGTTAGTCCTTAGAGCTCACAACACCACTACCATATTACTACTGATCTACTGGTAGTCCTTAGAGCAGCCCCCACCACTACCATATTACTACTGATCTACGGGTAGTCCTTAGAGCACCCCACCACTACCATATTACTACTGATCTACTGGTAGTCCTTAGAGCAGCCCCCACCACTACCATATTACTACTGATCTACTGGTAGTCCTTAGAGCAGTCCCCACCACTACCATATTACTACTGATCTACTGGTAGTTCTTAGAGCAGCCCCCACCACTACCATATTACTACTGATCTACTGGTAGTCCTTAGAGCAGCCCCACCACTACCATATTACTACTGATCTACTGGGTAGTCCTTAGAGCACCCCCACCACTACCATATTACTACTGATCTACTGGTAGTCCTTAGAGCACCATCCACCACTACCATATTACTACTGATCTACTGGTAGTCCTTAGAGCACCACCCACCACTACCATATTACTACTGATCTACGGGTAGTCCTTAGAGCACCCCCACCACTACCATATTACTACTGATCTACTGGTAGTCCTTAGAGCAGCCCCCACCACTACCATATTACTACTGATCTACTGGGTAGTCCTTAGAGCACCCCCCCACCACTACCATATTACTACTGATCTACTGGTAGTCCTTAGAGCACACCCCACCACTACCATATTACTACTGATCTACTGGTAGTCCTTTAGAGCAGCCCCACCACTACCATATTACTACTGATCTACTGGTAGTCTTTAGAGCACCACCCACCACTACCATATAACTACTGATCTACTGGAAGTCCTTAGAGCACCCCCACCACTACCATATTACTACTGATCTACTGGTAGTCCTTAGAGCACCCCCACCACTACCATATTACTACAGATCTACTGGTAGTCCTTAGAGCACCCCCCACCACTACCATATTACTACTGATCTACTGGTAGTCCTTAGAGCACCCCCCACCACTACCATATTACTACTGATCTACTGGTAGTCCTTAGAGCGGCCCCCACCACTACCATATTACTACTGATCTACTGGTAGTCCTTAGAGCACCCCCCACCACTACCATATTACTACTGGATCTACTGGTAGTCCTTAGAGCACCACCCACCACTACCATATTACTACTGGATCTACTGGTAGTCCTTAGAGCACCACCCCACCACTACCATATTACTACTGATCTACTGGTAGTCCTTAGAGCACCCCCACCACTACCATATTACTACTGATCTACTGGTAGTCCTTAGAGCACACCCCACCACTACCATATTACTACTGATCTACTGGTAGTCCTTAGAGCACACCCCACCACTACCATATTACTACTGATCTACTGGTAGTCCTTAGAGCACCCCCACCACTACCATATTACTACTGATCTACTGGTAGTCCTTAGAGCACCCCCACCACTACCATATTACTACTGATCTACTGGTAGTCTTTAGAGCACCACCCCACCACTACCATATAACTACTGATCTACTGGAAGTAGATTAGAGCACCCCCACCACTACCATATTACTACTGATCTACTGGTAGTCCTTAGAGCACCCCCCACCACTACCCATATTACTACAGATCTACTGGTAGTCCTTAGAGCACCCCCACCACTACCATATTACTACTGATCTACTGGTAGTCCTTAGAGCACCCCACCACTACCATATTACTACTGATCTACTGGTAGTCCTTAGAGCACCCCCACCACTACCATATTACTACTGATCTACTGGTAGTCCTTAGAGCACCCCCCACCACTACCATATTACCACTGATCTACTGGTAATCCTTAGAGCACCACCCACCACTACCATATTACTACTGATCTACTGGTAGTCCTTAGAGCACCACCCACCACTACCATATTACTACTGATCTACTGGTAGTCCTTAGAGCACCCCCACCCCACCACTACCATATTACTACTGATCTACTGGTAGTCCTTAGAGCACACACCCCACCACTACCATATTACTACTGATCTACTGGTAGTCCTTAGAGCACACCCCACCACTACCATATTACTACTGATCTACTGGTAGTCCTTAGAGCACCCCCACCACTACCATATTACTACTGGATCTACTGGTAGTCCTTAGAGCACCACCCACCACTACCATATAACTACTGATCTACTGGAAGTCCTTAGAGCACCCCCCACCACTACCATATTACTACTGATCTACTGGGTAGTCCTTAGAGCACCCCCACCACTACCATATTACTACTGATCTACTGGTAGTCCTTAGAGCACCCCCCACCACTACCATATTACTACTGATCTACTGGTAGTCCTTAGAGCAGCACCCCACCACTACCATATTACTACTGATCTACTGGTAGTCCTTAGAGCAGCCCCACCACTACCATATTACTACTGATCTACTGGTAGTCCTTAGAGCACCCCCACCACTACCATATTACTACTGATCTACTGGTAGTCCTTAGAGCACCCCCACCACTACCATATTACTACTGATCTACTGGTAGTCCTTAGAGCACCCCCACCACTACCATATTACTACTGATCTACTGGTAGTCCTTAGAGCACCACCCACCACTACCATATTACTACTGATCTACTGGTAGTCCTTAGAGCACCCCCACCACTACCATATTACTACTGATCTACTGGTAGTCCTTAGAGCAGCCCCCCCACCACTACCATATTACTACTGATCTACTGGTAGTCCTTAGAGCACCCCCACCACTACCATATTACTACTGATCTACTGGTAGTCCTTAGAGCACCCCACCACTACCATATTACTACTGATCTACTGGTAGTCCTTAGAGCACCCCCACCACTACCATATTACTACTGATCTACTGGTAGTCCTTAGAGCACCACCCACCACTACCATATTACTACTGATCTACTGGTAGTCCTTAGAGCACCCCCACCACTACCATATTACTACTGATCTACTGGTAGTCCTTAGAGCACCACCCACCACTACCATATTACTACTGCTGATCTACTGGTAGTCCTTAGAGCACCCCACCACTACCATATTACTACTGATCTACTGGTAGTCCTTAGAGCACCCCCACCACTACCATATTACTACTGATCTACTGGTAGTCCTTAGAGCACCCCCACCACTACCATATTACTACTGATCTACTGGTAGTCCTTAGAGCACCCCCACCACTACCATATTACTACTGATCTACTGGTAGTCCTTAGAGCACCCCCACCACTACCATATTACTGCTGATCTACTGGTAGTCCTTAGAGCACCCCCACCACTACCATATTACTACTGATCTACTGGTAGTCCTTAGAGCACCACCCACCACTACCATATTACTACTGATCTACTGGTAGTCCTTAGAGCACCACCCACCACTACCATATTACTACTGATCTACTGGTAGTCCTTAGAGCACCACCCACCACTACCATATTACTACTGATCTACTGGTAGTTCTTAGAGCAGCCCCCCACCACTACCATATTACTACTGATCTACTGGTAGTCCTTAGAGCAGCCCCACCACTACCATATTACTACTGATCTACTGGTAGTCCTTAGAGCACACCCCACCACTACCATATTACTACTGATCTACTGGTAGTCCTTAGAGCACCCCCCACCACTACCATATTACTACTGATCTACTGGTAGTCCTTAGAGCACCCCCACCACTACCATATTACTACTGATCTACTGGTAGTGATTAGAGCACCCCCCACCACTAACATATTACTACTGATCTACTGGTAGTCCTTAGAGCAGCCCCCACCACTACCATATTACTACTGATCTACTGGTAGTCCTTAGAGCACCCCCACCACTACCATATTACTACTGATCTACTGGAAGTCCTTAGAGCACCCCACCACTACCATATTACTACTGATCTACTGGTAGTCCTTAGAGCACCCCCACCACTACCATATTACTACTGATCTGCTGGTAGTCCTTAGAGCACCCCCACCACTACCATATTACTACTGATCTACTGGTAGTCCTTAGAGCACCCCCCACCACTACCATATTACTACTGATCTACTGGTAGTCCTTAGAGCACCCCCCACCACTACCATATTACTACTGATCTACTGGTAGTCCTTAGAGCAGCCCCCACCACTACCATATTACTACTGATCTACTGGTAGTCCTTAGAGCACCCCCACCACTACCATATTACTACTGATCTACTGGTAGTCCTTAGAGCACCCCACCACTACCATATTACTACTGATCTACTGGTAGTCCTTAGAGCACACCCCACCACTACCATATTACTACTGATCTACTGGAAGTCCTTAGAGCACACCCCACCACTACCATATTACTACTGATCTACTGGTAGTCCTTAGAGCACACCCCACCACTACCATATTACTACTGATCTACTGGTAGTCCTTAGAGCAGCCCCCACCACTACCATATTACTACTGATCTACTGGTAGTCCTTAGAGCACCACCCACCACTACCATATTACTACTGATCTACTGGTAGTCCTTAGAGCACCCCCCACCACTACCATATTACTACTGATCTACTGGTAGTCCTTAGAGCACCCCCCACCACTACCATATTACCACTGATCTACTGGTAGTCCTTAGAGCACCACCCACCACTACCATATTACTACTGATCTACTGGTAGTCCTTAGAGCACCACCCACCACTACCATATTACTACTGATCTACTGGTAGTCCTTAGAGCACCCCCACCACTACCATATTACTACTGATCTACTGGTAGTCCTTAGAGCACCCCCACCACTACCATATTACTACTGATCTACTGGTAGTCCTTAGAGCACCCCCACCACTACCATATTACTACTGATCTACTGGTAGTCCTTAGAGCACCCCCCACCACTACCATATTACTACTGATCTACTGGTAGTCCTTAGAGCACACCCACCACTACCATATTACTACTGATCTACTGGTAGTCCTTAGAGCACCCCCCACCACTACCATATTACTACTGATCTACTGGTAGTCCTTAGAGCACCCCCACCACTACCATATTACTACTGATCTACTGGTAGTCCTTAGAGCACCACCCACCACTACCATATTACTACTGATCTACTGGTAGTCCTTAGAGCACCCCCACCACTACCATATTACTACTGATCTACTGGTAGTCCTTAGAGCACCCCCCCACCACTACCATATTACTACTGATCTACTGGTAGTCCTTAGAGCACCACCCCACCACTAACATATTACTACTGATCTACTGGTAGTCCTTAGAGCAGCCCCCACCACTACCATATTACTACTGATCTACTGGTAGTCCTTAGAGCACCCCCACCACTACCATATTACTACTGATCTACTGGTAGTCCTTAGAGCACCCCCACCACTACCATATTACTTACTGGATCTACTGGTAGTCCTTAGAGCACCCCCCACCACTACCATATTACTACTGATCTACTGGTAGTCCTTAGAGCAGCCCCCACCACTACCATATTACTACTGATCTACTGGTAGTCCTTAGAGCGGCCCCCACCACTACCATATTACTACTGATCTACTGGTAGTCCTTAGAGCAGCCCCCACCACTACCATATTACTACTGATCTACTGGTAGTCCTTAGAGCAGCCCCCACCACTACCATATTACTACTGATCTACTGGTAGTCCTTAGAGCAGCCCCACCACTACCATATTACTACTGATCTACTGGTAGTCCTTAGAGCACCCCGCACCACTACCATATTACTACTGATCTACTGGTAGTCCTTAGAGCACCCCCCACCACTACCATATTACTACTGATCTACTGGTAGTCCTTAGAGCACCCCCACCACTACCATATTACTACTGATCTACTGGTAGTCCTTAGAGCAGCCCCCACCACTACCATATTACTACTGATCTACTGGTAGTCCTTAGAGCACCACCCACCACTACCATATTACTACTGATCTACTGGTAGTCCTTAGAGCACCCCACCACTACCATATTACTACTGATCTACTGGTAGTCCTTAGAGCACCCCCACCACTACCATATATTACTACTGATCTACTGGTAGTCCTTAGAGCAGCCCCCACCACTACCATATTACTACTGATCTACTGGTAGTCCTTAGAGCAGCCCCCACCACTACCATATTACTACTGGATCTACTGGCAGTCCTTAGAGCACCCCCCCACTACCATATATTACTACTGATCTACTGGTAGTCCTTAGAGCACCCCACCACTACCATATTACTACTGATCTACTGGTAGTCCTTAGAGCAGCCCACCACCTACCATATTACTATACTGCCCCCACATCTACTGGTAGTCCTTAGAGCTACCCCACCACTACCATATTACTCCAGATTGATCTACTGGTAGTCCTTAGAGCACCCCCCCACCACTACCATATTACTACTGATCTACTGGTAGTCCTTAGAGCACCCCCACCACTACCATATTACTACTGATCTACTGGTAGTCCTTAGAGCACCCCCCACCACTACCATATTACTACTGATCTACTGGAAGTCCTTAGAGCAGCCCCCACCACCACCATATTACTACTGATAGTCCTTAGAGCAGCCCCCACCACTACCATATTACTACTGATCTACTGGTAGTCCTAGAGCACCCCACCACTACCATATTACTACTGATCTACTGGTAGTCCTTAGAGCAGCCCCCACCACTACCATATTACTACTGATCTACTGGTAGTCCTTAGAGCAGCCCCCCACCACTACCATATTACTACTGATCTACTGGTGAGTCCCAGAGCAGCCCCCCACCACTACCATATTAATACTGATCTACTGGTAGTCCTTAGAGCACCCCCACCACTACCATATTACTTCTGATCTACTGGTAGTCCTTAGAGCAGCACCCACCACTACCATATTACTACTGATCTACTGGTAGTCCTTAGAGCACCCCCACCACTACCATATTACTACTGATCTACTGGTAGTCCTTAGAGGCACCCCCACCACTACACTATATTACTACACTGATCTACTGGTAGTCCTTAGAGCAGCCCCCCACCACTACCATATTACTACTGATCTACTGGTAGTCCTTAGAGCAGCCCCCCACCACTACCATATTACTACTGATCTACTGGTAGTCCCAGAGCACCCCCACCACTACCATATTACTACTGATCTACTGGTAGTCCTTAGAGCACCCCACCACTACCATATTACTACTGATCTACTGGTAGTCCTTAGAGCAGCCCCCACCACTACCATATTACTACTGATCTACTGGTAGTCCTTAGAGCAGCCCCCACCACTACCATATTACTACTGATCTACTGGTAGTCCTTAGAGCACCCCCACCACTACCATATTACTACTGATCTACTGGTAGTCCCTTAGAGCACCCCCACCACTACCATATTACTACTGATCTACTGGTAGTCCTTAGAGCAGCCCCCCCACTCACTACCATATTATTACTGATCTACTGGTAGTCCTTAGAGC
>JAGFMH010000048.1:466833-643219 GCA_030435695.1 Brachymystax lenok tsinlingensis | reverse complement strand
TTACATTTAACAAGGTTACATAATTAGGATGCATTGTTACAACAGCATATATAGTTACATTTTAACAAGGTTACATATTAGGATGCATTGTTACAACAGCTGACAGAGTCTCTAGTCCAACTTATTTAGGTGGTAGTGATTTATATAGTTACATGTAACAAGGTTACATATTAAGATGCATTGTTACAACAGCTGACAAATGTCCTAGTCTAGTTTATTTAGGTGGTAGTGACTTATAAAGTTACATTTAAGAAGGTTACATATTAGGATGGATTGTTAGAACATCTGATGGAGTCTCTAGTCTAGCTTATTTAGGTGGTAGTGACTTATATAGTGACATGTAACAAGATTACATAATAGGATGCATTGTTACAACAGCTGATGGAGTCCCAGCTGCTTATTTAGGTGGTAGTGACTTATGTTGTTAGCATGTAACAAGATTACATAATAGGATGCATTATTACAACAGCTGACGGAGTCCGAGGCTAGCTTATTTAGGTGGTAGTGACATATAGTTACATGTAACAAGGTTACATAATATGATGAATTGTTACACTATCTGACAGAGTCCTAGTCCAATGTATTTAGGTGGTAGTGACTTATATAGTTACATGTAACAAGGTTACATATTATGATGCATAGATACAACAGCTGACGGAGTCATAGTCCAACTTATTTAGGTGGTAGTGACTTATGTAGTTAAATGTAACAAGGTTACATAATAGGATGCATTGTTACAACAGCTGACGGAGTCCGAGCCTAGCTTATTTAGGTGGTAGTGACATATAGTTACATGTAACAAGGTTACATATTAGGATGCATTGTTACAATAACTGACGGAGTCATAGCCCAGCTTATTTAGGTGTTAGTGACTTATGTATTTACATGTAAACATAATTACATAATAGGATGCATTGTTACAAACAGCTGACGGAGTCCTAGCTCAGCTTATTTAGGTGGTAGTGACTTATGTAGTTACATGTAACAAGGTTACATAGCAGGATGGATGCATTGTTACACTAGCTGACGGAGTCCTAGCCTAGCTTATTTAGGTGGTAGTGACATATAGTTACATGTAACAAGGTTACATATTATGATGCATTGTTACACTAGCTGACTTGAGTCCTAGTCTAGCTAATTTAGGTGGTAGTGACTTATATATTGACATGTAAATAAGGTTACATATAAGGATGTATTGTTACAACAGCTGACAGAGTCCTAGTCCAGTTTATTTAGGTGGTAGTGACTTATATAGTTACATGTAACAAGATTACATAATAGGATGCATTATTACAACAGCTGATGGAGTCCTAGCCTAGCTTATTTAGGGAAGTAGTGACATATATAGTTACATGTAACAAGTTTGCTCTATTAGGATGTATTTTTACAACAGCTGTTGGAGTTCTTAACCTATATTGTTTAGTTGGTAGTGACTTATATAGTTACATGTAACAAGGTTACATATTATGATGCATTGTTACAACAGCTGACAAGGGCCTAGCCAAGTTTATTTAGGTGGTAGTGACTTATATAGTTACATGTAACAAGGTTACATATTAGGATGTATTGTTAGAACAGCTAATGGAATCCTAGTCCAGTTTATTTAGGTGGTAGTGACATATATAGTTAAATGTAACAAGATTACATAATAGGATGCATTGTTACAACAGCTGATGGAGTCCTAACCTAGCTTATTTAGGTGGTAGTGACTTATATAGTGACATGTAAACAAGATTACATAATTGGATGCATTGTTACAACAGCTGATGGAGTACGAGCCTAGCTTATTTAGGTGGTAGTGACTTAATAGTTACATGTAACAAGGTTACATAATAGGATGCATTGTTACACTAGCTGACGGAGTTCTAGCCTAGCTTATTTAGGTGGTAGTGACTTATATAGTTAAATGTAAACAAGATTACATAATAGGATGCATTGTTACAACAGCTGATGGAGTACTAGCCTAGCTTATTTAGGTGGTAGTGACTTATGTAGTTACATGTAACAAGGTTACATAATAGGATGTATTGTTACACTAGCTGACGGAGTCCTAGCTCTAGCTTGTTTAGCTGGAAGTGACATATATAGTTACATTTAACAAGGTTACATATTAGGATGCATTGTTACAACAGCTGACAGAGTCCTAGTCCAACTTATTTAGGTGGTAGTGATTTATATAGTTACATGTAACAAGGTTACATATTAAGATGCATTGTTACAACAGCTGACAATGTCCTAGTCTAGTTTATTTAGGTGGTAGTGACTTATAAAGTTACATTTAAGAAGGTTACATATTAGGATGGATTGTTAGAACATCTGATGGAGTCCTAGTCTAGCTTATTTAGGTGGTAGTGACTTATATAGTGACATGTAACAAGATTACATAATAGGATGCATTGTTACAACAGCTGATGGAGTCCTAGCCAAGCTTATTTAGGTGGTAGTGACTTATGTTGTTACATGTAAAAAGATTACATAATAGGATGCATTATTACAACAGCTGACGGAGTCCGAGGCTAGCTTATTTAGGTGGTAGTGACATATAGTTACATGTAACAAGATTACATAATAGGATGCATTATTACAACAGCTGATGGAGTCCTAGCCTAGCTTATTTATGTGGTACTGACATATAAAGTTACTTGTAACAAGGTTACATATTAGGATGTATTGTTACAACAGCTGTTGGAGTCCGAGCCTAGCTTATTTAGGTGGTAGTGACTTAAATAGTTACATGTAACAAGGTTACATAATATGATGAATTGTTACACTATCTGACAGAGTCCTAGTCCAATGTATTTAGGTGGTAGTGACTTATATAGTTACATGTAACAAGGTTACATATTATGATGCATAGATAAAACAGCTGACGGAGTCATAGTCCAACTTATTTAGGTGGTAGTGACTTATGTAGTTAAATGTAACAAGGTTACATAATAGGATGCATTGTTACAACAGCTGACGGAGTCCGAGCCTAGCTTATTTAGGTGGTAGTGACATATAGTTACATGTAACAAGGTTACATATTAGGATGCATTGTTACAATAACTGACGGAGTCATAGCCCAGCTTATTTAGGTGTTAGTGACTTATGTATTTACATGTAACATAATTACATAATAGGATGCATTGTTACAACAGCTGACGGAGTCCTAGCCTAGCTTATTTAGGTGGTAGTGACTTATGTAGTTACATGTAACAAGGTTACATAGCAGGATGCATTGTTACACTAGCTGACGGAGTCCTAGCCTAGCTTAGTTAGGTGGTAGTGACATATAGTTACATGTAACAAGGTTACATATTATGATGCATTGTTACACTAGCTGACGGAGTCCGAGTCTAGCTTATTTAGGTGGTAGTGACTTATATATTGACATGTAACAAGGTTACACATAAGGATGTATTGTTACAACAGCTGACAGAGTCCTAGTCCAGTTTATTTAGGTGGTAGTGACTTATATAGTTACATGTAACAAGATTACATAATAGGATGCATTATTACAACAGCTGATGGAGTCCTAGCCTAGCTTATTTAGGAAGTAGTGACATATATAGTTACATGTAACAAGTTTGCCTATTAGGATGTATTTTTACAACAGCTGTTGGAGTTCTAACCTATATTGTTTAGTTGGTAGTGACTTACATAGTTACATGTAACAAGGTTACATATTATGATGCATTGTTACAACAGCTGACAAGGGCCTAGCCAAGTTTATTTAGGTGGTAGTGACTTATATAGTTACATGTAACAAGGTTACATATTAGGATGTATTGTTAGAACAGCTAATGGAATCCTAGTCCAGTTTATTTAGGTGGTAGTGACATATATAGTTAAATGTAACAAGATTACATAATAGGATGCATTGTTACAACAGCTGATGGAGTCCTAACCTAGCTTATTTAGGTGGTAGTGACTTATATAGTGACATGTAACAAGATTACATAATTGGATGCATTGTTACAACGGCTGATGGAGTACGAGCCTAGCTTATTTAGGTGGTAGTGACTTAAATAGTTACATGTAACAAGGTTACATAATAGGATGCATTGTTACACTAGCTGACGGAGTTCTAGCCTAGCTTATTTAGGTGGTAGTGACTTATATAGTTAAATGTAACAAGATTACATAATAGGATGCATTGTTACAACAGCTGATGGAGTACTAGCCTAGCTTATTTAGGGTGGTAGTGACTTATGTAGTTACATGTAACAAGGTTACATAATAGGATGTATTGTTACACTAGCTGACGGAGTCCCTAGCCTAGCTTGTTTAGCTGGAAGTGACATATATAGTTACATTTAACAAGGTTACATATTAGGATGCATTGTTACAACAGCTGACAGAGTCCTAGTCCAACTTATTTAGGTGGTAGTGATTTATATAGTTACATGTAAACAAGGTTACATATTAAGATGCATTGTTACAACAGCTGACAAATGTCCTAGTCTAGTTTATTTAGGTGGTAGTGACTTATAAAGTTACATTTAAGAAGGTTACATATTAGGATGGATTGTTAGAACATCTGATGGAGTCCTAGTCTAGCTTATTTAGGTGGTAGTGACTTATATAGTGACATGTAAACAAGATTACATAATAGGGATGCATTGTTACAACAGCTGATGGAGTCCTAGCCAAGCTTTATTTAGGTGGTAGTGACTTATGTTGTTACATGTAAACAAGATTACATAATAGGATGCATTATTACAACAGCTGACGGAGTCCGAGGCTAGCTTATTTAGGTGGTAGTGACATATAGTTACATGTAAACAAGGTTACATATTAGGATGCATTGTTACAAATAACTGACGGAGTCATAGCCCAGCTTATTTAGGTGTTAGTGACTTATGTATTTACATGTAACATAATTACATAATAGGATGAATTGTTACAACAGCTGGACGGAGTCCTAGCTCTAGCTTTATTTAGGTGGTAGTGACTTATGTAGTTACATGTAACAAGGTTACATAGCAGGATGCATTGTTACACTAGCTGACGGAGTCCTAGCCTAGCTTAGTTAGGTGGTAGTGACATATAGTTACATGTAACAAGGTTACATATTATGATGCATTGTTACACTAGCTGACGGAGTCCGAGTCTAGCTTATTTAGGTGGTAGTGACTTATATATTGACATGTAACAAGGTTACATAGAAGGATGTATTGTTACAACAGCTGACAGAGTCCTAGTCCAGTTTATTTAGGTGGTAGTGACTTATATAGTTACATGTAACAAGATTACATAATAGGATGCATTATTACAACAGCTGATGGAGTCCTAGCCTAGCTTATTTAGGAAGTAGTGACATATATAGTTACATGTAACAAGTTTGCCTATTAGGATGTATTATTACAACAGCTGACGGAGTCCGAGGCTAGCTTATTTAGGTGGTAGTGACATATAGTTACATGTAACAAGGTTACATATTAGGATGCATTGTTACAATAACTGACGGAGTCATAGCCCAGCTTATTTAGGTGTTAGTGACTTATGTATTTACATGTAACATAATTACATAATAGGATGCATTGTTACAACAGCTGACGGAGTCCTAGCCTAGCTTATTTAGGTGGTAGTGACTTATGTAGTTACATGTAACAAGGTTACATAGCAGGATGCATTGTTACACTAGCTGACGGAGTCCTAGCCTAGCTTAGTTAGGTGGTAGTGACATATAGTTACATGTAACAAGGTTACATATTATGATGCATTGTTACACTAGCTGACGGAGTCCGAGTCTAGCTTATTTAGGTGGTAGTGACTTATATATTGACATGTAACAAGGTTACATAGAAGGATGTATTGTTACAACAGCTGACAGAGTCCTAGTCCAGTTTATTTAGGTGGTAGTGACTTATATAGTTACATGTAACAAGATTACATAATAGGATGCATTATTACAACAGCTGATGGAGTCCTAGCCTAGCTTATTTAGGAAGTAGTGACATATATAGTTACATGTAACAAGTTTGCCTATTAGGATGTATTGTTACAACAGCTGTTGGAGTTCTAACCTATATTGTTTAGTTGGTAGTGACTGACATAGTTACATGTAACAAGGTTACATATTATGATGCATTGTTACAACAGCTGACAAGGGCCTAGCCAAGTTTATTTAGGTGGTAGTGACTTATATAGTTACATGTAACAAGGTTACATATTAGGATGTATTGTTAGAACAGCTAATGGAATCCTAGTCCAGTTTATTTAGGTGGAAGTGACATATATAGTTAAATGTAAAAAGATTACATAATAGGATGCATTGTTACAACAGCTGATGGAGTCCTAACCTAGCTTATTTAGGTGGTAGTGACTTATATAGTGACATGTAACAAGATTACATAATTGGATGCATTGTTACAACGGCTGATGGAGTACGAGCCTAGCTTATTTAGGTTTTAGTGACTTAAATAGTTACATGTAACAAGGTTACATAATAGGATGCATTGTTACACTAGCTGACGGAGTTCTAGCCTAGCTTATGTAGGTGGTAGTGACTTATATAGTTAAATGTAACAAGATTACATAATAGGATGCATTGTTACAACAGCTGATGGAGTACTAGCCTAGCTTATTTAGGTGGTAGTGACTTATGTAGTTACATGTAACAAGGTTACATAATAGGATGTATTGTTACACTAGCTGACGGAGTCCTAGCCTAGCTTGATTAGCTGGAAGTGACATATATAGTTACATTTAACAAGGTTACATATTAGGATGCATTGTTACAACAGCTTACAGAGTCCTAGTCCAACTTATTTAGGTGGTAGTGACTTATATAGTTACATGTAACAAGGTTACATATTAAGATGCATTGTTACAACAGCTGACAATGTCCTAGTCTAGTTTATTTAGCTGGTAGTGACTTATAAAGTTACATTTAAGAAGGTTACATATTAGGATGGATTGTTAGAACATCTGATGGAGTCCTAGTCTAGCTTATTTAGGTGGTAGTGACTTATATAGTGACATGTAACAAGATTACATAATAGGATGAATTGTTACAACAGCTGATGGAGTCCTAGCCAAGCTTATTTAGGTGGTAGTGACTCATGTTGTTACATGTAACAAGATTACATAATAGGATGCATTATTACAACAGCTGACGGAGTCCTAGCCTAGCTTATTTAGGTGGTACTGACATATATAGTTACATGTAACAAGGTTACATATTATGATGTATTGTTACAACAGCTGACAGAGTCCTAGTCCAACTTATTTAGGTGGTACTGACTTATATAGTTACATGTAACAAGATTACATAATAGGATGCATTGTTACAACAGCTGATGGAGTCCTAGCCTACCTTTTTTAGGTTTTAGTGACGAATATAGTTACATGTAACAAGGTTACATATCATGATGCATTGTTACACTAGCTGACGGAGTCCGTGCTTAGCTTATTTAGGTGGTAGTGACTTAAATAGTTACATGTAACAAGGTTACATAATATGATGAATTGTTACACTAGCTGACAGAGTCCTAGTCCAATGTATTTAGGTGGTAGTGACTTATATAGTTACATGTAACAAGGTTACATATTATGATGCATAGATAAAACAGCTGACGGAGTCATAGTCCAACTTATTTAGGTGGTAGTGACTTATGTTGTTACATGTAACAAGGTTACATAATAGGATGTATTGTTACAACAGCTGACAGAGTCCTAGTCCAGCTTATTTAGGTGGTAGTGACTTACATTGTTTCATGTAAGAAGATTACATAATAGGATGCATTGTTACAACAGCTGATGAAGTCCTAGCCTAGCTTATTTAGGTGGTAGTGACTTATGTAGTTAAATGTAACAAGGTTACATAATAGGATGCATTGTTACAACAGCTGACGGAGTCCGAGCCTAGCTTATTTAGGTGGTAGTGACATATAGTTACATGTAACAAGGTTACATATTAGGATGCATTGTTACAACAGCTGATGGAGTCCTTTTCAAGCTTATTTAGGTGGCAGTGACTTATGTTGTTACATGTAACAAGGTTACATAATAGGATGCATTGTTACATTAGCTGATGGAGTCATAGCCTAGCTTATTTAGGTGTTAGTGACTTATATAGTTACATGTAACAAGGTTACATATTAGAATGCATTGTTACAACAGCTGATGGAGTCCGAGCCTAGCTTATTTAGGTGGTAGTTACTTATATAGTTACATGTAACAAAGGTTACATGTTAAGATGCATTGTTAAGCAACAGCTGAAAAGGTCCTAGTCTAGCTTATTTAGGTGGTAGTGACTTATAAAGTTACATTTAACAAGGTTACATATTAGGATGTATTGTTATAACAGCTGATGGAGTCCTAGTCTAGCTTATTTAGGTGGTAGTGACATATTTAGTTACATGTAACAAGATTACATAATAGGATGCATTATTACAACAGCTGATGGAGTCCTAGACTAGCTTATTTAGGTGGTACTGACATATAAAGTTACATGTAACAAGGTTACATATTAGGATGTATTGTTACAACAGCTGTTGGAGTCCGAGCCTAGCTTATTTAGGTGGTAGTGACTTAAATAGTTACATGTAACAAGGTTACATAATATGATGAATTGTTACACTAGCTGACAGAGTCCTAGTCCAATGTATTTAGGTGGTAGTGACTTATATAGTTACATGTAACAAGGTTACATATTATGATGCATAGATAAAACAGCTGACGGAGTCATAGTCCAACTTATTTAGGTGGTAGTGACTTATGTTGTTACATGTAACAAGGTTACATAATAGGATGTATTGTTACAACAGCTGACAGAGTCCTAGTCCAGCTTATTTAGGTGGTAGTGACTTATATAGTTACATGTAAGAAGATTACATAATAGGATGCATTGTTACAACAGCTGATGATGTCCTAGCCTAGCTTATTTAGGTGGTAGTGACTTATGTAGTTAAATGTAACAAGGTTACATAATAGGATGCATTGTTACAACAGCTGACGGAGTCCGAGCCTAGCTTATTTAGGTGGTAGTGACATATAGTTACATGTAACAAGGTTACATATTAGGATGCATTGTTACAATAACTGACGGAGTCATAGCCCAGCTTATTTAGGTGTTAGTGACTTATGTATTTACATGTAACATAATTACATAATAGGATGCATTGTTACAACAGCTGACGGAGTCCTAGCCTAGCTTATTTAGGTGGTAGTGACTTATGTAGTTACATGTAACAAGGTTACATAGCAGGATGCATTGTTACACTAGCTGACGGAGTCCTAGCCTAGCTTAGTTAGGTGGTAGTGACATATAGTTACATGTAACAAGGTTACATATTATGATGCATTGTTACACTAGCTGATGGAGTCCGAGTCTAGCTTATTTAGGTGGTAGTGACTTATATATTGACATGTAACAAGGTTACATATAAGGATGTATTGTTACAACAGCTGACAGAGTCCTAGTCCAGTTTATTTAGGTGGTAGTGACTTATATAGTTACATGTAACAAGATTACATAATAGGATGCATTATTACAACAGCTGATGGAGTCCTAGCCTAGCTTATTTAGGAAGTAGTGACATATATAGTTACATGTAAACAAGTTTGCCTATTAGGATGTATTGTTACAACAGCTGTTGGAGTTCTAACCTATATTGTTTAGTTGGTAGTGACTTATATAGTTACATGTAACAAGGTTACATATTATGATGCATTGTTACAACAGCTAATGGAATCCTAGTCCAGTTTATTTAGGTGGTAGTGACATATATAGTTAAATGTAACAAGATTACATAATAGGATGCATTGTTACAACAGCTGATGGAGTCCTAACTCTAGCTTATTTAGGTGGTAGTGACTTATATAGTGACATGTAACGAGATTACATATTAGGGATGTATTGTTAGAACAGCTAATGGAATCCTAGTCCAGTTTATTTAGGTGGTAGTGACATATATAGTTAAATGTAACAAGATTACATAATAGGATGCATTGTTACAACAGCTGATGGAGTCCTAACCTAGCTTATTTAGGTGGTAGTGACTTATATAGTGACATGTAACAAGATTACATAATTGGATGCATTGTTACAACGGCTGATGGAGTACGAGCCTAGCTTATTTAGGTGGTAGTGACTTAAATAGTTACATATAACAAGGTTACATAATAGGATGCATTGTTACACTAGCTGACGGAGTTCTAGCCTAGCTTATTTAGGTGGTAGTGACTTATATAGTTAAATGTAACAAGATTACATAATAGGATGCATTGTTACAACAGCTGATGGAGTACTAGCCTAGCTTATTTAGGTGGTAGTGACTTATGTAGTTACATGTAACAAGGTTACATAATAGGATGTATTGTTACACTAGCTGACGGAGTCCTAGCCTAGCTTGTTTAGCTGGAAGTGACATATATAGTTACATTTAACAAGGTTACATATTAGGATGCATTGTTACAACAGCTGACAGAGTCCTAGTCCAACTTATTTAGGTGGTAGTGATTTATATAGTTACATGTAACAAGGTTACATATTAAGATGCATTGTTACAACAGCTGACAATGTCCTAGTCTAGTTTATTTAGGTGGTACTGACTTATATAGTTACATGTAACAAGATTACATAATAGGATGCATTGTTACAACAGCTGATGGAGTCCTAGTCTACCTTTTTTAGGTTTTAGTGACGAATATAGTTACATGTAACAAGGTTACATATCATGATGCATTGTTACACTAGCTGACGGAGTCCGTGCTTAGCTTATTTAGGTGGTAGTGACTTAAATAGTTACATGTAACAAGGTTACATAATATGATGAATTGTTACACTAGCTGACAGAGTCCTAGTCCAATGTATTTAGGTGGTAGTGACTTATATAGTTACATGTAACAAGGTTACATATTATGATGCATAGATAAAACAGCTGACGGAGTCATAGTCCAACTTATTTAGGTGGTAGTGACTTATGTTGTTACATGTAACAAGGTTACATAATAGGATGTATTGTTACAACAGCTGACAGAGTCCTAGTCCAGCTTATTTAGGTGGTAGTGACTTATATAGTTACATGTAAGAAGATTACATAATAGGATGCATTGTTACAACAGCTGATGAAGTCCTAGCCTAGCTTATTTAGGTGGTAGTGACTTATGTAGTTAAATGTAACAAGGTTACATAATAGGATGCATTGTTACAACAGCTGACGGAGTCCGAGCCTAGCTTATTTAGGTGGTAGTGACTTATATAGTTACATGTAACAAGGTTACATATTAGGATGCATTGTTACAACAGCTGATGGAGTCCTTTTCAAGCTTATTTAGGTGGCAGTGACTTATGTTGTTACATGTAACAAGGTTACATAATAGGATGCATTGTTACATTAGCTGATGGAGTCATAGCCTAGCTTATTTAGGTGTTAGTGACTTATATAGTTACATGTAACAAGGTTACATATTAGAATGCATTGTTACAACAGCTGATGGAGTCCGAGCCTAGCTTATTTAGGTGGTAGTTACTTATACAGTTACATGTAACAAAGTTACATGTTAAGATGCATTGTTACAACAGCTGAAAAGGTCCTAGTCTAGCTTATTTAGGTGGTAGTGACTTATAAAGTTACATTTAACAAGGTTACATATTAGGATGTATTGTTAGAACAGCTGATGGAGTCCTAGTCTAGCTTATTTAGGTGGTAGTGACATATTTAGTTACATGTAACAAGATTACATAATAGGATGCATTATTACAACAGCTGATGGAGTCCTAGACTAGCTTATTTAGGTGGTACTGACATATAAAGTTACATGTAACAAGGTTACATATTAGGATGTATTGTTACAACAGCTGTTGGAGTCCGAGCCTAGCTTATTTAGGTGGTAGTGACTTAAATAGTTACATGTAACAAGGTTACATAATATGATGAATTGTTACACTAGCTGACAGAGTCCTAGTCCAATGTATTTAGGTGGTAGTGACTTATATAGTTACATGTAACAAGGTTACATATTATGATGCATAGATAAAACAGCTGACGGAGTCATAGTCCAACTTATTTAGGTGGTAGTGACTTATGTTGTTACATGTAACAAGGTTACATAATAGGATGTATTGTTACAACAGCTGACAGAGTCCTAGTCTAGCTTATTTAGGTGGTAGTGACTTATATAGTTACATGTAAGAAGATTACATAATAGGATGCATTGTTACAACAGCTGATGATGTCCTAGCCTAGCTTATTTAGGTGGTAGTGACTTATGTAGTTAAATGTAACAAGGTTACATAATAGGATGCATTGTTACAACAGCTGACGGAGTCCGAGGCTAGCTTATTTAGGTGGTAGTGACATATAGTTACATGTAACAAGGTTACATATTAGGATGCATTGTTACAATAACTGACGCAGTCATAGCCCAGCTTATTTAGGTGTTAGTGACTTATGTATTTACATGTAACATAATTACATAATAGGATGCATTGTTACAACAGCTGACGGAGTCCTAGCCTAGCTTATTTAGGTGGTAGTGACTTATGTAGTTACATGTAACAAGGTTACATAGCAGGATGCATTGTTACACTAGCTGACGGAGTCCTAGCCTAGCTTAGTTAGGTGGTAGTGACATATAGTTACATGTAACAAGGTTACATATTATGATGCATTGTTACACTAGCTGACGGAGTCCGAGTCTAGCTTATTTAGGTGGTAGTGACTTATATATTGACATGTAACAAGGTTACATATAAGGATGTATTGTTACAACAGCTGACAGAGTCCTAGTCCAGTTTATTTAGGTGGTAGTGACTTATATAGTTACATGTAACAAGATTACATAATAGGATGCATTATTACAACAGCTGATGGAGTCCTAGCCTAGCTTATTTAGGAAGTAGTGACATATATAGTTACATGTAACAAGTTTGCCTATTAGGATGTATTGTTACAACAGCTGTTGGAGTTCTAACCTATATTGTTTAGTTGGTAGTGACTTACATAGTTACATGTAACAAGGTTACATATTATGATGCATTGTTACAACAGCTAATGGAATCCTAGTCCAGTTTATTTAGGTGGTAGTGACATATATAGTTAAATGTAACAAGATTACATAATAGGATGCATTGTTACAACAGCTGATGGAGTCCTAACCTAGCTTATTTAGGTGGTAGTGACTTATATAGTGACATGTAACGAGATTACATATTAGGATGTATTGTTAGAACAGCTAATGGAATCCTAGTCCAGTTTATTTAGGTGGTAGTGACATATATAGTTAAATGTAACAAGATTACATAATAGGATGCATTGTTACAACAGCTGATGGAGTCCTAACCTAGCTTATTTAGGTGGTAGTGACTTATATAGTGACATGTAACAAGATTACATAATTGGATGCATTGTTACAACGGCTGATGGAGTACGAGCCTAGCTTATTTAGGTGGTAGTGACTTAAATAGTTACATATAACAAGGTTACATAATAGGATGCATTGTTACACTAGCTGACGGAGTTCTAGCCTAGCTTATTTAGGTGGTAGTGACTTATATAGTTAAATGTAACAAGATTACATAATAGGATGCATTGTTACAACAGCTGATGGAGTACTAGCCTAGCTTATTTAGGTGGTAGTGACTTATGTAGTTACATGTAACAAGGTTACATAATAGGATGTATTGTTACACTAGCTGATTTGAGTCCTAGCCTAGCTTGTTTAGCTGGAAGTGACATATATAGTTACATTTAACAAGGTTACATATTAGGATGCATTGTTACAACAGCTGACAGAGTCCTAGTCCAACTTATTTAGGTGGTAGTGATTTATATAGTTACATGTAACAAGGTTACATATTAAGATGCATTGTTACAACAGCTGACAATGTCCTAGTCTAGTTTATTTAGGTGGTAGTGACTTATATAGTTACATTTAAGAAGGTTACATATTAGGATGGATTGTTAGAACATCTGATGGAGTCCTAGTCTAGCTTATTTAGGTGGTAGTGACTTATATAGTGACATGTAACAAGATTACATAATAGGATGCATTGTTACAACAGCTGATGGAGTCCTAGTCAAGCTTATTTAGGTGGTAGTGACTTATGTTGTTACATGTAACAAGATTACATAATAGGATGCATTATTACAACAGCTGACGGAGTCCGAGGCTAGCTTATTTAGGTGGTAGTGACATATAGTTACATGTAACAAGGTTACATATTAGGATGCATTGTTACAATAACTGACGGAGTCATAGCCCAGCTTATTTAGGTGTTAGTGACTTATGTATTTACATGTAACATAATTACATAATAGGATGCATTGTTACAACAGCTGACGGAGTCCTAGCCTAGCTTATTTAGGTGGTAGTGACTTATGTAGTTACATGTAACAAGGTTACATAGCAGGATGCATTGTTACACTAGCTGACGGAGTCCTAGCCTAGCTTAGTTAGGTGGTAGTGACATATAGTTACATGTAACAAGGTTACATATTATGATGCATTGTTACACTAGCTGGACGGAGTCCGAGTCTAGCTTATTTAGGTGGTAGTGACTTATATATTGACATGTAACAAGGTTACATGTAAGGATGTATTGTTACAACAGCTGACAGAGTCCTAGTCCAGTTTATTTAGGTGGTAGTGACTTATATAGTTACATGTAACAAGATTACATAATAGGATGCATTATTACAACAGCTGATGGAGTCCTAGCCTAGCTTATTTAGGAAGTAGTGACATATATAGTTACATGTAAACAAGTTTACTATTAGGATGTATTGTTACAACAGCTGTTGGAGTTCTAAACTATATTGTTTAGTTGGTAGTGACTTATATAGTTACATGTAAACAAGGTTACATATTATGATGCATTGTTACAACAGCTGACAAGGGCCTAGCCAAGTTTATTTAGGTGGTAGTGACTTATATAGTTACATGTAACAAGGTTACATATTATTAGGATGTATTGTTAGAACAGCTAATGGAATCCTAGTCCAGTTTATTTAGGTGGTAGTGACATATATAGTTAAATGTAAAAAGATTACATAATAGGATGCATTGTTACAACAGCTGATGGAGTCCTAACCTAGCTTATTTAGGTGGTAGTGACTTATATAGTGACATGTAACAAGATTACATAATTGGATGCATTGTTACAACGGCTGATGGAGTACGAGCCTAGCTTATTTAGGTGGTAGTGACTTAAATAGTTACATGTAACAAGGTTACATAATAGGATGCATTGTTACACTAGCTGACGGAGTTCTAGCCTAGCTTATTTAGGTGGTAGTGACTTATATAGTTAAATGTAACAACATTACATAATAGGATGCATTGTTACAACAGCTGATGGAGTACTAGCCTAGCTTATTTAGGTGGTAGTGACTTATGTAGTTACATGTAACAAGGTTACATATTAAGATGCATTGTTACAACAGCTGACAATGTCCTAGTCTAGTTTATTTAGGTGGTAGTGACTTATATAGTTACATTTAAGAAGGTTACATATTAGGATGGATTGTTAGAACATCTGATGGAGTCCTAGTCTAGCTTATTTAGGTGGTAGTGACTTATATAGTGACATGTAACAAGATTACATAATAGGATGCATTGTTACAACAGCTGATGGAGTCCTAGCCAAGCTTATTTAGGTGGTAGTGACTTATGTTGTTACATGTAACAAGATTACATAATAGGATGCATTATTACAACAGCTGACGGAGTCCGAGGCTAGCTTATTTAGGTGGTAGTGACATATAGTTACATGTAACAAGGTTACATATTAGGATGCATTGTTACAATAACTAACGGAGTCATAGCCCAGCTTATTTAGGTGTTAGTGACTTATGTATTTACATGTAACATAATTACATAATAGGATGCATTGTTACAACAGCTGACGGAGTCCTAGCCTAGCTTATTTAGGTGGTAGTGACTTATGTAGTTACATGTAACAAGGTTACATAGCAGGATGCATTGTTACACTAGCTGACGGAGTCCTAGCCTAGCTTAGTTAGGTGGTAGTGACATATAGTTACATGTAACAAGGTTACATAATAGGATGCATTGTTACACTAGCTGACGGAGTTCTAGCCTAGCTTATTTAGGTGGTAGTGACTTAAATAGTTAAATGTAACAAGATTACATAATAGGATGCATTGTTACAACAGCTGATGGAGTACTAGCCTAGCTTATTTAGGTGGTAGTGACTTATGTAGTTACATGTAACAAGGTTACATAATAGGATGTATTGTTACACTAGCTGACGGAGTCCTAGCCTAGCTTGTTTAGCTGGAAGTGACATATATAGTTACATTTAACAAGGTTACATATTAGGATGCATTGTTACAACAGCTGACAGAGTCCTAGTCCAACTTATTTAGGTGGTAGTGATTTATATAGTTACATGTAACAAGGTTACATATTAAGATGCATTGTTACAACAGCTGACAATGTCCTAGTCTAGTTTATTTAGGTGGTAGTGACTTATATAGTTACATTTAAGAAGGTTACATATTAGGATGGATTGTTAGAACATCTGATGGAGTCCTAGTCTAGCTTATTTAGGTGGTAGTGACTTATATAGTGACATGTAACAAGATTACATAATAGGATGCATTGTTACAACAGCTGATGGAGTCCTAGTCAAGCTTATTTAGGTGGTAGTGACTTATGTTGTTACATGTAACAAGATTACATAATAGGATGCATTATTACAACAGCTGATTTGAGTCCGAGGCTAGCTTATTTAGGTGGTAGTGACATATAGTTACATGTAACAAGGTTACATATTAGGATGCATTGTTACAATAACTGACGGAGTCATAGCCCAGCTTATTTAGGTGTTAGTGACTTATGTATTTACATGTAACATAATTACATAATAGGATGCATTGTTACAACAGCTGACGGAGTCCTAGCCTAGCTTAGTTAGGTGGTAGTGACATATAGTTACATGTAACAAGGTTACATATTATGATGCATTGTTACACTAGCTGACGGAGTCCGAGTCTAGCTTATTTAGGTGGTAGTGACTTATATATTGAAATGTAACAAGGTTACATATAAGGATGTATTGTTACAACAGCTGACAGAGTCCTAGTCCAGTTTATTTAGGTGGTAGTGACTTACATAGTTACATGTAACAAGGTTACATATTATGATGCATTGTTACAACAGCTGACAAGGGCCTAGCCAAGTTTATTTAGGTGGTAGTGACTTACATAGTTACATGTAACAAGGTTACATATTAGGATGTATTGTTAGAACAGCTAATGGAGTCCTAGTCCAGTTTATTTAGGTGGTAGTGACATATATAGTTAAATGTAACAAGATTACATAATAGGATGCATTGTTACAACAGCTGATGGAGTCCTAACCTAGCCTATTTAGGTGGTAGTGACTTATATAGTGACATGTAACAAGATTACATAATTGGATGCAATGTTACAACGGCTGATGGAGTCCTAGCCTAGCTTATTTAGGTGGTAGTGACTTAAATAGTTACATGTAACAAGGTTACATAATAGGATGCATTGTTACACTAGCTGACGTAGTTCTAGCCTAGCTTATTTAGGTGGTAGTGACTTATATAGTGACATGTAACAAAGTTACATATTAGGATGCATTGTTTCAACAGCTGACAGAGTCCTAGTCCAGTTTATTTAGGTGGTAGTGACTTAAATAGTGACATGTAACAAGATTACATAATAGGATGCATTGTTACAACAGCTGATGGAGTCCTAGCCCAGCTTATTTAGGTGGTAGTGACTTATGTAGTTACATGTAACAAGGTTACATAATAGGATGCCCTGTTACACTAGCTGACGGAGTCTTAGCCTAGCTTATTTAGGTGGTAGTGACTTATGTAGTTACATGTAACAAGGTTACATAATAGGATGCTCCTTACACTAGCTGACGGAGTCCTAGCCTAGCTTATTTCGGTGGTAGTGACATATATAGTTACATGTAACAAGGTTACATATTAGGATGCATTGTTACAACAGCTGACAGAGTCCTAATCCAACTTATTTAGGTGGTAGTGACTTATATAGTTACATGTAATAAGGTTACATATTACGATGCATTGTTACAACAGCTGACAAGGTCCTAGCCTAGTTTATTTAGGTGGTAATTACTTATATAGTTACATTTAACAAGGTTACATATTAGGATGTATTGTTAGAACAGCTGATGGAGTCCTAGTCTAGTTTATTTAGGTGGTAGTGACTTATTTAAATACATGTAACAAGACTCCATAATAGGATGCATTGTCACAACACCTGATGGAGTCCTAGCCTAGCTTATTTAGGTGGTAATGACTTATATAGTGACAAGTAACACGATTACATAATAGGATGCATTGTTACAACTACTGATGGAGTCCTAGCATAGCTTATTTAGGTGGTAGTGACTTATGTAGTTACATGTAACAAGGTTACATAATAGGATTCATTGTTACAACAGCTGACAGAGTGCTAATCCAATTTA
This sequence comes from Brachymystax lenok tsinlingensis, assembly GCA_030435695.1. NCBI lineage: Eukaryota > Metazoa > Chordata > Actinopteri > Salmoniformes > Salmonidae > Brachymystax > Brachymystax lenok. Next base: position 624,790 of record JAGFMH010000048.1, on the reverse strand, counting down.
TTTAGGTGGTAGTGACTTATATAGTTACATGTAACAAGGTTACATATTACGATGCATTGTTACAACAGCTGACAAGGTCCTAGCCTTGTTTTTTTAGGTGGTAGTGACTTATATAGTTACATTTAACAAGGTTACATATTAGGATGTATTGTTAGAACAGCTGATGGAGTCCTAGTCCAGTTTATTTAGGTGGTAGTGACTTATATAGTTACAAGTAACACGATTACATAATAGGATGCATTGTTACAACAGCTGATGGAGTCCTAGCCTAGCTTATTTAGGTGGTAGTGACTTATGTTGTTACATGTAACAAGGTTACATAGTAGGATGCATTGTTACACTAGGTGACGGAGTCCTAGCCTAGCTTTTTTAGGTTTTAGTGACTTATATAGTTACATGTAACAAGGTTACATATTAGGATGCATTGTTACAACAGCTGACAGAGTCATATACTAGCTTATTTAGGTGTTTGTGACTTATAGAGTTACATGTAACAAGGTTACATATTAGGATGCACTGTTACAATAACTGTTGGAGTCATAGCCTAGCTTATTTAGGTGTTAGTTACTAATGTTGTTACATGTAACAAGATTACATAATATGATGCATTGTTACAACAGCTGATGGAGTCCTAGCCTAGCTTAATTAGTTAGTAGTGACTTATATAGTTACATGTAACAAGGTTACATATTATGATGCATTGTTACACTAGCTGACGGAGTCCGAGCCTAGCTTATTTAGGTGGTAGAGACTTATATAGTTACATGTAACAAGGTTACATATTAGGATGCATTGTTACAACAGCTGACAGAGTCCTAGTCCAGATTATTTAGGTGGTAGTGACTTATATAGTTACATGTAACAAGGTTACATATTATTATGTATTGTTACAACAGCTGATGGAGTTCTAACCTATATTATTTAGGTGGTAGTGACTTATATAGTTACATGTAACAAGGTTACAAATTAGGATGCATTGTTACAACAGCTGACAGAGTACTAGTCCAACTTATTTAGGTGGTAGTGACTTATATTATTACATGTAACAAGGTTACATATTACGATGCATTGTTACAACAGCTGACAAGGTCCTAGCCTTGATTATTTAGGTGGTAGTGACTTATATAGTTACCTTTAACAAGGTTACAAATTAGGATGTATTGTTAGAACAGCTGATGGAGTCCTAGTCCAGTTTATTTAGGTGGTAGTGACTTATATAGTTACATATAACAAGATTACATAATAGGATGAATTTTTACAACAGCTGATGGAATCCTATCCTAGCTTATTTAGGTGGTAGTGACTTATATAGTGACATGTAACAAGGTTACATAATAGGATGCATTGTTACAACAGCTGATGGAGTCCTAGCCTAGCTTATTTAGGTGGTAGTGACTTATGTTGTTACATGTAACAAGGTTACATAATAGGTTGCATTGTTACACTAGGTGACGGAGTCATAGCCCAGCTTCTTTAGGTGTTTGTGACATATAGTTACATGTAGCAAGGTTAAATATTATGATGCATTGTTACACTAGCTGACGGAGTACGAGCCTAGCTTATTTAGGTGGTAGTGACTTATATAGTGACATGTAACAAGGTTACATATTAGGATGCATTGTTACAACAGCTGACAGAGTCCAAGTCCAGTTTATTTAGGTGGTAGTGACTTATTAATTTGCATGTAACAAGATTACATAATAGGATGCAATGTTACAACAGCTGATGGAGTCCTAGCCTAGCTTATTTAGGTGGTAGTGACTTATGTAGTTACATGTATCAAGGTTACATAATAGGATGTATTGTTACAACAGCTGACAGAGTCCTAGTTCAGCTTATTTAGGTGGTAGTGACTTAAATAGTTACATGTAACAAGATTACATAATAGGATGCAATGTTACAACAGCTGATGATGTCCTAGCCTAGCTTATTTAGGTGGTAGTGACTTATAGAGTGACAAGTAACAAGGTTACATAATAGGATGCAATGTTACAACAGCTGATGGAGTCCAAGCCTAGCTTATTTAGGTGGTAGTAACTTATATAGTGACATGTGACAAGATCACAAAATAGGATGCATTGTTACAACAGATGATGGAGTCCTAGCCTAGCTTATTTAGGTGGTAGTGACTTATGTTGTTACATGTAACAAGGTTACATAATAGGATGCATTGTTACACTAGGTGACGGAGTCCTAAACTAGCTTTTTCAGGTTTTAGTGACTTATATATTTACATGTAACAAGGTTTCATATTAGGATGCATTGTTACAACAGCTGATGGAGTCCTATACTAGCTTATTTAGGTGTTTGTGACTAATATAGTTACATATCACAAGGTTACATATTAGGATGCATTGTTACAATAACTGACGGAGTCATAGCCTAGCTTATTAAGGTGTTAGTGACTTATGTAGTTACATGTAACAAGATTACATAATAGGATGCATTGTTTCAACAGCTGACAGTGTCCTAGCCTAGCTTATTTAGGTGGTAGTGACTTATATAGTGACATGTAACAAGGTTACATAATAGGATGTATTGTTACAACAGCTGACAGAGTCCTAGTCCAGCTTATTTAGGTGGTAGTGACTTATTAATTTGCATGTAACAAGATTACATAATAGGATGCAATGTTACAACAGCTGATGGAGTCCTAGCCTAGCTTATTTAGGTGGTAGTGACTTATGTAGTTACATGTATCAAGGTTACATAGCAGGATGCATTGTTACACTAGCTGACAGAGTCCTAGCCTAGCTTATTTAGGTTGTAGTGACATATAGTTACATGTAACAAGGTTACATATTATGATGCATTGTCACACTAGCTGACGGAGTCCTAGCCTAGCTTTTTTAGGTGTTAGAGACTTATATAGTGACATGTAAAAAGGTTACATATTAGGATGCATTGTTACAACAGCTGACAGAGTCCAAGTCCAGTTTATTTAGGTGGTAGTGACTTATATAGTTACATGTAACAAGGTTACATATTACGATGCATTGTTACAATAACTGACGGAGTCATAGACAAGCTTATTTAGCTGGTAGTGACTTATATAGTGACATGTAACAAGGTTACATATTAGGATGCATTTTTACAACAGCTGACGGAGTCCCAGCCTAGCTTATTTAGGTGGTAGTGACTTATATAGTGACATGTAACAAGGTTACATAATAGGATGTATTGTTACAACAGCTGACAGAGTCCTAGTTCATCTTATTTAGGTGGTAGTGACTTATATAGTTACATGTAACAAGATTACATAATAGGATGCAATGTTACAACAGCTGATGGAGTCCTAGCCTAGCTTATTTAGGTGGTAGTGACTTATAGAGTGACATGTAACAAGGTTACATAATAGGATGTATTTTTACAACAGCTGACAGAGTCCTAGTTCAGCTTATTTAGGTGGTAGTGACTTATATAGTTACATGTAACAAGATTACATAATAGGATGCAATGTTACAACAGCTGATGGAGTCCAAGCCTAGCTTATTTAGGTGGTAGTAACTTATATAGTGACATGTAACAAGATTACATAATAGGATGCATTGTTACAACAGCTGATGGAGTCCTATCCTAGCTTATTTAGGAAGTAGTGACTTATGTTGTTACATGTAATAAGGTTACTTAATAGGATGCATTGTTACACTAGGTGACGGAGACCTAAACTAGCTTTTTCAGGTTTTAGTGACTTATATAGTTACATGTAACAAGGTTTCATATTAGGATGCATTGTTACAACAGGTGATGGAGTCCTATACCAGCTTATTTAGGTGTTGGTGACTAATATAGTTACATATCACAAGGTTACATATTAGGATGCATTGTTACACTAACTGATGGAGTCATAGCCTAGCTTATTTAGGTGTTAGTGACTTATGTAGTTACATGTAACAAGATTACATAATAGGATGCATTGTTTCAACAGCTAACAGAGTCCTAGCCTAGCTTATTTAGGTGGTAGTGACTTATGTTGTTACATGTAACAAGGTTACATAATAGGATGCATTGGTACACTAGGTGACGGAGTCCTAGCCTAGCTTTTTTAGCTTCTAGTGACTTATATAGTTACATATAACAAGGTTACATATTAGGATGCATTGTTACAACAGCTGACGGGGTCCGATACAAGCTTATTTTGTTGTTTGTGACTTATATAGTTACATGTACCAAGGTTACATATTAGGATGCATTGTTACAATAACTGACGGAGTCATAGCCTAGCTTATTTAGCTGGTAGTGACTTATGTAGTTACATGTAACAAGATTACATAATAGGATGCATTGTTACAACAGCTGACGGAGTCCTAGCCTAGCTTATTTAGGTGGTAGTGACTTATGTAGTGACATGTAACAAGGTTACATAATAGTATGTATTGTTACAACAGCTGACAGAGTCCTAGTCCAGCTTATTTAGGTTGTAGTGACTTATATAGTTACATGTAACAAGATTACATAATAGGATGCAATGTTACAACAGCTGATGGAGTCCTAGCCTAGCTTATTTAGGTGGTAGTGACTTATGTAGTTACATGTATCAAGGTTACATAGCAGGATGCATTGTTACACTAGCAGACGGAGTCCTAGCCTAGCTAATTTAGGTGGTATTGACATATATAGTGACATGTAACAAGATTACATAATAGGATGCATTGTTACAACAGCTGATGGAGTCCTAGCATAGCTTATTTAGGTGGTAGTGACTTATGTAGTTACATGTAACACTGTTACATTTAAGGATGTATTGTTACAATACCTGACGGAGTCATAGCCTAGCTTATTTAGATGTTAGTGACTTATGTAGTTACATGTAACAAGATTACATAATAGGATGCACTGTTTCAACAGCTGACGGAGTCCTAGCCTAGCTTATGTAGGTTGTAGTGACTTGTATAGTGACATGTAACAAGGTTACATAATAGGATATATTGTCACAACAGCTGATGGAGTCCTAGCCCAGCTTATTTAGGTGGTAGTGACTTAAATAGTGACATGTAACAAGATTACATAATAGGATGCATTGTTACAACAGCTGATGGAGTCCTAGCCTAGCTTATTTAGGTGGTAGTGACTTATGTAGTTACATGTAACAAGGTTACATAATAGGATGCCCTGTTACACTAGCTGACGGAGTCTTAGCCTAGCTTATTTAGGTGGTAGTGACTTATGTAGTTACATGTAACAAGGTTACATAATAGGATGCCCTTACACTAGCTGACGGAGTCCTAGCCTAGCTTATTTCGGTGGTAGTGACATATATAGTTACATGTAACAAGGTTACATATTAGGATGCATTGTTACAACAGCTGACAGAGTCCTAATCCAACTTATTTAGGTGGTAGTGACTTATATAGTTACATGTAATAAGGTTACATATTACGATGCATTGTTACAACAGCTGACAAGGTCCTAGCCTAGTTTATTTAGGTGGTAGTTACTTATATAGTTACATTTAAGAAGGTTAAGATGTATTGTTAGAACAGCTGATGGAGTCCTAGTCTAGTTTATTTAGGTGGTAGTGACTTATTTAAATACATGTAACAAGACTCCATAATAGGATGCATTGTCACAACACCTGATGGAGTCCTAGCCTAGCTTATTTAGGTGGTAGTGACTTATATAGTGACAAGTAACACGATTACATAATAGGATGCATTGTTACAACTACTGATGGAGTCCTAGCCTAGCTTATTTAGGTGGTAGTGACTTATGGTGTTACATGTAACAAGGTTACATAATAGGATGCAATGTTACAACAGCTGATGGAGTCCTAGCCTAGCTTATTTAGGTGGTAGTGATTTATGTAGTTACATGTATCAAGGTTACATAGCAGGATGCATTGTTACACTAGCTGATGGAGTCCTAGCATAGCTTATTTAGGTGGTAGTGACTTATGTAGTTACATGTAACAAGGTTACATATTACGATGCATTGTTACAACAGCTGACAAGGTCCTAGCCTTGTTTTTTTAGGTGGTAGTGACTTATATAGTTACATTTAACAAGGTTACATATTAGGATGTATTGTTAGAACAGCTGATGGAGTCCTAGTCCAGTTTATTTAGGTGGTAGTGACTTATATAGTTACAAGTAACACGATTACATAATAGGATGCATTGTTACAACAGCTGATGGAGTCCTAGCCTAGCTTATTTAGGTGGTAGTGACTTATGTTGTTACATGTAAGAAGGTTACATAGTAGGATGCATTGTTACACTAGGTGACGGAGTCCTAGCCTAGCTTTTTTAGGTTTTAGTGACTTATATAGTTACATGTAACAAGGTTACATATTAGGATGCATTGTTACAACAGCTGACAGAGTCATATACTAGCTTATTTAGGTGTTTGTGACTTATAGAGTTACATGTAACAAGGTTACATATTAGGATGCACTGTTACAATAACTGTTGGAGTCATAGCCTAGCTTATTTAGGTGTTAGTTACTAATGTTGTTACATGTAACAAGATTACATAATATGATGCATTGTTACAACAGCTGATGGAGTCCTAGCCTAGCTTAATTAGTTAGTAGTGACTTATATAGTTACATGTAACAAGGTTACATATTATGATGCATTGTTACACTAGCTGACGGAGTCCGAGCCTAGCTTATTTAGGTGGTAGAGACTTATATAGTTACATGTAACAAGGTTACATATTAGGATGCATTGTTACAACAGCTGACAGAGTCCTAGTCCAGATTATTTAGGTGGTAGTGACTTATATAGTTACATGTAACAAGGTTACATATTATTATGTATTGTTACAACAGCTGATGGAGTTCTAACCTATATTATTTAGGTGGTAGTGACTTATATAGTTACATGTAACAAGGTTACAAATTAGGATGCATTGTTACAACAGCTGACAGAGTACTAGTCCAACTTATTTAGGTGGTAGTGACTTATATTATTACATGTAACAAGGTTACATATTACGATGCATTGTTACAACAGCTGACAAGGTCCTAGCCTTGATTATTTAGGTCGTTGTGACTTATATAGTTACATTTAACAAGGTTACATAGTAGGATGCATTGTTAAAATATCTGACGGAGTCATAGTCTAGCTTATTTAGGTGCTAGTGACTTATGTAGTTACATGTAACAAGATTACATAATAGGATGCATTGTTACAACAGCTGACGGAGTCCTAGCCTAGCTTATTTAGCTGGTAGTGACTTATATAGTGACATGTATCAAGGTTACATAGCATGATGCATTGTTACACTAGCTGACGGAGTCCTAGCCTAGCTTATTTAGGTAGTAGTGACATATATAGATACATGTAACAAGGTTACATATTAGGATGTATTGTTAGAACAGCTGATGGAGTCCTACTCTAGCTTATTTAGGTGGTAGTGACTTATTTAGTTACATGTAACAAGATTACATAATAGGATGCATTATTACAACAGCTGATGGAGTCCTAGCCTAGCTTATTTAGGAAGTAGTGACATATATAGTTACATGTAACAAGTTTGCCTATTAGGATGTATTGTTACAACAGCTGTTGGAGTTCTAACCTATATTGTTTAGTTGGTAGTGACTTACATAGTTACATGTAACAAGGTTACATATTATGATGCATTGTTACAACAGCTGACAAGGGCCTAGCCAAGTTTATTTAGGTGGTAGTGACTTATATAGTTACATGTAACAAGGTTACATATTAGGATGTATTGTTAGAACAGCTAATGGAATCCTAGTCCAGTTTATTTAGGTGGTAGTGACATATATAGTTAAATGTAAAAAGATTACATAATAGGATGCATTGTTACAACAGCTGATGGAGTTCTAACCTATATTATTTAGGTGGTAGTGACTTATATAGTTACATGTAACAAGGTTACATATTACGATGCATTGTTACAACAGCTGACATGGTCCTAGCCTAGTTTATTTAGGTGGTAGTGACTTATATAGTTACCTTTAACAAGGTTACAAATTAGGATGTATTGTTAGAACAGCTGATGGAGTCCTAGTCCAGTTTATTTAGGTGGTAGTGACTTATATAGTTACATATAACAAGATTACATAATAGGATGAATTTTTACAACAGCTGATGGAATCCTATCCTAGCTTATTTAGGTGGTAGTGACTTATATAGTGACATGTAACAAGGTTACATAATAGGATGCATTGTTACAACAGCTGATGGAGTCCTAGCCTAGCTTATTTAGGTGGTAGTGACTTATGTTGTTACATGTAACAAGGTTACATAATAGGTTGCATTGTTACACTAGGTGACGGAGTCATAGCCCAGCTTCTTTAGGTGTTTGTGACATATAGTTACATGTAGCAAGGTTAAATATTATGATGCATTGTTACACTAGCTGACGGAGTTCGAGCCTAGCTTATTTAGGTGGTAGTGACTTATATAGTGACATGTAACAAGGTTACATATTAGGATGCATTGTTACAACAGCTGACAGAGTCCAAGTCCAGTTTATTTAGGTGGTAGTGACTTATTAATTTGCATGTAACAAGATTACATAATAGGATGCAATGTTACAACAGCTGATGGAGTCCTAGCCTAGCTTATTTAGGTGGTAGTGACTTATGTAGTTACATGTATCAAGGTTACATAATAGGATGTATTGTTACAACAGCTGACAGAGTCCTAGTTCAGCTTATTTAGGTGGTAGTGACTTAAATAGTTACATGTAACAAGATTACATAATAGGATGCAATGTTACAACAGCTGATGATGTCCTAGCCTAGCTTATTTAGGTGGTAGTGACTTATAGAGTGACAAGTAACAAGGTTACATAATAGGATGCAATGTTACAACAGCTGATGGAGTCCAAGCCTAGCTTATTTAGGTGGTAGTAACTTATATAGTGACATGTAACAAGATCACAAAATAGGATGCATTGTTACAACAGATGATGGAGTCCTAGCCTAGCTTATTTAGGTGGTAGTGACTTATGTTGTTACATGTAACAAGGTTACATAATAGGATGCATTGTTACACTAGGTGACGGAGTCCTAAACTAGCTTTTTCAGGTTTTAGTGACTTATATATTTACATGTAACAAGGTTTCATATTAGGATGCATTGTTACAACAGCTGATGGAGTCCTATACTAGCTTATTTAGGTGTTTGTGACTAATATAGTTACATATCACAAGGTTACATATTAGGATGCATTGTTACAATAACTGACGGAGTCATAGCCTAGCTTATTAAGGTGTTAGTGACTTATGTAGTTACATGTAACAAGATTACATAATAGGATGCATTGTTTCAACAGCTGACAGTGTCCTAGCCTAGCTTATTTAGGTGGTAGTGACTTATATAGTGACATGTAACAAGGTTACATAATAGGATGTATTGTTACAACAGCTGACAGAGTCCTAGTCCAGCTTATTTAGGTGGTAGTGACTTATTAATTTGCATGTAACAAGATTACATAATAGGATGCAATGTTACAACAGCTGATGGAGTCCTAGCCTAGCTTATTTAGGTGGTAGTGACTTATATAGTTACATGTAACAAGGTTACATATTAGGATGCATTGTTACAACAGCTGACAGAGTCATATACTAGCTTATTTAGGTGTTTGTGACTTATAGAGTTACATGTAACAAGGTTACATATTAGGATGCACTGTTACAATAACTGTTGGAGTCATAGCCTAGCTTATTTAGGTGTTAGTTACTAATGTTGTTACATGTAACAAGATTACATAATATGATGCATTGTTACAACAGCTGATGGAGTCCTAGCCTAGCTTAATTAGTTAGTAGTGACTTATATAGTTACATGTAACAAGGTTACATATTATGATGCATTGTTACACTAGCTGACGGAGTCCGAGCCTAGCTTATTTAGGTGGTAGAGACTTATATAGTTACATGTAACAAGGTTACATATTAGGATGCATTGTTACAACAGCTGACAGAGTCCTAGTCCAGATTATTTAGGTGGTAGTGACTTATATAGTTACATGTAAACAAGGTTACATATTATTATGTATTGTTACAACAGCTGATGGAGTTCTAACCTATATTATTTAGGTGGTAGTGACTTATATAGTTACATGTAACAAGGTTACAAATTAGGATGCATTGTTACAACAGCTGACAGAGTACTAGTCCAACTTATTTAGGTGGTAGTGACTTATATTATTACATGTAACAAGGTTACATATTACGATGCATTGTTACAACAGCTGACAAGGTCCTAGCCTTGATTATTTAGGTCGTTGTGACTTATATAGTTACATTTAACAAGGTTACATAGTAGGATGCATTGTTAAAATATCTGACGGAGTCATAGTCTAGCTTATTTAGGTGCTAGTGACTTATGTAGTTACATGTAACAAGATTACATAATAGGATGCATTGTTACAACAGCTGACGGAGTCCTAGCCTAGCTTATTTAGCTGGTAGTGACTTATATAGTGACATGTATCAAGGTTACATAGCATGATGCATTGTTACACTAGCTGACGGAGTCCTAGCCTAGCTTATTTAGGTGGTAGTGACATATATAGATACATGTAACAAGGTTACATATTAGGATGTATTGTTAGAACAGCTGATGGAGTCCTACTCTAGCTTATTTAGGTGGTAGTGACTTATTTAGTTACATGTAACAAGATTACATAATAGGATGCATTATTACAACAGCTGATGGAGTCCTAGCCTAGCTTATTTAGGAAGTAGTGACATATATAGTTACATGTAACAAGTTTGCCTATTAGGATGTATTGTTACAACAGCTGTTGGAGTTCTAACCTATATTGTTTAGTTGGTAGTGACTTATATAGTTACATGTAAACAAGGTTACATATTATGATGCATTGTTACAACAGCTGACAAGGGCCTAGCCAAGTTTATTTAGGTGGTAGTGACTTATATAGTTACATGTAACAAGGTTACATATTAGGATGTATTGTTAGAACAGCTAATGGAATCCTAGTCCAGTTTATTTAGGTGGTAGTGACATATATAGTTAAATGTAAAAAGATTACATAATAGGATGCATTGTTACAACAGCTGATGGAGTTCTAACCTATATTATTTAGGTGGTAGTGACTTATATAGTTACATGTAACAAGGTTACATATTACGATGCATTGTTACAAACAGCTGACATGGTCCTAGCCTAGTTTATTTAGGTGGTAGTGACTTATATAGTTACCTTTAACAAGGTTACAAATTAGGATGTATTGTTAGAACAGCTGATGGAGTCCTAGTCCAGTTTATTTAGGTGGTAGTGACTTATATAGTTACATATAACAAGATTACATAATAGGATGAATTTTTACAACAGCTGATGGAATCCTATCCTAGCTTATTTAGGTGGTAGTGACTTATATAGTGACATGTAACAAGGTTACATAATAGGATGCATTGTTACAACAGCTGATGGAGTCCTAGCCTAGCTTATTTAGGTGGTAGTGACTTATGTTGTTACATGTAACAAGGTTACATAATAGGTTGCATTGTTACACTAGGTGACGGAGTCATAGCCCAGCTTCTTTAGGTGTTTGTGACATATAGTTACATGTAGCAAGGTTAAATATTATGATGCATTGTTACACTAGCTGACGGAGTTCGAGCCTAGCTTATTTAGGTGGTAGTGACTTATATAGTGACATGTAACAAGGTTACATATTAGGATGCATTGTTACAACAGCTGACAGAGTCCAAGTCCAGTTTATTTAGGTGGTAGTGACTTATTAATTTGCATGTAACAAGATTACATAATAGGATGCAATGTTACAACAGCTGATGGAGTCCTAGCCTAGCTTATTTAGGTGGTAGTGACTTATGTAGTTACATGTATCAAGGTTACATAATAGGATGTATTGTTACAACAGCTGACAGAGTCCTAGTTCAGCTTATTTAGGTGGTAGTGACTTAAATAGTTACATGTAACAAGATTACATAATAGGATGCAATGTTACAACAGCTGATGATGTCCTAGCCTAGCTTATTTAGGTGGTAGTGACTTATAGAGTGACAAGTAACAAGGTTACATAATAGGATGCAATGTTACAACAGCTGATGGAGTCCAAGCCTAGCTTATTTAGGTGGTAGTAACTTATATAGTGACATGTAACAAGATCACAAAATAGGATGCATTGTTACAACAGATGATGGAGTCCTAGCCTAGCTTATTTAGGTGGTAGTGACTTATGTTGTTACATGTAACAAGGTTACATAATAGGATGCATTGTTACACTAGGTGACGGAGTCCTAAACTAGCTTTTTCAGGTTTTAGTGACTTATATATTTACATGTAACAAGGTTTCATATTAGGATGCATTGTTACAACAGCTGATGGAGTCCTATACTAGCTTATTTAGGTGTTTGTGACTAATATAGTTACATATCACAAGGTTACATATTAGGATGCATTGTTACAATAACTGACGGAGTCATAGCCTAGCTTATTAAGGTGTTAGTGACTTATGTAGTTACATGTAACAAGATTACATAATAGGATGCATTGTTTCAACAGCTGACAGTGTCCTAGCCTAGCTTATTTAGGTGGTAGTGACTTATATAGTGACATGTAACAAGGTTACATAATAGGATGTATTGTTACAACAGCTGACAGAGTCCTAGTCCAGCTTATTTAGGTGGTAGTGACTTATTAATTTGCATGTAACAAGATTACATAATAGGATGCAATGTTACAACAGCTGATGGAGTCCTAGCCTAGCTTATTTAGGTGGTAGTGACTTATGTAGTTACATGTATCAAGGTTACATAGCAGGATGCATTGTTACACTAGCTGACAGAGTCCTAGCCTAGCTTATTTAGGTTGTAGTGACATATAGTTACATGTAACAAGGTTACATATTATGATGCATTGTCACACTAGCTGACGGAGTCCTAGCCTAGCTTTTTTAGGTGTTAGAGACTTATATAGTGACATGTAAAAAGGTTACATATTAGGATGCATTGTTACAACAGCTGACAGAGTCCAAGTCCAGTTTATTTAGGTGGTAGTGACTTATATAGTTACATGTAACAAGGTTACATATTACGATGCATTGTTACAATAACTGACGGAGTCATAGCCTAGCTTATTTAGCTGGTAGTGACTTATATAGTGACATGTAACAAGGTTACATATTAGGATGCATTTTTACAACAGCTGACGGAGTCCTAGCCTAGCTTATTTAGGTGGTAGTGACTTATATAGTGACATGTAACAAGGTTACATAATAGGATGTATTGTTACAACAGCTGACAGAGTCCTAGTTCATCTTATTTAGGTGGTAGTGACTTATATAGTTACATGTAACAAGATTACATAATAGGATGCAATTTTACAACAGCTGATGGAGTCCTAGCCTAGCTTATTTAGGTGGTAGTGACTTATAGAGTGACATGTAACAAGGTTACATAATAGGATGTATTTTTACAACAGCTGACGGTGGTAGTGACTTATATAGGTGTCCGAGCCTAGCTTATTTAGGTGGTAGTGACTTATATAGTTACATGTAACAAGGTTACATGTTAGGATGCATTGTTACAACAGCTGACAGTGTCCTAGCCAAGTTTATTTAGGTTGTTGTGACTTATGTTGTTACATGTAACAAGGTTACATAATAGGATGCATTGTTACACTAGGTGACGGAGTCCTAGCCTAGCTTATTTAGGTTTTAGTGACTTATATAGTTACATGTAAAAAGGTTTCATATTAGGATGCATTGTTACAACAACTGACGGAGTCCTAGCCTAGCTTTTTTAGGTGGTAGTTACTTATATAGTTACATTTAACAAGGTTACATATTAAGATGTATTGTTAGAACAGCTGATGGAGTCCTAGTCTAGTTTATTTAGGTGGTAGTGACTTATTTAAATACATGTAACAAGACTCCATAATAGGATGCATTGTCACAACACCTGATGGAGTCCTAGCCTAGCTTATTTAGGTGGTAGTGACTTATATAGTGACAAGTAACACGATTACATAATAGGATGCATTGTTACAACTACTGATGGAGTCCTAGCCTAGCTTATTTAGGTGGTAGTGACTTATGGTGTTACATGTAACAAGGTTACATAATAGGATGCAATGTTACAACAGCTGATGGAGTCCTAGCCTAGCTTATTTAGGTGGTAGTGATTTATGTAGTTACATGTATCAAGGTTACATAGCAGGATGCATTGTTACACTAGCTGATGGAGTCCTAGCATAGCTTATTTAGGTGGTAGTGACTTATGTAGTTACATGTAACAAGGTTACATAATAGGATTCATTGTTACAACAGCTGACAGAGTGCTAATCCAATTTATTTAGGTGGTAGTGACTTATATAGTTACATGTAACAAGGTTACATATTACGATGCATTGTTACAACAGCTGACAAGGTCCTAGCCTTGTTTTTTTAGGTGGTAGTGACTTATATAGTTACATTTAACAAGGTTACATATTAGGATGTATTGTTAGAACAGCTGATGGAGTCCTAGTCCAGTTTATTTAGGTGGTAGTGACTTATATAGTTACAAGTAACACGATTACATAATAGGATGCATTGTTACAACAGCTGATGGAGTCCTAGCCTAGCTTATTTAGGTGGTAGTGACTTATGTTGTTACATGTAACAAGGTTACATAGTAGGATGCATTGTTACACTAGGTGACGGAGTCCTAGCCTAGCTTTTTTAGGTTTTAGTGACTTATAGAGTTACATGTAACAAGGTTACATATTAGGATGCACTGTTACAATAACTGTTGGAGTCATAGCCTAGCTTATTTAGGTGTTAGTTACTAATGTTGTTACATGTAACAAGATTACATAATATGATGCATTGTTACAACAGCTGATGGAGTCCTAGCCTAGCTTAATTAGTTAGCAGTGACTTATATAGTTACATGTAACAAGGTTACATATTATGATGCATTGTTACACTAGCTGACGGAGTCCGAGCCTAGCTTATTTAGGTGGTAGAGACTTATATAGTTACATGTAACAAGGTTACATATTAGGATGCATTGTTACAACAGCTGACAGAGTCCTAGTCCAGATTATTTAGGTGGTAGTGACTTATATAGTTACATGTAACAAGGTTACATATTATTATGTATTGTTACAACAGCTGATGGAGTTCTAACCTATATTATTTAGGTGGTAGTGACTTATATAGTTACATGTAACAAGGTTACAAATTAGGATGCATTGTTACAACAGCTGACAGAGTACTAGTCCAACTTATTTAGGTGGTAGTGACTTATATTATTACATGTAACAAGGTTACATATTACGATGCATTGTTACAACAGCTGACAAGGTCCTAGCCTTGATTATTTAGGTCGTTGTGACTTATATAGTTACATTTAACAAGGTTACATAGTAGGATGCATTGTTAAAATATCTGACGGAGTCATAGTCTAGCTTATTTAGGTGCTAGTGACTTATGTAGTTACATGTAACAAGATTACATAATAGGATGCATTGTTACAACAGCTGACGGAGTCCTAGCCTAGCTTATTTAGCTGGTAGTGACTTATATAGTGACATGTATCAAGGTTACATAGCATGATGCATTGTTACACTAGCTGACGGAGTCCTAGCCTAGCTTATTTAGGTGGTAGTGACATATATAGATACATGTAACAAGGTTACATATTAGGATGTATTGTTAGAACAGCTGATGGAGTCCTACTCTAGCTTATTTAGGTGGTAGTGACTTATTTAGTTACATGTAACAAGATTACATAATAGGATGCATTGTTACAACAGCTGATGGAGTTCTAACCTATATTATTTAGGTGGTAGTGACTTATATAGTTACATGTAACAAGGTTACATATTACGATGCATTGTTACAACAGCTGACATGGTCCTAGCCTAGTTTATTTAGGTGGTAGTGACTTATATAGTTACCTTTAACAAGGTTACAAATTAGGATGTATTGTTAGAACAGCTGATGGAGTCCTAGTCCAGTTTATTTAGGTGGTAGTGACTTATATAGTTACATATAACAAGATTACATAATAGGATGAATTTTTACAACAGCTGATGGAATCCTATCCTAGCTTATTTAGGTGGTAGTGACTTATATAGTGACATGTAACAAGGTTACATAATAGGATGCATTGTTACAACAGCTGATGGAGTCCTAGCCTAGCTTATTTAGGTGGTAGTGACTTATGTTGTTACATGTAACAAGGTTACATAATAGGTTGCATTGTTACACTAGGTGACGGAGTCATAGCCCAGCTTCTTTAGGTGTTTGTGACATATAGTTACATGTAGCAAGGTTAAATATTATGATGCATTGTTACACTAGCTGACGGAGTTCGAGCCTAGCTTATTTAGGTGGTAGTGACTTATATAGTGACATGTAACAAGGTTACATATTAGGATGCATTGTTACAACAGCTGACAGAGTCCAAGTCCAGTTTATTTAGGTGGTAGTGACTTATTAATTTGCATGTAACAAGATTACATAATAGGATGCAATGTTACAACAGCTGATGGAGTCCTAGCCTAGCTTATTTAGGTGGTAGTGACTTATGTAGTTACATGTATCAAGGTTACATAATAGGATGTATTGTTACAACAGCTGACAGAGTCCTAGTTCAGCTTATTTAGGTGGTAGTGACTTAAATAGTTACATGTAACAAGATTACATAATAGGATGCAATGTTACAACAGCTGATGATGTCCTAGCCTAGCTTATTTAGGTGGTAGTGACTTATAGAGTGACAAGTAAACAAGGTTACATAATAGGATGCAATGTTACAACAGCTGATGGAGTCCAAGCCTAGCTTATTTAGGTGGTAGTAACTTATATAGTGACATGTAACAAGATCACAAAATAGGATGCATTGTTACAACAGATGATGGAGTCCTAGCCTAGCTTATTTAGGTGGTAGTGACTTATGTTGTTACATGTAACAAGGTTACATAATAGGATGCATTGTTACACTAGGTGACGGAGTCCTAAACTAGCTTTTTCAGGTTTTAGTGACTTATATATTTACATGTAACAAGGTTTCATATTAGGATGCATTGTTACAACAGCTGATGGAGTCCTATACTAGCTTATTTAGGTGTTTGTGACTAATATAGTTACATATCACAAGGTTACATATTAGGATGCATTGTTACAATAACTGACGGAGTCATAGCCTAGCTTATTAAGGTGTTAGTGACTTATGTAGTTACATGTAACAAGATTACATAATAGGATGCATTGTTTCAACAGCTGACAGTGTCCTAGCCTAGCTTATTTAGGTGGTAGTGACTTATATAGTGACATGTAACAAGGTTACATAATAGGATGTATTGTTACAACAGCTGACAGAGTCCTAGTCCAGCTTATTTAGGTGGTAGTGACTTATTAATTTGCATGTAACAAGAT
The DNA here is from genome assembly GCA_030435695.1 of Brachymystax lenok tsinlingensis. Taxonomy (NCBI): domain Eukaryota; kingdom Metazoa; phylum Chordata; class Actinopteri; order Salmoniformes; family Salmonidae; genus Brachymystax; species Brachymystax lenok. Next base: position 607,452 of record JAGFMH010000048.1, on the reverse strand, counting down.
TACATAATAGGATGCAATGTTACAACAGCTGATGGAGTCCTAGCCTAGCTTATTTAGGTGGTAGTGACTTATGTAGTTACATGTATCAAGGTTACATAGCAGGATGCATTGTTACACTAGCTGACAGAGTCCTAGCCTAGCTTATTTAGGTTGTAGTGACATATAGTTACATGTAACAAGGTTACATATTATGATGCATTGTCACACTAGCTGACGGAGTCCTAGCCTAGCTTTTTAGGTGTTAGAGACTTATATAGTGACATGTAAAAGGTTACATATTAGGATGCATTGTTACAACAGCTGACAGAGTCCAAGTCCAGTTTATTTAGGTGGTAGTGACTTATATAGTTACATGTAACAAGGTTACATATTACGATGCATTGTTACAATAACTGACGGAGTCATAGCCTAGCTTATTTAGCTGGTAGTGACTTATATAGTGACATGTAACAAGGTTACATATTAGGATGCATTTTTACAACAGCTGACGGAGTCCTAGCCTAGCTTATTTAGGTGGTAGTGACTTATATAGTGACATGTAACAAGGTTACATAATAGGATGTATTGTTACAACAGCTGACAGAGTCCTAGTTCATCTTATTTAGGTGGTAGTGACTTATATAGTTACATGTAACAAGATTACATAATAGGATGCAATGTTACAACAGCTGATGGAGTCCTAGCCTAGCTTATTTAGGTGGTAGTGACTTATAGAGTGACATGTAACAAGGTTACATAATAGGATGTATTTTTACAACAGCTGACAGAGTCCTAGTTCAGCTTATTTAGGTGGTAGTGACTTATATAGTTACATGTAACAAGATTACATAATAGGATGCAATGTTACAACAGCTGATGGAGTCCAAGCCTAGCTTATTTAGGTGGTAGTAACTTATATAGTGACATGTAACAAGATTACATAATAGGATGCATTGTTACAACAGCTGATGGAGTCCTATCCTAGCTTATTTAGGAAGTAGTGACTTATGTTGTTACATGTAATAAGGTTACTTAATAGGATGCATTGTTACACTAGGTGACGGAGTCCTAAACTAGCTTTTTCAGGTTTTAGTGACTTATATAGTTACATGTAACAAGGTTTCATATTAGGATGCATTGTTACAACAGGTGATGGAGTCCTATACCAGCTTATTTAGGTGTTGGTGACTAATATAGTTACATATCACAAGGTTACATATTAGGATGCATTGTTACACTAACTGATGGAGTCATAGCCTAGCTTATTTAGGTGTTAGTGACTTATGTAGTTACATGTAACAAGATTACATAATAGGATGCATTGTTTCAACAGCTAACAGAGTCCTAGCCTAGCTTATTTAGGTGGTAGTGACTTATATAGTGACATGTAACAAGGTTACATAATAGGATGTATTGTTACAACAGCTGACAGAGTCCTAGTCCAGCTTATTTAGGTGGTAGTGACATATAGTTACATGTAACAAGGTTATATATTATGATACATTGTTACACTACCTGACGGAGTCCGAGCCTAGCTTATTTAGGTGGTAGTGACTTATATAGTTACATGTAACAAGGTTACATGTTAGGATGCATTGTTACAACAGCTGACAGTGTCCTAGCCAAGTTTATTTAGGTTGTTGTGACTTATGTTGTTACATGTAACAAGGTTACATAATAGGATGCATTGTTACACTAGGTGACGGAGTCCTAGCCTAGCTTATTTAGGTTTTAGTGACTTATATAGTTACATGTAAAAAGGTTTCATATTAGGATGCATTGTTACAACAACTGACGGAGTCCTAGCCTAGCTTTTTTAGGTGTTAGAGACTTATATAGTGACATGTAACAAGGTTACATATTAGGATGCATTGTTACAACAGCTGACAGAGTCCAAGTCCAGTTTATTTAGGTGGTAGTGACTTATATAGTTACATGTAACAAGGTTACATATTACGATGCATTGTTACAATAACTGACGGAGTCATAGCCTAGCTTATTTAGCTGGTAGTGACTTATATAGTTGCATGTAACAAGATTACATAATAGGATGCAATGTTACAACAGCTGATGGAGTCCTAGCATAGCTTAATTAGTTAGTAGTGACTTATGTAGTTACATGTATCAAGGTTACATAGCAGGATGCATTGTTACACTAACTGAGGGAGTCCTATCCTAGCTTATTTAGGTGGTAGTGACATATAGTTACATGTAACAAGGTTATATATTATGATACATTGTTACACTAGCTGACGGAGTCCGAGCCTAGCTTATTTAGGTGGTAGTGACTTATATAGTGACATGTTACAAGGTTACATAATAGGATGTATTGTTACAACAGCTGACAGAGTCTTAGTTCATCTTATTTAGGTGGTAGTGACTTATATAGTTACATGTAACAAGATTACATAATAGGATGCAATGTTACAACAGCTGATGGAGTCCTAGCCTAGCTTATTTAGGTGGTAGTGACTTATAGAGTGACATGTAACAAGGTTACATAATAGGATGTATTTTTACAACAGCTGACAGAGTCCTAGTTCAGCTTATTTAGGTGGTAGTGACTTATATAGTTACATGTAACAAGATTACATAATAGGATGCAATGTTACAACAGCTGATGGAGTCCAATTCTAGCTTATTTAGGTGGTAGTAACTTATATAGTGCCATGTAACAAGATTACATAATAGGATGCATTGTTACAACAGCTGATGGAGTCCTATCCTAGCTTATTTAGGAAGTAGTGACTTATATAGTTACATGTAACAAGGTTTCATATTAGGATGCATTGCTACAACAGGTGATGGAGTCCTATACCAGCTTATTTAGGTGTTGGTGACTAATATAGTTACATATCACAAGGTTACATATTAGGATGCATTGTTACAATAACTGATGGAGTCATAGCCTAGCTTATTTAGGTGTTAGTGACTTATGTAGTTACATGTAACAAGATTACATAATAGGATGCATTGTTTCAACAGCTAACAGAGTCCTAGCCTAGCTTATTTAGGTGGTAGTGACTTATATAGTGACATGTAACAAGGTTACATAATAGGATGTATTGTTACAACAGCTGACAGAGTCCTAGTCCAGCTTATTTAGGTGGTAGTGACATATAGTTACATGTAACAAGGTTATATATTATGATACATTGTTACACTAGCTGACGGAGTCCGAGCCTAGCTTATTTAGGTGGTAGTGACTTATATAGTTACATGTAACAAGGTTACATATTAGGATGCATTGTTACAACAGCTGACAAGGTCCTAGCCAAGTTTATTTAGGTTGTTGTGACTTATGTTGTTACATGTAACAAGGTTACTTAATAGGATGCATTGTTACGCTAGGTGACGGAGTCCTAAACTAGCTTTTTCAGGTTTTAGTGACTTATATAGTTACATGTAACAAGGTTTCATATTAGGATGCATTGTTACAACAGCTGATGGAGTCCTATACCAGCTTATTTAGGTGTTTGTGACTAATATAGTTACATATCACAAGGTTACATATTAGGATGCATTGTTACAATAACTGATGGAGTCATAGCCTAGCTTATTTAGGTGGTAGTGACTTATATAGTGACATGTAACAAGGTTACATAATAGGATGTATTGTTACAACAGCTGACAGAGTCCTAGTCCAGCTTATTTAGGTGGTAGTGACTTAAATAGTTGCATGTAACAAGATTACATAATAGGATGCAATGTTACAACAGCTTATGGAGTCCTAGCCTAGCTAAATTAGTTAGTAGTGACTTATGTAGTTACATGTATCAAGGTTACATAGCAGGATGCATTGTTACACTAACTGAGGGAGTCCTATCCTAGCTTATTTAGGTGGTAGTGACATATAGTTACATGTAACAAGGTTATATATTATGATACATTGTTACACTAGCTGACGGAGTCCGAGCCTAGCTTATTTAGGTGGTAGTGACTTATATAGTTACATGTAACAAGGTTACATATATTATGATGCATTGTTACAACAGCTGACAAGGTCCTTGCCTAGTTTATTTAGGTTGTTGTGACTTATGTTGTTACATGTAACAAGATTACGTAATAGGATGCAATGTTACAACAACTGATGGAGTCCTAGCCTAGCTTAATTAGTTAGTAGTGACTTATGTAGTTACATGTATCAAGGTTACATAGCAGGATGCATTGTTACACTAACTGACAGAGTCCTAGCCTAGCTTATTTAGGTGGTAGTGACATATAGTTACATGTAACAAGGTTATATATTATGATACATTGTTACACTAGCTGACGGAGTCCGAGCCTAGCTTATTTAGGTGGTAGTGACTTATATAGTTACATGTAACAAGGTTACATATTAGGATGTATTGTTACAACAGCTGACAAGGTCCTAGCCTAGTTTATTTAGGTTGTTGTGACTTATGTTGTTACATGTAACAAGGTTACATAATAGGATGCATTGTTACACTAGGTGACGGAGTCCTAGCCTAGCTTATTTAGGTTTTAGTGACTTATATAGTTACATGTAACAAGGTTTCATATTAGGATGCATTTTTACAACAGCTGACGGAGTCCTATACTAGCTTATTTAGGTGTTTTTGACTAATATAGTTGCATGTAACAAGGTTACATAGCAGGATGCATTGTTACACTAGCTGACGGAGTCCTAGCCTAGCTTAATTAGGTGGTAGTGACATATAGTTACATGTAACAAAGTTATATATTATGATGCATTGTTACACTAGCTGACGGAGTCCGAGCCTAGCTTATTTAGGTAGTTGTGACTTATATAGTTACATGTAACAAGGTTACATATTAGGATGCATTGTTACAACAGCTGATGGAGTCCTAGCCCAGTTTATTTAGGTGGTAGTGACTTATATAGTTACATTTAACAAGGTTACATATTATTATGTATTGTTACAACAGCTGATGGAGTTCTAACCTATATTATTTAGGTGTTAGTGACTTATATAGTTACATGTAACAAGGTTACATATTAGGATGCATTGTTACAACACCTGACAGAGTCCTAGTCCAACTTATTTAGGTGGTAGTGACTTATATAGTTACATGAAACAAGATTACATAATAGGATGCATTATTACAACAGCTGATGGAGTCCTAGCCTAGCTTATTTAGGTGGTAGTCACATATATAGTGCCATGTAACAAGATTACATAATAGGATGCATTGTTACAACAGCTGATGGAGTCCTATCCTAGCTTATTTAGGTGGTAGTGACTTATGTTGTTACATGTAACAAGGTTACATAATAGGATGCATTGTTACACTAGGTGACGGAGTCCTAAACTAGCTTTTTCAGGTTTTAGTGACTTATATAGTTACATGTAACAAGGTTTCATATTAGGATGCATTGTTACAACAGCTGATGGAGTCCTATACCAGCTTATTTAGAAGTTTGTGACTAATATAGTTACATATCACAAGGTTACACATTAGGATGCATTGTTACAATAACTGATGGAGTCATAACCTATCTTATTTAGGTGTTAGTGACTTATGTATTTACATGTAACAAGATTACATAATAAGATGCATTGTTTCAACAGCTAACAGTGTCCTAGCCTAGCTTATTTAGGTGGTAGTGACTTATATAGTGACATGTAACAAGGTTACATAATAGGATGTATTGTTACAACAGCTGACAGAGTCCTAGTCCATCTTATTTAGGTGGTAGTGACTTATATAGTTGCATGTAACAAGATTACATAATAGGATGCAATGTTACACCAGCTGATGGAGTCCTAGCCTAGCTTAATTAGTTAGTAGTGACTTATGTAGTTACATGTATCAAGGTTCCATATTAGGATGCATTGTTACACTAACTGACGGAGTCCTAGCCTAGCTTATTTAGGTGGTAGTGACATATAGTTACATGTAACAAGGTTATATATTATGTTACATTGTTACACTAGCTGACGGAGTCCGAGCCTAGCTTATTTAGGTGGTAGTGACTTATATAGTTACATGTAACAAGGTTACATATTAGGATGCATTGTTACAACAGCTGACAAGGTCCTAGCCTAGTTTATTTAGGTTGTTGTGACTTATGTTGTTACATGTAACAAGGTTACATAATAGGATGCATTGTTACACTAGGTGACGGAGTCCTAGCCTAGCTTATTTAGGTTTTAGTGACTTATATAGTTACATGTAACAAGGTTCCATATTAGGATGCATTGTTACAACAGCTGACGGAGTCCTATACTAGCTTATTTAGGTGTTTGTGACTAATATAGTTGCATGTAACAAGGTTACATAGCAGGATGCATTGTTACACTAGCTGACGGAGTCCTAGCCTACTTTATTTAGGTGGTAGTGACATATATAGTTACATGTAACAAGATTACATAATAGGATGCATTATTACAACAGCTGATGGAGTCCTAGCCTAGCTTATTTAGGTATTAGTCACATATATAGTGACATGTAACAAGGTTACATAATAGGATGTATTGTTACAACAGCTAACAGAGTCCTAGTCCAGCTTTTTTAGGTGGTAGTGACTTATAAAGTTACATGTAACAAGATTACATAATAGGATGCAATGTTACAACAGCTGACAGAGTCCTAGCCTAGCTTATTTAGGTGGTAGTGACTTATGTAGTTACATGTATCAAGTTTACATAGCAGGATGCATTGTTACACTAGCTGACGGAGTCCTAGCCTACTTTATTTAGGTGGTAGTGACATATAGTTACATGTAACAAGGTTACATATTAGGATGCATTGTTACAACAGCTGACAGAGTCCTAGTCCAGTTTATTTAGGTGGTAGTGACTTATATAGTTACATGTAACAAGATTACATAATAGGATGCATTATTACAACAGCTGATGGAGTCCTAGCCTAGCTTATTTAGGTGGTAGTGACTTATATAGTTACATGTAACAAGGTTACATATTAAGATGCATTGTTACAACAGCTGACAGAGTCCTTGTCCAGTTTATTTAGGTGGTAGTGACTTATATAGTTACATGTAACAAGGTTACATATTATTATGTATTGTTACAACAGCTGATGGAGTTCTAACCTATATTATTTAGGTGGTAGTGACTTATATGGTTACATGTAGCAAGGTTACATATTAGGATGCATTGTTACAACACCTGACAGAGTCCTAGTCCAACTTATTTAGGTGGTAGTGACTTATATAGTGACATGTAACAAGGTTACATAATAGGATGTATTGTTAGAACAGCTGATGGAGTCCTAGTCCAGTTTATTTAGGTGGTAGTGACTTATATAGTTACATGTAACAAGATTACATAATAGGATGCATTATTACAACAGCTGATGGAGTCCTAGCCTATCTTATTTAGGTGGTAGTCACATATATAGTTACATTTAACAAGGTTACATATTATTATGTATTGTTACAACAGCTGATGGAGTTCTAACCTATATTATTTAGGTGGTAGTGACTTATATAGTTACATGTAACAAGGTTACATATTAGGATGCATTGTTACAACATCTGACAGAGTCTTAGTCCAACTTATTTAGGTGGTAGTGACTTATATAGTTACATGAAACAAGATTACATAATAGGATGCATTATTACAACAGCTGATGGAGTCCTAGCCTAGCTTATTTAGGTGGTAGTCACATATATAGTGCCATGTAACAAGATTACATAATAGGATGCATTGTTACAAGAGCTGATGGAGTCCTATCCTAGCTTATTTAGGTGGTAGTGACTTATGTTGTTACATGTAACAAGGTTACATAATAGGATGCATTGTTACACTAGGTGGCGGAGTCCTAAACTAGCTTTAACAGGTTTTAGTTACTTATATAGTTACATGTAACAAGGTTTCATATTAGGATGCATTGTTACAACAGCTGATGGAGTCCTATACCAGCTTATTTAGGTGTTTGTGACTAATATAGTTACATATCACAAGGTTACATATTAGGATGCATTGTTACAATAACTGATGGAGTCATAGCCTAGCTTATTTAGGTGTTAGTGACTTATGTAGTTACATGTAACAAGATTACATAATAGGATGCATTGTTTCAACAGCTAACAGAGTCCTAGCCTAGTTTATTTAGGTGGTAGTGACTTATATAGTGACATGTAACAAGGTTACATAATAGGATGTATTGTTACAACAGCTGACAGAGTCCTAGTCCAGCTTATTTAGGTGGTAGTGACTTATATAGTTGCATGTAACAAGATTACATAATAGGATGTATTGTTACAACAGCTGATGGAGTCCTAGCATAGCTTAATTAGTTAGTAGTGACTTATGTAGTTACATGTATCAAGGTTCCATATTAGGATGCATTGTTACACTAACTGACGGAGTCCTAGCCTAGCTTATTTAGGTGGTAGTGACATATAGTTACATCTAACAAGGTTATATATTATGATACATTGTTACACTAGCTGATGGAGTCCGAGCCTAGCTTATTTAGGTGGTAGTGACATATATAGTTACATGTAACAAGGCTACATATTACGATGCTTTGTTACAACAGCTATCAAGGTCCTAGCCTAGTTTATTTAGGTTGTTGTGACTTATGTAGTTACATGTATCAAGGTTCCATATTAGGATGCATTGTTACACTAACTGAAGGAGTCCTAGCCTAGCTTAATTAGGTGGTAGTGACCTTTAGTTACATGTAACAAAGTTATATATTATGATGCATTGTTACACTAGCTGACGGAGTCCTAGTCCAGTTTATTTAGGTGGTAGTGACTTATATAGTTACATGTAACAAGATTACATAATAGGATGCATTATTACAACAGCTGATGGAGTCCTAGCCTAGCTTATTTAGGTATTAGTCACATATATAGTGACATGTAACAAGGTTACATAATAGGATGTATTGTTACAACAGCTGACAGAGTCCTAGTCCAGCTTTTTTAGGTGGTAGTGACTTATATAGTTACATGTAACAAGATTACATAATAGGATGCAATGTTACAACAGCTGACAGAGTCCTAGCCTAGCTTATTTAGGTGGTAGTGACTTATGTAGTTACATGTATCAAGTTTACATAGCAGGATGCATTGTTACACTAGCTGACGGAGTCCGAGCCTAGCTTATTTAGGTGGTAGTGACATATAGTTACATGTAACAATGTTACATATTATGATGCATTGTTACACTAGCTGACGGAGTCCGAGCCTAGCTTATTTAGGTGGTAGTGACTTATATAGTTACATGTAACAAGGTTACATATTAGGATGCATTGTTACAACAGCTGACAGAGTCCTAGTCCAGTTTATTTAGGTGGTAGTGACTTATATAGTTACATGTAACAAGATTAAATAATAGGATGCAATATTACAACAGCTGATGGAGTCCTAGCCTAGCTTATTTAGGTGGTAGTCACATATATAGTTACATTTAACAAGGTTACATATTATTATATATTGTTACAACAGCTGATGGAGTACTAACCTATATTATTTAGGTGGTAGTGACTTATATAGTTACATGTAACAAGGTTACATATTAGGATGCATTGTTACAACACCTGACAGAGTCCTAGTCCAACTTATTTAGGTGGTAGTGACTTATGGTGTTACATGTAACAAGGTTACATAATAGGATGCAATGTTACAACAGCTGATGGAGTCCTAGCCTAGCTTATTTAGGTGGTAGTCACATATATAGTTACATGTAACAAGGTTACATATTATGATGTATTGTTACAACAGCTGATGGAGTTCTAACCTAGCTTATTTAGGTGGTAGTGACTTATATAGTTACATGTAACAAGGTTACATATTAGGATGCATTGTTACAACAGCTGACAGAGTCCTTGTCCAGTTTATTTAGGTGGTAGTGACTTATATAGTGACATGTAACAAGGTTACATAATAGGATGTATTGTTAGAACAGCTGATGGAGTCCTAGTCCAGTTTATTTAGGTGGTAGTGACTTATATAGTTACATGTAACAAGATTACATAATAGGATGCATTATTACAACAGCTGATGGAGTCCTAGCCTATCTTATTTAGGTGGTAGTCACATATATAGTTACATTTAACAAGGTTACATATTATTATGTATTGTTACAACAGCTGATGGAGTTCTAACCTATATTATTTAGGTGGTAGTGACTTATATAGTTACATGTAACAAGGTTACATATTAAGATGCATTGTTACAACATCTGACAGAGTCTTAGTCCAACTTATTTAGGTGGTAGTGACTTATTTAGTTACATGTAACAAGATTACATAATAGGATGCATTGTTACAACCGCTGATGGAGTCCTAGTCTAGCTTATTTAGGTGGTAGTGACTTATATAGTGACATGTAACAAGATTACATAATAGGATGCATTGAAACAACAGCTGATGGAGTCCTAGCCTAGCTTATTTAGGTGGTAGTGACTTATGTAGTTACATGTAACAAGGTTACATAGCAGGATGCATTGTTACACTAGCTGACGGAGTCCTAGCCTAGCTTAGTTAGGTGGTAGTGACTTATATAGTTACATTTAACAAGGTTACATATTAGGATGTATTGTTAGAACAGTTGATGGAGTCCTAGTCTAGTGTATTTAGGTGGTAGTGACGTATTAAGTTACATGTAACAAGATTACATAATAGGATGCATTGTTAAAACAGCTGACGGAGTCCTAGCCTAGCTTATTTAGGTTTTAGTGACATATAGTGACATGTAACAAGTTTACATATTAGGATGTATAGTTACAACAGCTGATGGAGTTCTAACCTATATTATTTAGGTGGTAGTGACTTATAAAGTTACATGTAACAAGGTTACATAATAGGATGCATTGTTACAACAGCTGACGGAGTCCTAGCCTAGCTTATTTAGGTGGTAGTGACATATCTAGTTACATTTAACAAGGTTACATAGTAGGATGCATTGTTACAACACCTGACAGAGACCTAGTCCGACTTATTTAGGTGGTAGTGACTTATATAGTTACATGTAACAAGGTTACATATTATGATGCGTTGTTACAACAGCTGACAAGGTCCTAGCCTAGTTTATTTAGGTGGTAGTGACTTATATAGTTGCATTTAACAAGGTTACATATTAGGATGTATTGTTAGAACAGCTGATGGAGTCCTAGTCCAGATAATTTAGGTGGTAGTGACTTATATAGTTACATGTAACAAGGTTACATATTACGATGCGTTGTTACAACAGCTGACAAGGTCCTAGCCTAGTTTATTTAGGTGGTAGTGACTTATGTAGTTACATGTAACAAGGTTACATAGCAGGATGCATTGTTACACTAGCTGACGGAGTCCTAGCCTATCTTTTGTAGGTGGTAGTGACTTATATAGTTCCATTTAACAAGGTTACATATTACGATGTATTGTTAGAACAGCTGATGGAGTCCTAGTCTAGTGTATTTAGGTGGTAGTGACTTATTAAGTTACATGTAACAAGATTACATAATAGGATGCATAGTTACAACAGCTGATGGAGTCCTAGCCTAGCTTATTTAGGTGGTAGTGACTTATATAGTGACATGTAACAAGGTTACATATTACGATGCATTGTTACAACAGCTGACAAGGTCCTAGCCTATATTATTTAGGTGGTAGTGACTTATATAGTTACATGTAACAAGGTTACATAGCAGGATGCAATGTTACACTAGCTGACTGAGTCCTAGCCTAGCTTATTTAGGTGGTAGTGACTTATATTGTTACATGTAAAAGGGTTACAAATTAGGATGCATTGTTACAACAGTTGACAGAGTGGAGTCCTAGCCTAGCTTATTTAGGTGTTAGTGACTTATATAGTTACATGTAACGAAGTTACATATTAGGATATATTGTTAAAACAGCTGATGGAGTCCTAGCCTAGCTTATTTAGGAGTTAATGACTTATACAGTTACATTTAACAAGGTTACATGGAGTCCTAGCCTAGCTTATTTAGGTGTTAGTGACTTATATAGTTACATGTAACAAAGTTACATATTAGGATATATTGTTAAAACAGCTGACAGAGTCCTATTCTGGCTTATTTAGGTTACATGTAAAAGGGTTACAAATTAGGATGCATTGTTACAACAGCTGACAGAGTCCCAGCCTAGATTATCTTGGTGATAGTTACTTATATAGTTACATGTAACAAGGTTACATATTAGGATGCATTGTTACAACAGCTGACAGCGTCCTATGCTGGCTTATTTAGGTGGTAGTGACTTATATAGTTACATGCAACAAGGTTACATAATAGGATGCATTGTTACAACAGCTGATGGAGTCCTAGCCTAGCTTATTTAGGTGTTAGTGACTTATATAGTTACATGTAAAGAAGTTACATATTAGGATATATTGTTAAAACAGCTGATGGAGTCCTAGCCTAGCTTATTTAGGAGTTAGTGACTTATACAGTTACATTTAACAAGGTTGCATATTAGGATGCATTGTTACAACAGCTGATGGAGTCCTAGCCTAGATTTTTTAGGTGGTAGTGATTTATATAGTTACATGTAACAAGGTTCCATAATAGGATGCATTGTTACAACAGCTGATGGTGTCCTAGCCTAGCTTCTGTAGGTGGTAGTGACTTATATTGTTACATGTAAAAGGGTTACAAATTAAGATGCATTGTTACAATAGCTGACAGAGTCCCAGCCTCGATTATTTAGGTGATAGTTACTTATATAGTTACATGTAACAAGGTTACATATTAGGATGAATTGTTACAACAGCTGATGGAGTCCTAGCCTAGATTATTTAGGTGATAGTAATTTATATAGTTACATGTATCAAGGTTACAAAATAGGATGCATAAGTTACAATAGCTGACAGAGTCCTAGCCTAGATTATTTAGTTGGAAGTTACTTATATTGTTATATGTAACAAGGTAACATAATTGGTTGCATTGTTACAGTATTTGACGGAGTACTAGCCTAGATTATTTAGGTGGTTGTGACTTATATAGTTACATGTAACAAGGTTACATAATAGGATGCATTGTTACAACAGTTGATGGAGACCTAGCCTTGCTTATTTAGGTGGTAGTGACATATATAGTTACATGTAACAAGGTTACTTATTAGGATGCATTGTTACAACAGCTGACAGAGTCCCTGCCTAGTTTATTTAGGTGGTAGTGACTTATATAGTTACATGTAACAAGGTTACATATTAGATTACATTAATACAACAGCTGATGGAGTCCTAGCTTAGTTTATTTAGGTGGTAGTGACTTATATAGTTACAAGTAACAATGTTACATAATAGGATGCATTGTTACAGAAGCTGATGGAGTCTTAGCCTAGATTATTTAGGTGGTAGGGACTTATATAGTTACATGTAACAATGTTACATATTAGGATGCATTGTTACAACAGCTGACAGAGTCCTAGCCTAGCTTATTTAGGTGGTAGTGACTTATGTATTTACATGTAACAAGGTTACATATTAGGATGCATTGTTAACATGGTGTTACACAGGAGACTACAATAATGTAAGTACAGAACATGTTACTTACATTTGAATCAAGGCATCTTGTTATTATATATACATAAATCCTCAGTAATTACATATGTGGAATAACCTCCAACAAACTGATTCGTAATTACATGTCCTTGTTCCAATTGTGTAATAACCTATACCGCTAAACTTTTATTACAGTGTACTTACATAGTATTTACATAGTAATTACATGTAGCTACTATGTTATAAATACATAAATACTATTTAGTTACATATTAATTATTGTACACTTAAGTTACAGAAATCTCCACTTGAGGTTTAATCGTAGTCAAAAACGTCATAGCAGACCGTTTTGTTGCTGTTGTTATAATGGTTTACGTGATTCCGAGGTGACTTATTCAAGTAAATTCAAGTATTTGGCAAAAATCATTCATGAATAAGAAAGCACATATACTGGGCTCCCGAGTGGCGCAGCGGTCTAAGGCATTGCATCTCTCAGTGCTAGAGGCGTCACTACACAGCCTGGTACAACGGGCCGTGATTTGGAATCCCATAGGGATGCGCATTATTGGCCCAGCGTTGTCCGGTGTAGGCCGTCATTGTAAATAAGAATTTGTTCTTAACTGACTTGCCTAGTTAAATAATAATATATATTTTTAAATACTATAATTGTACTGTTGGTGGAGAATCACAAAAAAGAATGTAACATAATAAATGTAATTTTATTTAAAATATGAACGGATAAGGTATACAATAAAATATATTTGTTGTGAAGAGAAAGCATTCTTTAGCTCATCGGAGATGACCCCACTGTAACATTTACAGTAACAGCCAACAATGTAAACAGAGGAACAAATACAATGAAAGAGATCACTATCAACCTGTGAAACAATGGGATGTTCTCGCTGTCTGACAGCCAACATGACGTCTGCACTGTTGTTAAACTGTTAACTTGAGTGTCAGTTCAATATTTCCTGGTTATTATCCTAGCCTGATTTTACAAACATACCCAATTATTGATTGCATGTATACTGTGGAGTACATAAAGATGTGCATGATCAAAGTCTTTGGGTTTGAGTTCAATTGAAAACCCCACCATTTATTCACTTGTAATAGGTGAAATAACAATAAGAATGTAGGAGTTGATTCTGAGCATTCAGTCCATTACTTGGTATTGTATATACGATATCCTTTGGCAGTCCATTGAGTTTGACTGCGGCACTAAATAGAGAGATATTGTTGTGTGTTCTATAAAAAGCCACCTGCAAGCAGCCCTGATTACCTTAATGAGCTTAAGGTCTTATAAGTGTGTGAGTTTTCCTTTGCTTAACGTGCCATATGTGCATACTGTTTAGTTCACTAAAAGCTTATCTAATCCTTTCAGCTGCTTGTCCTCTACAAGGTACACAGGGATGTTGTTCCATAGGACAAGCTGTGAGATGTTGACGTTATGCAAAGGGAATCAACAGAAAAACATGAAAACAGGTATGCGGATATGTCATTGTAGCCTATCTATGATAGGCGAGAAAATGGGACACTTGAAATGGATTTGTCCATTGGATTTGTGGATTTGTCACTGTTTTGTGTTGGTTGATGTATTTTTTGTAAGGATAAAGAACCTGCCAGACTCAATGACTCTGTCGGGGATTGGAGCCATTTACAATGACAGCTGCAGCTTGTAGCTAAAGATCTTGGCTATTATTTTCTTTCGTTTGTGGAGGTTTCTTTCCTTCCGCCTTTGTGGGAGTTTCGCCAAGATCTTGTTTACTAAGGATATAAACGTAAATTGAGCAGCTGCAATGGGATGTTCCCCATCTAAAGATAACAATTTTGTGGCTCATGGCACCTTTAGGAGGGGCCAGACACTACTACCAGGGGGAAAAGAGAACACAGGGGAGTCCCAGTCTGATTGTGGAGGGAGTGGAGGCTCCTCTGGAACAGGAGACACTGATGGAGAGACTTGGGAGAGGAGAGATGGGGAAAGGAAACTGGCTGGGCAGACCCAATCTGTTCAGAAGAAAGCACCTTCAACCCCACAGAAAAAGAGACCCTCCCTGACCGAGTTGGTTCCAGAGGGGGTCATCCTGGATAAAAAAGTGGGGACTCAAGAGACGGATAAGACAGGGCAACATGGAAAAGAGAAACAAGGAGACAAGCAAGATATGGCTGACAAAAAGGGTGGACGAAAGCCAAAGAAAAATGGCAAAGGAGTCAAGTCAACTAAAAAGAAAGCGAAGGAGAATAAAGCTCCCCTTGTGGAGCAAAAAGTTGACTTTCCGGAACCTTTAGTGAAAGCCCACCAGGCTGCTTATGCCTTTTTAAACCCAAGTATCAGCAAATATGAGATTCTACTGGGGCTACTGGACCAGGCAACCCAGACCCAGGTGTCTGTGCAGCCAATGGTGACCTTCATGGCTATGCGCTATGAGGAAATCAACCGAGGGCTGGAAGAAATGGCAAACGAGGGTGAAAGGCTTCTGAAGGACAATGGGGAGCATCTCGCCTGGCCAAGCCCAATGAAAAACCTATCCTGTTCTACCCCTCTCAAATCTGGTTCCATTAATGCTGAGCCTCCACCAGATCTTTTGCAGCAGCTACTTCATTATACCACTCAACAGATGCGAAATGTGGGCCAGTCTGTGGGTGGCATTGGGGACACTGCCTTGGAGGAGGCAGCTGAGTACTTTACCTCTGTCTCTGATATGCTGGAGGATAAATTAAAAGCCAAGCATGCGGCGGAGACAAGACTGATGCAATTGCTGACTCGTATTGAGGCTGCCTCACTTCGTAAGCCCGGACCAGAGGACTCTGCATTGTTCAGTGAGGACAGTGGAATTGGGGCTGAAAGCGAGTCACTAGCTGGGTCTGAAAGACGACTCCGTTGTGAAAGCTGTGAGTCCACTGGGTCCAACCGAACCACTCCTTACATTCCCATTGGCAATAATGCTAGCCCAGTCCAGCAAGGGGCACCAAGGCAAAAGTTTATTGAGAAAGTGAGCCACAGCAACTCCCTAAACTCCATAGACTCAGTGTGCACCATAATGGATAAAGGATCTGCCTCCTTAGACGATGGTGAGGAGCAGGATGATGATGATGAGAGGGAAGAAGAGGGAGAAGGTTTCAGGAAGCGATCTAACGCCTCACTATCTGATCCTAACCAGCAACCTTGTCACCTGGCACCCAAGCGCATAGAAAACCCTCAAAATGTGGAAATGACCCTGAAAATGAAAGATGCCATGAGTGGTCGGATTCGATTTGTTCCCTCACAATGTGACAGTGCCAAAACTAAACCAACAGACAGCCCCAAGACCAAGTGCCAGTGGACAGAGGGGGATCACCAAAAAGGCCTCAACGAGCAGCCTCTGTACGGAGGGCAATTAAAAAGACCCCTGTTCCTAAAGAGCACCATTCACAGTCTGCAGAATCCCTTCGCAGCAAAGGTGAAGATCCACCACTGATTGAACTAGAGAGGACACATAGAGATCTTAGTCAGAGGCTAGAGAGGATGAGCAAAGGCAGGACGGAGGGGAATAACAAGACAGGTCTCACTAAACAGAACCCAGGAGATTCTGCGAAGAGCCCAGCATCCAATCATCTATGCCCCACCCTGCAGAAAAACAACAACACTCTTCCAAACCAGGAGAATGCAGGGCTTATGAAGCGTGAATCCGGGGAACAGAGGGCAGGCAAGGACATTGAGGAGGAAAATAAAAAGAAAGACAATAAAAACACCAAGGGGCCATTGAAAGCAACCCTACCTCCTAGCCCTACATTGGGGCCATTGAAAGCCACCCCACCTCCTAGCCCTCCATTGTCACATCGTCCATGCTCAGGACTGTACCGAGGAAGGAATTCTGTCAAATGGCTGATTGACACCTTCAGCCAGGGGGTGGAAGAGCCCAAACAAGAGGCATCCAAAGTGTTGGGGCCTCTCAAAGGGGTTCGAAAGTGTGGTGTTCACGTTATTCCTGGAGTAGGTGACATTGAAGCCATAATGAGCAGTGGGGTCAGCAGTTGTAGGACATATGATTTGGACCTAGAAAGTCTGCCACCCCCTCCTCTTGAGGTCTTGATGGACAATTCCTTTGAAGCTGCACAGAGCCTCACAGTTAGCAACGTAAATGATGGGGTTGCAAGTAGAGGTCGATCCCCTGTTCCCAAGAGGGCTACAGCATCTCAGAAGATGCGTGCCTCCATGAATTCTGTGTCAGTCCTACCCAGCAGAGGCAACCTGCCCCAGGGCTCTAGCAGCATGTTTCCTGCCCGGACTGTAAGGCGGGATATCTCTGCTAGTTCCAGTGTTAGCAATGATAACCCTCAGCTGGAGGTAGACCCTGAGACAGAGGAGGCGGCCACTCTTTACAAGCAAGCTAGAAAAATCATCCACTTGCGGCACTCCTCAGAGTCTCCGATTGAGAAAGGTCAGGCTGTGCCCAGAAGGCCCTCTCCCAATCGAGCAGCATCAGGAGGGAGACATGGAGATGACAGTCCCTCTGAGACCGTGCCTCCCACTTCAACCATCAGTAGCCAACCACCTGCCACCCCGCCTGTATCTAGAACCCGAATGCTGCCTTCCACGCCTTCAACCCCTAGCGGCTTGAATCGAAGATTACCCAGTCCCACCACCTTCAGAAAGCATCCTACGCCCCCATCCTCGAACAGCCCTCCAGCCATTCGCCAACATCCCACCCCACCACCGCTTCAGAGAAGACTTCCAAGCCCACCTGCCTCAAGAAAAGTATTGACCCCAAACACCAGCTCTTCTGACTCCACACATTCTTTCAAGGTACCCTCACCACCAACGTCCCCAAGGGTACAAAGAGTGAAACGGGAGAACAGCAGCAAGGACTCCTGCCCAGGGGCTTCAGCTATCTCTCAGTTGATCAGTAACGCCGCTCTGTTTTCTGCCCGGCCTCGTCCTCACTGTTTGAGGCCCAGCCTTGCCCCGTACCCTTCCCCCCCAAGGCTTGGGCCTCCACCAGTGGTAGTGTTGTCCCGCGTTCCTGGGGAGATCGTGGTAGGCTCCCTATGTCTGTGCGAGGGCCCAAGCCTTTCATCCGACGCAGCCACTCAGATAGAAGGCCCAGTCTAAGCCTGCCGTCCAGGGCACCCATCGTCTCATTTGCAGAGACTTGTGGGAGTGAGCCAGCCATCAGCACACAAGGGTGAGTGTCAATGTTTCCCTCTGTCTAAATCTCTCTTTCAAAACGCAAGATAATTATCTTGCAAATGAAAGAGATGCCCATGATTAAGGATGTTGCAATGTGTATTTGTTTTACAGGGGAAAGCCTCTTGTCACTGTCTTTGTAGTCAACACTCCCTCCCCACTATAGCACAGAATAGGATCACTAAGAGGGAAACGATATGAACCAAGATAATTGACTGTTTTCATAATGTGATTATCATCCTGTTAATAATAATTTGCTTATATTACAAGATACTTGAAAACTACTTCAGGTCACGTAAGTCCTCAACTATTGGAAAATCAAAACATTGTAAAAATAACCCCCAAGTGCAGTGTTTTCTGTAAGGCTTGAAGTAGTAAATAAAAACGTCTGCTTGAAAGATAAAGATAGAGGGTGAGAAGGCAGGGTGAAATAAGGTCAAGGAGAGGAGAGAGGGGAGCTTTGTATTAAAAATGGTAGAGCCGTAAGGAGATTACAGCAGATACAAAACTGATGCCTAATATAAAATAGCATTACAAAATAATTCAAGTACTCTGACCGTGCCATTTTTAATTACAATGTAATTTACTGTATTTCTGTCTTTTTTATTCTGATCTTGGAAATCCTAACACTGGATTTTTGTGTGCCGTCTATTTGTCTTCATGTAGAATATAGTGGATAAAACTAGCTAATCATTTATGCATTACCTCTCTATGACTCACGGTAGCTTCTTTTAGCCGGTGCTAACTGGTTGCTGACACACCTGTCCCATTTCTCTAATCCTCAAACCACTTTTTTGCTTTACTCCCATAGGCTGGAGGACGAGCCAAGCAGAAATGACAAGTCGTGGGACAGCAAATCAGATTTCAGAGGGAATGCCCACTATGCTTCGCATCCGGACCTGTGCATCGTGGGTCAGGGTCTTACATTGTGAATAAGGGGGCTGGTTGGTCGAAGACCAAGTCGGATTACGGATAAAACAGAGGATTTAAGATTTTATTTACACTGGGATGAGAGGAAGTGCTAATTCAAGAAAGCTTCTTTACCAGGTGGTACCACTACCCACTCCTCCCTTTTATTTTCTTCTGAGATGTTTTTTCTATTAAGTTATTTTCTTTTCGATGCGGTTTGTTTGTGTGTGCGTACGTGTGTTTGTATGTGTGTGCAAAATAAAAATATACAATTTATATAAACACAAATGCACACAAACACTTTTATGTTTACAAATTTGCTCCACATACAGTACATTTAATAAATATTGTGATAATACAATCATAATGTACAGTACCTTCCAGACATACAGTACAAGGTCACTGAAAGATAAATGTTTTGCCTTTGATACAGATAAAAAAACATGGAATAAGACAATTTAATTTGCACTTAAGGATGGTGTGCATAATTTACATACATTTGTTTGTTATTAACTACAAGTGTGATTATCCAACAAAAGAATAATGAAGGAAATAAGGAATATGAAATATTTGTAATCATAGCCAGCTACTTGAGATAAATTATTTTCGGATTGGGAAATGTTTTATAAAATCTCTTTTTGACATACATTTACATTATCAAATGTTGATCTCCATGTTTCCTATTTTGGTTTGTCAATGTATTTCTGTTGTTTTTTACCTGTTTACATGTTGCCCAATACAAATGTGCAACTTTGACTTTTGACTCAAATCAAAACCATAGCCTGGAATTCAAACATGTAATGTAATGCATTTCATTTTCACTGAAAAAATCTAGTTATTATTGCTTTTCCCGGAACATTTCATTCACATTCACATATTCAGAATACAATTGTTTGGCAGATATCCTACTTAGCTATCATGCAAAATTGAATTGGGACTATTCTTTTAATCCTAAAAGAAGCCCAACAAAATTAAGCAGAGGTTGTGGATCTGTATATGAAACCATCCTGTCCTATCCCCCTGGATACCTTTTCCCCAGAGCTGAAGATCCGAATCACATTTTGTGCATGTGTTTCTATACCTCTACTTTACACACACATTTTTGTGGTCATCCTCCCGTCACATTTCTCACTGTTAATCATGAATGATAATTGTTCAAGTTTTACCGTTGACACGTCCATGCAGCATCTTCATGCCAACCATTTGATCTCAATGAGTTTTATGGGGATATGCATTTATACTGAAAAAATATATAAATGCGACATGTAAAGTGTTGGTCCCATGTTTCATGAGCTGAAATAAAAGATCCCAGACACACAAAAAGCTTATTTCTCTTATTTTGTGCACACATTTGTTCACATCCCTGTTAGTTAACATTTCTCCTTTGAATCCGTCCACCTGACAGGTGTAGCATATCAAAAAGCTGATTCAACAGCATGATCATTACCCAGATGCACATTGTGCTGGGGCCAATAAAAGGCCACTCTAAAATAAGATTTTTTTTTACAAAATGCCTAAGATGTCTCAAGATTTGAGGGAGTGTGCAATAGGCATGCTGACTGCAGCAATGTCCACCAGAGCTATTGACAGATCATTTTATGTTCATTTCTCTACCATAAGCCTTGTTTTAGAGATTTCGGCAGTACGTCCAACCGGCCTCACAATCGCAAACCACGTGTAACCACGCCAGCCCGGGACCTATATATCTGGCTTCTTCACCTGCGGGATCGTCTGAGACCAGCCACCTGGACAGCTGATGAAAATGTGGGTTTGCACAACCATAGAATTTCTGCACAAACTCTCAAAAAACGTCTCAGGAAGCTCATCTGCGTGCTCGTTGTCCTCGCAAGGATCTGTACACAATACCTGGAAGCTGAAAATGTCCCAGTTATTCCATGGCCTGCTTACTCACCAGACATGTCACCTAATGAGCACGTTAGTGATGCTCTGGATCAACGTGTACGCCAGCGTGTTCCATTTCCCACCAATATCCAGCAATTTAACACAGCCATTGAAGAGGAGTGCCTGATCAACAACCTGATCCACTCTTTGCGAAGTAGGATCCGCTTCGGGAAAGTGATATTCCTGGTCGTAGTGCTGGTAAGTTGACGTCGCGCAGATATCCAATAGTTCTCCCTGGCTGTATGTAATAACACTTAATATTTCCTGGGGTAACAATGTAAGAAATAATACATAAAAAAAAAAAAAAGTTTCCTAAGGACTAGAAGCGAGACGACCCTCTCTGTTGGCGCCATCTTGCAGTCATTAAATATGGTCCTGTGTGGCTCAGTTGGTAAGAGTGTGGTGCTAGAAGCCTAAAGGTTTTGGGTTTAATTCCTACAGGAATACATTTTTATTTATTTTACAGTGACGGCCTGACAAGAGGCAAAATGCCTCCTGTGGAGATGGGGGATGGGATAAAGAAAATAAAAAACGATGTAAGACCAAACGGACAGCATAGACAGAAGACACTGGCAACAGCACAAATACAACAGCAAACAAACAGCGGATTTGTGTGTATGAGTGCAGACATGCATGATGTGTGTGTGAAGTAAAACATTATACTTCCTCACATAAGGCAATGCAAACTAGTGACATCGGGTGAGAACTATAAACATCTACATGTCTCAACAACCTGTTCATCTATTTGTCTTTTGAACTCCTCCCGGGACACCAGTTCCGGAAGTTTTAGGATGGCTTGGAGGGAATTCCAAGACCAGGGGACTTAGTAATGAACTGACCTTTTTTCATGCTCGGTTTCAATTTTCATCACTCTTAACATAAGACAAGATTGAGATCTGAGCTTGTACATGTTTCTATTTTGAGCTAGAAGAGAAGATAGATAAAATGGCAGTTTTCCTAAAATGGCATTATAAATAATAATGTACCAGTGTTTGAGCTTGCGTGTTGCTAGTGATGTCCATCCGACAGAACTGTAGAGATCACAATGGTAAGCTAGACATCTATGATTGGTGACAAAACGAAGTTCTGCTTGATACAGAGTCAAGAGCCTTCAGTGTAGAGCTTGAGACTTGCACATAAATAGTATCACCATAGTTCAATACAGTGAGAAAAGTAGAACGAATCAACACATTTCTGGCGTAAAAGGAAAAACAAGCTTTATGACGGTAATAAACGTAGCTTGAGTTTCCAGACAAGGGTGGTGAATCTCAACTTCTCATCCATGCTCAGATATCTGTACGTTTTGACTTGCTCTATAGAAAGTCCTTCCAAGGTAGTAATTACATGGTTTTCAGAGTGTTTAGTATAAAAACTTTTTGTGAAGCTCAACTTCTCATCCATGCCCAGATATCTGTACGTTTTGACTTGCTCTATAGAAAGTCCTTCCACGGTAGTAATTACATGGTTTTCAGAGTGTTTAGTATAAAAACTTTTTGTTTTAGAGGAATTCAGAACAAGCTTCAAATTGTACAGATTATTTTGAATGATCTTAAAAGTTGTTTGAGCTTTTTCAAAAGCCAAAGTCAAACTGCTTCCACTTGAATAGAGAACAGTATCATACGCATAAAAATGTACATCAGCTGTCTCAATATGTCTCCCAATGTTGTTACTAGATAATAAAAAACAGTGGACCTAAAATTTATCCTTGAGGCATACGGTGCACAACTCGAGTATTCCGATCTCTTGAATTTTTTCACATTTTCTTAAGTTATAGCCTTATTCTAACATTGAGAAAATTGTTTATTTTTCCTCATCAATCTACACACTATACCCCATAATGACAAAGAAAAAACCAAAATATCACATTTACATAAGTATTCAGACCCTTTACTCAGTACTTTGTTGACCTTTGGCAGCGATTACAGCCTTCTTCTTGTGTATGACGCTACAAGCTTGGCGCACATGTATTTGGGGGTTTCAATTGAATTTACCACAGGTGGACTCCAATCAAGTTGTAGAAACATCTCAATGGAAACAAGATGCACCTGAGCTCAATTTCGAGTCTCGTAGCAAATGACCCTAAGCACATAGCCAAGACAATGCAGGAGTGGCTCCGGGACAAGTCTCTGACAAGAACCCGGTCGAACATCTCTGGAGAGACCTGAAAATAGCTGTGCGGCAACACTCCCCATCCAACCTGACAGAGTTTTAGAGGATCTGCAGAGAAGAATGGGAGAAACTCCCAAAATACAGGTGTGCCAAGCTTGTAGCGTCATACCTAAGAAGACTCAAGGCTGTAATCACTGACAAAGGTGCTTCAACAAAGTCCTGAGAAATGGGCCTGAATACTTATGTAAATGTGTTCAGTTTTGTATTTTTTATACGTTTGCAAACATTTCTAAAAAGCTGTTTTTTGCTTTGCCATTATGAGGTATTGTGTAAAGATTGATGAGGGAAAAAAAATATTTCATCCATTTTAGAATAAGGGTGTAATGTGACAAAGTGGAAAAAGTCAAGGGGTTGGAATACTTTCCGATTGCACTGTCATTGGTCACATATTGTACTATTGTTAATGAATCAATGCAATATTTTACTCCTGCACCTATCAAGCAAAATGCAATTTGTGAAACTCTGGTAAGCAAAATAAATGTAATTTTAAGGTCTAATCTACAAATTCCTTTCTCTATAGGACTGGAAATAAATCCTTGGTGCAGTCTGCACATTTTATATTGCTTAACAAGGAATATGATAAAAAAGGACATGATTGACCGGAAGCCTCTTGTAAATGACTTAGACTCATATTTACTGTAACTATTGACATAACTATTGCACTAGTAAATCATGGTTATACAGGCATGTCATATCATCCAGATCAACAGTTAACAAAGGCAATAGTCATATGAGGATATAACTCAGGCAGGATTTATGTTGGTTGAGAACTTTGCTAACAACAGTGTGTGTGGCAACCTCCACAGCTGCCCTCAGGGCCCTCTGCGCCCCCTTCCTCAGGAAGTCACTGGTGTCCCCCACACGGAGGAGCAGCACCCTGCCCCCCCCAGCTCCCCATCCAAGAACCCTGTCACCTCTTCCCCGACTCCACGGAACACAGCCTCCAATGTCCACATAGCTGCCCGGCAGACACCTGAATGTAAAGAAAGGACCTGGGAGTGAGTAAGAGACAGTGAGAAAGACAACCAGTCACTCCTTAGTCCTTCAGATTTCTCAGTTCGAAGCAAAATGGTCGAACTCCACTACTACATGGATTACACCTATCTAGACTTGTCAGATTTGCTAACTTCAAAGAGTTAGGACAAGCAGGGAGGAGTAGGTAGTGAATTGGGACATTTATTCCCATTTTATCATGTCATTATAAAACACGGTTAATTTACCATTTCATGACAATGGGGATAGAGGTTTGAAAGAGCGTACAATTCACATGCAGATTCACCCACACAGAGTAACAATGCTGCCAAACCTCTTGGATGACCATCTCAGTACCGTGGCGGGCATCAAGGTGACAGCTTGCAAGCGTTCGCAGCCTAGACAAACACTGTTGCTTGACCTCTCTGATGGACATAATATAGGACATTTTAGAACATGTATAGTGCCTTCAGAAAGTATTCATACCTCTTGACTTTTTCAACAACCAAAAAAGTGTTACCCCATAATGACCCCATAATGACAAAATGAAAACATGTTTTTAGACATTTTTGGAAATGTATGGAAAATTAAGTACAGAAATATAAAATTTGCATAAGTATTCACACCTCTGAGTCAATACTTTGAAGAAGCTGCTAAATCTGGATCCCTACAAATCAGCTGGGCTAGACAATCTGGACCCTCTCCTCTAAAATTATCAGCCGAAAATGTTGCAACCTTTATTACTAGCCTATTCAACCTCTCTTTCGTATCGTCTGAGAACCCTAAAGATTGGAAATCTGCCGCGGTCATCCCCCTCTTCAAAGGGGGAGACACTCTAGACCCAAACTGTTATAGACCTATATCCATCCTGCCCTGCCTTTTCTAAAATCCAAGTTAACAAACAGATCACCAACCATTTCGAATCCACCATACCATCTCCACTATGCACCGCATTCTTATCGCATTCTTATCGGCAGACTCAATTGCTTTGGCTTCTCAAATGACTGCCTCGCCTGGTTCCCAAACTACTTCCCAGATAGAGTTCATTGTGTCAAATCGGAGGGCCTGTTGTCCGGCAGTCTCTATTGGGGTGCCACCGGGTTCAATTCTAGGCTGACTCTTTTCTCTGTATATATCAATGATGTCGCTCTTGCTGCTGGTGATTCTCTGATCCATCTCTACGCAGACGACACCATTCTGGGTACATCTGGACCTTCTTTGGACACTGTGTTAACAAACCTCCAAACAAGCTTCAATGCCATACAACACCTCCAAGTTCTTTAAATGCAAGTAAAACTAAATGCATGCTCTTCAACCGATCGCTGCCCACAGCCGCCCACCCGACTAGAATCACTACTCTGGACTTAGAATATGTGGACAACTACAAATGCCTAGGTGTCTGGTTAGACTGTAAACTCTCCTTCCAGACTCACATCAAACATCTCCAATTCAAAATTAAATCTAGAATCGGCTCCCTTATTTCGCAACAAAGCCTCCTTCACTCACGCTGCCAAACATACCCTCGTAAAACTGACTATCCTATCGGTCCTTGACTTTGGCGATGTCATTTACAAAATAGCCTCCAACACTCACAGTGCCATCCGTTTTGTAACCAAAGCCCCATATACTACCCACCACTGCGACCTGTATGCTCTCGTTGGCTGGACCTCACTACATGTTCGTCGCCAAACCCACTGGCTCCAGGTCATCTATAAGTCTATGCTAGGTAAAGCCCCGCCTTATTTTTTTTTAAATCTTTATTTAACTAGGCAAGTCAGTTAAGAACAAATTCTTATTTTCAATGACAGCCTAGGAACAGTGGGTTAACTTCCTTGTTCAGGGGCAGAACGACAGCTTATCAGCTCGGGGATTCAATCTTGCAACCTTTCGGTTACTAGTCCAACACTCTAACCACTAGGCTACCTGCTGCCAACCAGCTCACTGGTCACCAAAGCAACACCCACCCACAGCACGCGCTCCAGCAGGTATATTTCACTGGTCACCCCCGAAGCCAACACTTCCTTTGGCTGCTTTTCTTTCCAGTTCTCTGCTGCCAATGACTGGAACTAATTGCAAAAATCACTGAAGCTAGAGTCTTATATCTCCCTCTCTAACTTTAAGAATCAGCTGTCAGAGCAGCAACTTTGGCAGCGATTACAGCTGTGAGTCTTTCTGAGTAAGTGTCTAAAAGCTTTCCACAGCTGGATTGTGCAACACTTGCCCATTTGCAAAATTATTCAAGCTCTGTCAAATTCATTGTTGATCATTGCTAGACAACCATTTTCAGGTAATGCCATAGATTTTCAAGTATATTTAAGTCCAAACTTCAACACGGCCAGTCAGTAACATTCACTGTCTTCTTGGTAAGCAACTCCAATGTAGATTTGGCCTTGTGTTATTGTCTTGCTGAAAGATGAATTCAGTTTCTGGTGGAAAGCAGACTGAACCAGGTTTTCCTATAGGATTTTGCCTGTGCTTAGCTCCTTTGTTAATTTTTTATATTGACAACTCCCCAGTCCTTAACAATTAAAAGCATACCCATAACATGATGCAGTCACCACTATACTTGAAAATATGGAGAGTTGTACTCAATACTGTGTAGTATTGGATTTGCCCCGAACATAAGACGTTGTGTTCAGGAAAAAGAGTTATTGCTTTGCCACATTTTTTTGCAGTATTACTTTAGTGCCTTGTTGCAAGCAGAATATTTTTTATTCTGTACAGGCTTCCTTCTTTTCACTCTGTCAGTTGGGTTAGTATTGTGGAGTAAGGGGGGTATGAGGGGTATGAGGGGTATGAGTTCCACTGTCCAGTGTCTGTGTTCTTTTGCCCATCTTAATATATTTTTTATATTAGCCAGTCTGAGATATGTCTTTTCTTTGCAACTCTTTGCAACTCTGCCTAGAGTCACCTCTTCACTGTTAACGTTGAGACTGGTGTTATGCGGTTACTATTTAATGAAGCTGCCAGTTGAGGACTTGTGAGGCATCTTTTTCCCCATCTAGACAACCTAATGTACTTGTCCTCTTTCTCAGTTGTGTACCGGGGCCTCCCCCTCTTCTTTCTATTCTGGTTAGAGCCACTTCGCACTGTTCTGTGATGGGAGTAGTACACAGCGTTGTACGAGATCTTCCGTTTCTTGGCAATTTCTAGCATTGAATAGCCTTCATTTCTCAGAACATTTCAGATTATCAGGGATGTGTTTATTCCATTCCAGCCATTACAATGAGCCCATCCTCCTATAGCTCCTCCTACCAGCCTCCTCTGCTTGGCCCTCCCACCTCAGGAGGGCAGGTCCCATTCAGCCCAGTCCAAGCTCTTCTCTGTCCTGGCACCCCAATTGTGGAAGCAGCTTCCCCCCTGAAGCTAGGACAGCAGAGTCCCTGCCCGTTTTCCAAAAACATCTGAAACCTTATCTCTTCAAAGAATCTCTTAAATAATCCCACAGCACCCCCCACCCCTTCGCACCACCTCTTCACCCCAGTCCAAATTATTATTTGTTAAATAAATTGTGAACTAACACTCGCACTTGACTTGTTTCCCCCCTTACTAGCTCTGACTTTATAGAGGAAAAATGTACTTACTATGACTGTAATATGTGGTTGTCCCACCTAGCTATCTTAAGATGAATGTCCTAACTGTAAGTTGCTCTGGATAAGAGTGTCTCCTAACTGTCTCAAATGCAAATGTAAAAATGTAAATCTGACCAGACATACAGATGGACAGACATGTCTCTGTTGTAGTCCGTTCTTCTGGCAATTGATACAAGTTTGACCAGTTACAAAGGTCAATCGTCTGCAGTCCCACAACAATCACCATCATAGTATACTGTACATCAACATAGGACATTTCATACAGCAGCACTGAGTGCTTTCAGGGCTCATTATCTCTGGTCTCTCCTCTTTGTCACTCTCAGGGTCTTGTTGGCTCTATTTTCACTATTTCCCCCAGAGGGAGCTGCTGTGACTAGGGGTTAGGGTTAGGTTATATTGTAATTGGGATAAATTAAGTTTAGGGTTGGGATTCGGTCATGGTAGGTCAGTCATCTTTAGCTGTGTCTAGGGTAGGTTCCTCCTGGTTTGGACAGACACTACCCGTACAGTTCCAGTCGTTGTCCTAGATGTTGCGTAGCTGCTTTCGTTGTTCAGGTGATGAAGCAAATCCAGCAGGAGCTATTCTCGGACATGGGGCGCAGGTCGACAGTTACCGGTGGCTCCACGGGAGTGAAGGCGTATCGTTAGCCGCTAGCCAAGCCCCGCTACCTTTCGGTGAAACGATCCGGCAATATTTTTCAATTTTTATCGAATTCTGATTGCATAGGGCAGCATCACCTTTTTCAGGGTGTCTTATCCCGTGCGTCGTTCGGAGTGGCACTCCACCTCTAACCCCTAGTGGCAGTGGGGGCAAGGTTCGTGTTCCACTGTGTCAAAGATGAGGAGAAGTAAGAGAGGTAGAACGGGAGACCATCTGGCTGTGTCCCACGAGCAGTTGGATTTACCTTTATTACCGTAGTGTGCACCCAGTGTTGGGAGCTCCGGGCAGGCCTAAGTTGCTAGTGGTAGCTCAGTGCACAAACAGCATGACAGAGGGGACCAAGCGAACCAAGGGTTGTAGATGAGTGTCCCTCGACGTGTGTGGTTGGTTAGTTGGTTGGTTGGAGGGCGGACAAAGGGGAGGCGGGCGTGCGTAAGGGTGGATGTGAGGAGGCTGTGTTGTTCCCACAATGGCTAGACATTAGAGGGCCCATGGTTTCGGCAACCCTTTGCGATGAGTGATAGGTGGATGGGGAACTATTTCAGGGCCTGGGGTTGCGGCAACCCTGTGTGCCAGCCCCGGCCGGAAACCCCATAGAGCCCATGGTCATGGCAGCCCTGCGTCTCCGGTCAAAGCCTGAGACGCTTGTAAGGCCCATGTTTGTGGCAACTCTGTGTCTCATGCTGTGCCTGAGGGGCGGGTGTTGGTAACGGGACGGGTGGTGTTGTGGTGGTATTGGTGGGGCTCAAGGTTTGATGTGTTGCTGTCGCTTTGGCTGTGGTTCCCATAGGGGAGGGCTAGGATGCAGTTTACCTGCGCGTGATGGAAACCGAGTTCTTTTTGGAGGAATTTTCTGGAGAAATCCAAATGGGTTAACTCCATTATTTTTCCTCCCTTCTCCTTTAGAAGGAGGCGCACTGCATGGTGCCTCTTCATGCCAGCCTGTGCTGATGACATGATGGAGGCCCACTCACTTTATAACCCAACACCAGTGAAAAGTGGGGGAGGGGATGGGGAAAAGGGTGAGGGGGAAGGAAAAGGGCAGTTGGGAGGACGGGGGAGGGGTGAAAACAACCGAGGAGGCTGGCAGGCTCAGCTAGGCTATGCTAACAGGGCCTGCCAGCACCACGGGACACACAACAACCTACCTAGCACAGCACCCAACTAATCTTAAAGACATTTTTTTGTTCAATAAGGGGGAGGGGAACAATGGGGGAGACGAGATACAACACACAAACAAAGTAGAGGCTAGGAGGCTAGCAGAGCACACCAGCAGGTCAGGCTAAGCTAACCAGCTAGCAGGCCTGCCAGCCAAGAGGCCCCACAACAAAAACCAAACAAACGGGTGGACGAACAAGGGGGAGACTAACAAAACAGTATGTTTGGGGTAAAGGGAAATGAGGGGATAACAAAACCAACAAACAAACAATAAAACAAAAACCACTGACACCTGCCAAACTCGAGGGACAAGAAAGCTAGCAGGCCTCACCAGTAGGCCAGGCTAGGCTAACCAGCTAGCAGGCCGGCTAGCAAAAAGTCCCTCAATTGAAAACACAGAAAAAATAACCGAAACAATAAGGGATTTGGGGGATAAAACTAAAGACACAAAGTGGAAGGGAACAGAGGAGACAACAAAAACAGTCAAACAAAGCAACAAACAAAGCCTGCCACGCCTAAAGGGCTAGGAGGCTAGCAAGCCAAGCTAAAAATAGCAGGCCGGCAAGCCAGAAAGCCACCCCAGCTAGCAGGCTACACAAAACAAGGGACAGTGGGAGGAGCTAGGGGAGACTATAGGATACACAGGTTTGGAGAGATGCAAACAAGACAAGCAAGGGGGAAAACAAAAATTAAAGAAAAATTAATAAAGACTCACCTTACAAGTGCTGATGCACTTGTAAACCACCACCAGAAACCACCACCTAACCCAGGAAAAAAGAATAAACAATGGTCAGGAAAATACAATAATAATATTAATCGTTAGCTTTTTTACATGGCACATATTGCACTTTTACTTTCTTCTCCAACACTGTGTTTTTGCATTATTTAAACCAAATTGAACATGTTTCATTATTTATTTAAGACTAAATAGATGTTATTTATGTATTTTATTAAGTTAAAATAAAAGTTTTCATTGTTCATTCAGTATCGTTGTAAATGTCATTATTACAAATATATATATATATAAAATCTGGCCGATTAATCGGTACCAGCTTTTTTTGGTCCTCCAATAATCGGTATCGGCGTTGAAAAATCATAATCGGTCGCATGTAGTTTTAACAGACTGGACAATGGATGGAATAAAACAGGGTTTTATTATATTCTGTTTTTTTTGTTTAGTTTTGCTTTTCCTTTCTTATAACGGAGTACAACAATAAAACCAATTGAATGTACAATGTTGCTTTAATATTCACATCATCAAACTACACTGGTTGAATGCATTTCTCACCATTGGGGCAGTCCGAAGGTTAGGGTTTAGTGATCGCTTTATAAAGTGGATAAAGATTTTGTATGTGGGAGCGGGGTGCCGGGTGAGAATAAACAACCATTTGGGCAACGTGTTTGGCCTCTCCTCAGGGGTCAGGCAGGGATGCCCGCTCTCGGCACTCCTTTTTGTGCTCTATATGCACCCCCTGGCGGCTGCCATTAGGGCTGACGCAGGGCTGGAGGGCTTGCTCGTCCCTGGGAGCGGCGGTTTGCGTGTTAAGATGACACAGTACGCCGATGACACCACCTTGCTTCTGTGCAAGGACTCGTGCCTGCTTAGGTCTCTGGAAATAATTGGAGACTTTACCCACGCATCGGGAGCGGTCCTTAACCTCGCCAAGTCGTCTGTAAAGTATTTTGGGGAAGGACGGACGTGCCCGGGGGACTATCTCTCGGTAATGGGCCCTGAGGATTCTTGGGGTTCACTTTGAGACCTCCGGCTCCGCGACACTGAACTGGAACATGAGGAAGCTGGCAATGTGGAAGGCCAGATCCTTGTCTTTCTTGGGCAAGGTCCTGGTCCTAAAGGTGGATGTACTGCCTTCCCTTCTGTACTTGGCATACATCTACCCATTGCCAGCAAGCATGAGGAGGGGGCTAGTAAGGCTTGTGTTTCAGTTCATGTGGGGGGGCAGGTATGAGTATGTCGCCAGGGCTCGCATGCTCTCAACCATTGGGGAGGGTGGGAGGGGAGTTCCACATTTACCACTCAAGCTGGACTCAATTTTTGTTTCGTTTTTGCTGACTGAGCTTGCTAATCCAGTGATTCATCCCTCTGGTTATTTCCTGTGGGTGTTTTTCTCATACCAGGCGAGAAGTGTAATGCTGTGGTCCAACACGGGTCCTCGGGCTGAACAGCTGCCGTGGCACTTTAGTCATGCGGCGAAGTGGTTGCGTGCGCACCCCGAGGTTGAAGTTGCCCGAGTAGGTTTGGACCACAGACACCTGTACGAGCAGGTTAGACTGAGTGTTTGTGCGGCACCTGTGGTGGGTATCCCTGCTGTGGTCTGGGAGAACATACAGGCGCGGGGCCTGGACAATCGTCTG
Source organism: Brachymystax lenok tsinlingensis (assembly GCA_030435695.1). NCBI lineage: Eukaryota > Metazoa > Chordata > Actinopteri > Salmoniformes > Salmonidae > Brachymystax > Brachymystax lenok. The sequence continues at coordinate 575,161 of JAGFMH010000048.1, read as the reverse complement.
AAGGATCTAAATTGGTTAAACCTCCACAAGTGCTTGCCGGTATGATCCATCATGTACCGGCATAGCTTGGCACGGTCCCCCCCAGTGCCCGAGACCAACTTGTGGTGGGGAGGAGACGATACGCCACATGTACTGGGACTGTGCTTTCGCAGGAGTAGTGTGGGCCAGGGCACAGATTTTACTAGGTAGAGTTAAGGGGGATTTTGTTTTAACATGGGCGAGGGTGGAGAGAGTAATAGGGAGAGTAGGAGGGGTAAGTAGGGACCGTTTTTTGTTGTGGCTGATCATCAGCCTTTTTAAACAAGGGCTGTGGGATGCCAGGCAAGGTTTGGTTAAGTCGGGGGCAAACTGTGGGGTGGAGGGAATAGTAAGGAGAGTGGAGGGAGATTTGAGAGGGAGGATAAGGAGGAAGGAGAGGAAGTGGGGCCACCATGCCGCCCTAGAGAGGTGGAAAGGGGGGCTAGGGCTGGTCAGGTAGTTAAGTCTAAGAAGGTAGGGGTGGTAGGTTTTTGTGGAAATTTATTTCTTATGTTTATTGATGTGTTGTGGTATTTGTTAGCTGTGGTCCCCTGCAAAAGAATGGGGCGCAGGTTGGCCACCAATACCCTGTGTTTTTGAGCTATAAATGTGATTTTTCCATGTATGTACCATATAATTGAGGCTGTGGGAAAGGTCAGTAAGTTGGATAGGGTACTTGAACTGCTGATTTTTTCAACTGGGAATTAGAATATGGTGTATGTGAAGATGTGGTGGTACAAAGTTTTGAAAATGTTTTGTATGACTGTGTTCATAAATGTGAGAATTGTTAACTGCTTGGATGATTGAAAAGGAAGAATAAAAACTTTTAATCATCCTCTGTTCTTATCAGTTTAATATCTGATACGTCCCCCATCGGGGGACTACATATTAAATGGATTTTTCAAACAGGGAGTCGGAAATGGGGCTTGCTCCGTCCGCTCCACGCATCGACCCGGTATTGCAGTACCTCCGGGAATGGTGCACCACTTTTCTCCCATTGTCAAGGAAAAAAAGCACACAAAGGTGTGTAAACAGACTGCTAGCAGAAGAAAAAAAAGAAACGTCCTGCCTGCCTGCCTGTCTGTGACTTTTTCCCCACCCGCGAGAACCCGACCTAGAGTGCACAGAGTGCGTCTCGGGCCCCGACCTCTGACTTCCATACGACTCTGGTTTCTCTTCATTACGCACAAGCCTTTCGCCTTTTAATAAAGACTTCCGTGGAGAGGAACACTTACGAGTTCAACGTATTTTTGGAGGGGCTTTGCTTCTGGCAGAGCCCGGTATCTTGTTTCAAGAGAAGTGGACAGAGAATGTGCCTGCCTGACGCCGAGTCTTTTTGCTCAGCCTTTTGACTTCAAGCTGGCTGACCGGCGTATTTTTCCACGCAAAGTAAAGAGCTAGTGACTTAAAGACGCATTGGCGACTTAAAAAAAAAAAAACACTTGCCTGTCGCCAGGGAAAGAAAGTTTGGGTGGGGAGGAGCCAACTTTTGATGAACCGATGAGGTGTGCTGAGCCCCCCGGGTGCCCGGCGGGTGCAGGGGTCAATTTGTGGGTTATCGCTTCTCGGCCTTTTGGCTAAGACCAGGTTGGGTACCAAGGTGCCATAACCCCCTTAGCTAAAAGCCAAAGGCCGGACGGAGGAAAATTTTGTTTTAGGAATTGGATTTTTCAGTTTTCCGATTGTCCTTTTCTTGGCTTCTTTTTGTAGAGAGCAAAACTATCCTGAAAAGATGGCACAGAGTACACAAAAAAGGACGGTACCTGGGATCGGTTTAGCCAACACTGTGAGATTTCAGTGGAAGAACAAGGAGATGGAGCCTTTCGGGAGGACCATCTTGATGGGGATTTTGAAACTCACAGTGAAAGATGTTCTCTGCCTCCAAGGCAACCCGATGGAGCGGGCCTACGACGTGACGTTTCACACAGAAGATAAACATGAAGAGATCATGAAGAAGGTGAGGGCGATGGAAGGAGCCTTGCCGTTGGGCCATTATGACGTTTCAAGTTTGGCGAAGAACAACTTCAGGGTGGTGACTGTGAATATTTACAACCCGCACGTCAAGGATGAGGAGGTGAGGGCTTTTCTGGGAAGGTATATGGACGGTGTCTCCTCAGCAAGGCTCCTCAGGGACTCCCTGGGGTTCTGGAACGGGAGGAGAGGGTTCCAGGCACTCCTCAGGGAGGACCCAAAGGGACAGGGTGGTTACCTCCATCCTCCTGCAATGTTCTCCATGGGGGCTGACAGGGGGACATTGTACTATGCACGCCAGCCTCCGTTCTGCAGGCGTTGTATGGCCTATTGACACATTTTTGCCTCGTGCAGCACTAGGAAGTGCAGATTTTGTGGATCTGGAGAGCACGAGGCGAGGGACGATGCTCCCCTGAGTTTTAACCTCCTCTCCCTGCCCTCACCCCTTACCCCGCAGAGAGAGAAAGTCCCTGAAAAGTAATCCCCCCTTTTTAACTTTTCAAATGCCTTTTCATTCCTTTAGCACTGTTTTTACTCACCCCTTTTATGGCTTTTAAAATCACCACCATGAATGTTAGGAGTATAAAAACAGATTTAGGAGCACAATCGGTTTTATCCTTTTTAGAAAGGTTTAACTCTGATGTGTTTTTATTACAGGAGTGTGGTCTACCCTTTTTATCCTCTTACAGCAAATGGGAGGATAAGTGGCAGCACGGCCCTCCATTTGGAGTGGTTCCAATTTTAATAAGAATGACGGTGTTGCCATTTTAATCAAGACCTCACAGGTGGTGGTGAAGGGGAGCACGGTGGTGTTTGGTGGGCGTGCTCTTTTAGCTAATTGCAGTTTTATGGGGAGAGATTTTAATGTGCTAAACTCTCCCAGTGCTGAGGATGCATCGCAGGCATGTGGACAGGTACCAACCTGTGTGGACACCTCTTTCAGCCCTGAACGCTCTTTCGTGGCGCCGGGCACGCCGAACAGTGACCTCTACCTGGAAGGGGTGAGTGTTTTTGGGACGGGGGAGGCTCATGCCTGAGACCGACTGTATTGAGATCCTGTTTTTTTTTCCCTTGTATGGGTTTTGTTACAGCAGTAACTGTGAATGTAAGGGGATTAAGGGATAGGGGGAAGAGAGGAGGGGTGTTTCAGTACCTTTCCTATGTCCCCTTCCAGGTTTGTTTTCTACAAGAGGTTCATTTAACTTCTTGGGGACCAGTGGGGCGCTAGCGGGCTCCTCCTGACACTACCAGGGAAAATGTAAAGCGCCAAATTCAAAATCCAAAAGTTGAATTATTAAACATCCACCAATATACAAGTGTTCCATACTCAATAAAAGCTCTGTTTCTTCTGATTTCAAAAAGGCTTTACGGCGAAAGCAGCACATTTCATTGTTTGAGGGTAGCACCTCACATATTTTTCCAATAGCCATGTATCGATTAGCCATCATGGCACACACATAACACATTTCACAGCGAAAACAAATCAATTACCTGTTGAAGAACTTCTGCTGAGGTCATCCTAAGTGTCCAACGAAGACAATCCATGGTTCTTTTGTTAGAAAAAGTAACGTATTTTATCCATAAATCCTCCATTTGGTTTGCGCGTTATAATCAGAAACGACAGCCTCCACTAGTCCATTAAAACGTGACGCGAACTCGTTCATCTTATACCTATAAACTTGTCCAAGAACAATCAAACATAGTTTTAAATGTATCCTTAGGAACACTTTACTATTATAAATCAACCGGAATATAAACTGATCGATAACGACGGTAAAAAGACACTGCGTGATTCTTCGTGCGCGCTGGGTACTGTTGTCATCAAGGGGGACTCACTTGATTGGTCTTTTTCTCTGGTGTTATTCATCCAAAATGGAAGAAATACACTGTCTCGAGGCTGTTGACATCATAAGGAAGCGACGTGTACTGCATTCATATGCCTTTATATGGTCATTTTCATTAGGAGGGGTTCCCAAATGAGCAATGTGTCAAAATCACTTTTTCCAGGACAGAAATTCCTCGGGGTTTCGCCTGCTATATGCTTTCTGTTTCACTCACAGACTAATGGTTAACAGTTTTGGAAAATTCAGAGTGTTTCCTATCCAATGGTACTAAATATATGCATATCCTATTTTCTGGGCCTGAATGGGAGGCATTTTACTTTGGGCATGCCAGGCTCTCCAAAATGGTCACCTCATGCACAGCTCCCTAACAAGTTTTAAGGGACATGGGGGATGTTTCTGTTTTTTCAAAGGGGTGGGTGAAGGGAGAGTCCAGTTGGGGGATAGCTGGGGTGCACTCCTCTGGTGTTGGGATTTTGTTCGGGGATAGGGATTTTTGTGTGGTAGGTTCTTTTTCCCGTCATACAGGGGAGGGTTCTAGTGGTTGATGCAGACTGGAGGGGGGCGAAGTTTCGCTTTATTAACATTTATGCACCTGCTGAACCTCGAGGTAGAAAATATATTTTTCTGGCCCTGCCAGACGTTTATATTACTAACCAAACTGTGGTTTTGGGCAGGGATTTCAATGTCTCCTTTGAAAGCTCCAGGGATTTTAGCCTAAAAATTATTTAAGGGACTCTTTCAGAGTCATCGACCCCAATGGGGAGGGTATGACATGGGCAAACTCAAGGGGTTCCCGTAGTCGGATAGATTTCTTTTTTTTAACCTGTATCTGTACCAGTCTCGCGAGTTGCTGTTTCTCCAGTCTGGTTTTCTGACCATTGCCAAGTTCAGGTTGTTTTCTCAGTAGACGTGCCAATATTTGGGAGAGGTTTTGGAAATTAAACACCAAACTTTTGGGGATCTTTCTTTGTCTGACCCAAAGGGGATGGTGGAAGCAGCATCCTCCTTCTACCAAGAATCTTTTAGGAAAAGGACATAGACTGTTCAAAGAACGGGTATTTTGGGGGTTTTGAGGAAAAAGGTTCCCCAGAGGCAGCCTCTGATCTCGACCGCCCTTTTGAGCTTGCGGAGGTTGAAGCTGCTTTGAGGGGTTTACCAAGCAACAAGGTGCCAGGTTATGATGGGCTTCCTCGGGAGTTTTATGTTACTTATTGGGAGATTTTGGGCAGAGATTGTCTTGCAGTAATTAAAGCAGTGTATGATTCAGGGCTTTTGGGATATTCAATGAGGGAGGGGGTTTTGACGCTGCTCTTCAAGAAAGGGGAAAGGGAATTACAGGCCCATTACGTTATTGTGTGCAGACTACAAGGTGGTAGCTCGTGTTCTAGCGGGCCGCCTAAGGAAGGTTCTGCCCCATGTCATACATGAGGACCAGACCTGCAGGGTGGAGGGGAGGTCCATTCATTGGAACTTGAGTTTGGTGAGGGACTGTATTGCTTGGGCCCAGGACAGAGGGGTGCACCTCATGTTGGTGGGCCTAGACATGGAAAAAAAAAAGCCTTCGATAAGGTGCACCATGGGTTTCTTTTTCAGTTTTGGACAGGATGGGCTTTGGGGCTGGGTTTTTGAGGTGGGTGGGGATTCTATATACTGTAGTGGGAAGTAGGGTTTTAGTTAATGGGCATGTAGGGGAGGTGGTTCCTCAGCAGACAGGGGTACATCAAGGCTGCCTGTTGTCCCCACTGCTCTTTGTATTGTACATGGAGCCTCTGGCAGCGGCTTTCCAGGCAGACACACGTATCATGGGCCTCCGTCCCCCTGGCGTTGGCTCTTCGTAGGTCAAGATCTCCCAGTATGCTGATGACATGACCTTTTTTCTGATGTCGGAGGGGAGTGTCGCCAGGACGGGGGAGTTTGGACAGGCTTCCGGGGCTAAGGTCAAGGTTTTTGCGCCGTGGGCTGGGAGAGAGGAAGGTCTCAGTGGCCTCCCGCTTTGCTCGGGGCTTTTAAGAGTCCTGGGAGTGGATTTTGAAGTGACAGGTAGCGAGGGCATCAACTGAGGGCAGAGGATCGCGAAAGTCTTTGCCCACCGGTGGGCCATTGGAAAGCTTGTCAGCTCTCTATGAGTGGACGGGTTCTAATTATTAAGGCAGATATTCTACCATCCTTAATTTATTTGGCCTATGTTTTTCCTCTGCCTCCTCGCTACAGAAGGGATTTAGTGCGTACCATTTTTTATTTTGTTTGGGGGCTATGAGTATGTAAAAAGGGATTGGATGGTGCAATCAGTGGAGGAGGGAGGAAGGGGGTTCCTGACCTCCCTCTGAAGTTGGACACTATTTTCTTTTCTTCATTATATAAAAGTCTGGTTAACCCTTGTAATCATGGTTTCAAGGCCTTTGTTTTGGCTATCTTTTCCTCTGCGAAGGTTGGTAGCCTGGGACAACTCCCGACCTAATGCCCAAGAGTGGGGTGTAAAGCCGAGTAGACGCTCCGTCACACCTTTTGGGTGTGCTCTTATGCCCAGAGGGTTTGGAGGGATTTGGGCTCTTCCTTCCAGGTGCTGGGGATTCTATATTTTGATGCAGTTATGATGGGGCGGGGTTTGGGGATCAGGAGCGGGAGGGGAACGTCTTTAATTTGGCTCCTGATCTCATTGGGGAAGGCAGATTTGTGGGATTCAAGGGGGGTTTTGGTTAAGTCAAATGTGGACTGGGGAGTGGGTGGAGTGGTCAGCAGGGTTGGAGCCAATCTGAGAAAAATATTTGATTTTGAAGTGGACAGATACGGCTTTCATGCCTCTAAGGAAACCTGGAAGTACCTTTATGAGTAAAAGGCCTTGTGTTAAGAGGCCTTGGTTTCAGGTTTTTGGACAAGTTGACTTTATTCCTTTGAAGTAGTGGTGTAATTTTTCTGTATTGATTGTGTTTTGCTCAGCTGTCAGGTCCAGTAATTTGAACAATGTGAAGTGTTGAAATGGATTTGTTTGGTTAAATAAACATTTTAAAATCTGGTCTTATCAGTTTAATATCTGATACGTCCCCCATCGGGGGACTACATATTAAATGGATTTTTCGAACAGGGAGTCGGAAATGGGGCTTGCTCCATGCATCGACCCGGTATTGCAGTACCTCCGGGAACAGAGCACCACTTTTCTCCCATTGTCAAGGAAAAAAAGCACACAAATGTGTGTAAACAGACAGCTAGCAGAAGCAAAAAGAAGGGTGAAGCGCCCTTAATGGGGGCCCTCGTTTCCCTCCATTTTACTTATAAATAAAAAAAAAAGACATTTGCCAGGGCAGTGTGTGTGTGTTTCTCTGTGTCTGTTTTTGACCCCCCCAAAAAATAAAAACACTTCATCAGTAAAGTGTGTGTGTGTATGTTTTCCCCACCTGCGAGAACCCGGCCTAGAGTGCACAGAGTGCTTCTCGGGCCCCGATCTCTGACTTCCATACAACTCCATGGTTTCTCTTCACTGCGCTCAAGACTTTCGCCTTTTACTAAAGACTTCCCTGGAGAGAGGAACACTTATGAGTTAATCGTATTTTTCGAGGGGCTTTGCTTCTGGCAGAGTCCGGTATCTTGTTTCAAGAGAAGTGGACAGAGACGGTGTCTGCCTGACGCCGAAACCTTTTGCTCAGTCTTTTGACTTCAAGCTGGCTGACCGGTGTATTTTTCCACTAAAAGTAAAGAGCTAGTGACTTTAAGACGACTTAAAAAAAAAAACACTTGCCTGTCGCCAGGGAAAGTTTGGGTGGGGAGGAGCCAACTTTTGATGAACCGATGAGGTGTCCCGAGCCCACCGGGTACCCGGCGGGTGCAGGGGTCAATTAGTGGGTTATCGCTTCTCGGCCTTTTGGCTAAGACCAGGTTAGTTACCCAGGTGCCATAACCCCCTCAGCTGGAAGCCGAAGGCCGGAGGGTGATAAATTTATGGTGGAAATTGTATTTTCCCATCTTCATTTTTTCTTTCAATTTTGGCTTTTTTGTGGAGAGCTTTTTTTGAATAACATGGCACAAAACAAAACAAGCAGGTCTACGCCGGGGATTGGTTTAGAAAATACCATAAGATTTGCATGGACGGATAAGGAGATGGAGCCATGGGAGAGAGAGACGTTTGGGAGGACCATCCTGATGAGAATCCTGAAGCTAATGGTGAAAGATGTACTATGCCTACAAGGTAACCCACACGGAGGATAAGTACGACGAGATCATAAAGAAGGGGAGGGCAGTGGAAGCAGCAAGACCAATGTGCCATTATGAAGTGACAAGTTTGGCGAAAAATAACTTCAGGGTGGTGACGGTAAATATTTACAACCCGCATGTCAAGGACGAAGAGGTGAGGGCCTTTCTGGGGAGGTATATGGACAGTGTATCCTCAGCGGGGCTCCTCAGGGACACCCTAGGGTTCTGGAATGGGAGGAGAGGTTTCCAGGCCCTCCTCAGGGAGGACCCAAAGGGACAGGGTGGATACCTCCATCCTCCTGCAATGTTCTCCATGGGGGCTGACAGAGGGACATTGTACTATGCACGCCAGCCTCCGTTCTGCAGGCGTTGTATGGCCTATTGACACATTTTCGCCTCGTGCAGCACTAGGAAGTGCAGATTTTGTGGATCTGGAGAGCACGAGGCGAGGGACGATGCTCCCCTGAGTTTTAACCTCCTCTCCCTGCCCCCACCCCTTACCCCGCAGGGATAGAAAGTCCCTGAAAAGTAACCCCCCCTTTTTAACTTTTCAAATGCTTTTTCATTCCTTTAGCACTGTTTTTACTCACCCCTTTTATGGCTTTTAAAATCACCACCATGAATGTTAGGAGTATAAAAACAGATTTAGGAGCACAATCGGTTTTATCCTTTTTAGAAAGGTTTAACTCTGATGTGTTTTTATTACAGGAGTGTGGTCTACCCTTTTTATCCTCTTACAGCAAATGGGAGGATAAGTGGCAGCACGGCCCTCCATTTGGAGTGGTTCCAATTTTAATAAGAATGACGGTGTTGCCATTTTAATCATGACCCCACAGGTGGTGGTGAAGGGGAGCACGGTGGTGGTTGGTGGGCGTGCTCTTTTAGCTAATTGCACTTTTATGGGGAGAGATTTTAATGTGCTAAACTCTCCCAGTGCTGAGGATGCATCGCAGGCATGTGGACAGGTACCAACCTGTGTGGACACCTCTTTCAGCCCTGAACGCTCTTTCGTGGCGCCGGGCACGCCGAACAGTGACCTCTACCTGGAAGGGGTGAGTGTTTTTGGGACGGGGGAGGCTCATGCCTGAGACCGACTGTATTGAGATCCTGTTTTTTTTTCCCTTGTATGTGTTTTGTTACAGCAGTAACTGTGGAATGTAAGGGATTAAGGGATAGGGGAAGAGAGGAGGGTGTTTCAGTACCTTTCCTATGTCCCCTTCCAGGTTTGTTTTCTACAAGAGGTTCATTTAACTTCTTGGGGACCAGTGGGCGCTAGCGGACTCCTCCTGACACTACCAGGGAAAATGTAAAGCGCCAAATTCAAAATCCAAAAGTTGAATTATTAAACATCCACCAATATACAAGTGTTCCATACTCAATAAAAGCTCTGTTTCTTGGCAATATCACAGTGTTGTCTGATTTCAAAAAGGCTTTACGGTGAAAGCAGCACATTTCATTGTTTGAGGGTAGCACCTCACATATTTTTCCAATAGCCATGTATCGATTAGCCATCATGGCACACACATAACACATTTCACAGCGAAAACAAATCAATTACCTGTTGAAGAACTTCTGCAGAGGTCATCCTAAGTGTCCAACGAAGACAATCCATGGTTCTTTTGTTAGAAAAAGTAACGTATTTTATCCATAAATCCTCCATTTGGTTTGCGCGTTATAATCAGAAACAACAGCCTCCACTAGTCCATTAAAACGTGACGCGAACTCGTTCATCTTATACCTATAAACTTGTCCAAGAACAATCAAACATAGTTTTAAATGTATCCTTAGGAACACTTTTACGTATATTTACTATTATAAATCAACCGGAATATAAACTGATCGATAACGACGGTAAAAAGACACTGCGTGACTTCCTGCGCTTGCTGGCGCTGGGTACTGTTGTCATCAAGGGGGACTCACTTGATTGGTCTTTTTCTCTGGTGTTATTCATCCAAAATGGAAGAAATACACTGTCTCGAGGCTGTTGACATCATAAGGAAGCGACGTGTACTGCATTCATATGCCTTTATATGGTCATTTTCATTAGGGAGGGGTTCCCAAATGAGCAATGTGTCAAAATCACTTTTTCCAGGACATAAATTCCTCGGGGTTTTGCCTGCTATATGCTTTCTGTTTCACTCACAGACGAATGGTTAACGGTTTTGGAAAATTCAGAGTGTTTCCTCTCCAATGGTACTAAATATATGCATATCCTATTTTCTGGGCCTGAATGGGAGGCATTTTACTTTGGGCATGCCAGGCTCTCCAAAACGGTCACCTCATGCACAGCTCCCTAACAAGTTTTAAGGGACATGGGGGATGTTTCTGTTTTTTCAAAGGGGTGGGTGAAGGGAGAGTCCAGTTGGGGGATAGCTGGGGTGCACTCCTCTGGTGTTGGGATTTTGTTCGGGGATAGGGATTTTTGTGTGGTAGGTTCTTTTTCCCGTCATACAGGGGAGGGTTCTAGTGGTTGATGCAGACTGGAGGGGGGCGAAGTTTCGCTTTATTAACATTTATGCACCTGCTGAACCTCGAGGTAGAAAATATATTTTTCTGGCCCTGCCAGACGTTTGTATTACTAACCAAACTGTGGTTTTGGGCAGGGATTTCAATGTCTCCTTTGAAAGCTCCAGGGATTTTAGCCTAAAAATTATTCAAGGGACTCTTTCAGAGTCATTGACCCCAATGGGGAGGGTATGACATGGGCAAACTCAAGGGGTTCCCGTAGTCGGATAGATTTCTTTTTTTTAACCTGTATCTGTACCAGTCTCGCGAGTTGCTGTTTCTCCAGTCTGGTTTTCTGACCATTGCCAAGTTCAGGTTGTTTTCTCAGTAGACGTGCCAATATTTGGGAGAGGTTTTTGGAAATTAAACACCAAACTTTTGGGGGATCTTTCTTTTGTCTGACCCAAAGGGGATGGTGGAAGCAGCATCCTCCTTCTACCAAGAATCTTTTAGGGAAAAGGACATAGACTGTTCGAAAGAACGGGTATTTTGGGGGGTTTTGAGGAAAAAGGTTCCCCCAGAGGCAGCCTCTGATCTCGACCGCCCTTTTGAGCTTGCGGAGGTTGAAGCTGCTTTGAGGGGTTTACCAAGCAACAAGGTGCCAGGTTATGATGGGCTTCCTCGGGAGTTTTATGTTACTTATTGGGAGATTTTGGGCAGAGATTTTCTTGCAGTAATTAAAGCAGTGTATGATTCAGGCGTTTGGGATATTCAATGAGGGAGGGGGTTTTGACGCTGCTCTTCAAGAAAGGGGAAAGGGAATTACAGGCCCATTACGTTATTGTGTGCAGACTACAAGGTGGTAGCTCGTGTTCTAGCGGGCCGCCTAAGGAAGGTTCTGCCCCATGTCATACATGAGGACCAGACCTGCAGGGTGGAGGGGAGGTCCATTCATTGGAACTTGAGTTTGGTGAGGGACTGTATTGCTTGGGCCCAGGACAGAGGGGTGCACCTCATGTTGGTGGGCCTAGACATGGAAAAAGCCTTCGATAAGGTGCACCATGGGTTTCTTTTTTCAGTTTTGGACAGGATGGGCTTTGGGGCTGGGTTTTTGAGGTGGGTGGGGATTCTATATACTGTAGTGGGAAGTAGGGTTTTAGTTAATGGGCATGTAGGGGAGGTGGTTCCTCAGCAGACAGGGGTACATCAAGGCTGCCTGTTGTCCCCACTGCTCTTTGTATTGTACATGGAGCCTCTGGCAGCGGCTTTCCAGGCAGACACACGTATCATGGGCCTCCGTCCCCCTGGCGTTGGCTCTTCGTAGGTCAAGATCTCCCAGTATGCTGATGACATGACCTTTTTTCTGATGTCGGAGGGAAGTCTCGCCAGGACGTTGGAGGTCCTGGGGGAGTTTGGACAGGCTTCCGGGGCTAAGGTCAAGGTTTTTGCGCCGTGGGCTGGGAGAGAGGAAGGTCTCAGTGGCCTCCCGCTTTGCTCTGGGCTTTTAAGAGTCCTGGGAGTGGATTTTGAAGTGACAGGTAGCGAGGGCATCAACTGAGGGCAGAGGATCGCGAAAGTGCGCACCCGGGTGGGCCATTGGAAAGCTTGTCAGCTCTCTATGAGTGGACGGGTTCTAATTATTAAGGCAGATATTCTACCATCCTTAATTTATTTGGCCTATGTTTTTCCTCTGCCTCCTCGCTACAGAAGGGATTTAGTGCGTACCATTTTTTATTTTGTTTGGGGGGGCTATGAGTATGTAAAAAGGGATTGGATGGTGCAATCAGTGGAGGAGGGAGGAAGGGGGCTTCCTGACCTCCCTCTGAAGTTGGACACTATTTTCTTTTCTTCATTATATAAAAGTCTGGTTAACCCTTGTAATCATGGTTTCAAGGCCTTTGTTTTGGCTATCTTTTCCTCTGCGAAGGTTGGTAGCCTGGGACAACTCCCGACCTAATGCCCAAGAGTGGGGTGTAAAGCCGAGTAGACGCTCCGTCACACCTTTTGGGTGTGCTCTTATGCCCAGAGGGTTTGGAGGGATTTGGGCTCTTTCTTCCAGGTGCTGGGGATTCTATATTTTGATGCAGTTATGATGGGGCGGGGTTTGGGGATCAGGAGCGGGAGGGGAACGTTTTTAATTTGGCTCCTGATCTCATTGGGGAAGGCAGCTTTGTGGGATTCAAGGGGGGTTTTGGTTAAGTCAAATGTGGACTGGGGAGTGGGTGGAGTGGTCAGCAGGGTTGGAGCCAATCTGAGAAAAATATTTGATTTCGAAGTGGACAGATACGGCTTTCATGCCTCTAAGGAAACCTGGAAGTACCTTTATGAGTAAAAGGCCTTGTGTTAAGAGGCCTTGGTTTCAGGTTTTTGGACAAGTTGACTTTATTCCTTTGAAGTAGTGGTGTAATTTTCTGTATTGATTGTGTTTTGCTCAGCTGTCAGGTCCAGTAATTTGAACAATGTGAAGTGTTGAAATGGATTTGTTTGGTTAAATAAACATTTTAAAATCTGTTCTTATCAGTTTAATATCTGATACGTCCCCCATCGGGGGACTACATATTAAATGGATTTTTCGAACAGGGAGTCGGAAATGGGGCTTGCTCCATGCATCGACCCGGTATTGCAGTACCTCCGGGAACAGAGCACCACTTTTCTCCCATTGTCAAGGAAAAAAAGCACACAAATGTGTGTAAACAGACAGCTAGCAGAAGAAAAAAGAAGAAACATACAAACTGAAAGAAGGGCAAAGCGCCCTTAATGGGGTCCCTCGTTTCCCTCCATTTTACTTATACATTTTTAAAAAGACATTTGCAGGATAGTGTGTGTGTGTGTGTGTTTCTGTTTTTAACCCCCCAAAAATAAAAACACTTCACCAGGACATTTTGTGTGTGTGTGTCTGTGTCTTTCTGTCTGTCTGTGACTTTTTCCCACCGGCGAGAACCCGGCCTGCTTCTCGGGCCCCGACCTCTGACTTCCATACGACTCTGGTTTCTCTTCATTACGCACAAGCCTTTTACTAAAGACTTCCGTGGAGAGAAACACTTACGAGTTCAACGTATTTTTGGAGGGGCGACTGGATGGATTCAAAATCAAATTGTGTACGGTAATGGCGAGGGACATTTCACTGGCTGAACTGGTGGCGTCCTTCATGAATTTATCCGTGTACATTAGCGATGATGCTATTGTTGCCAAATTGGAAGGATGGGGTGTGCCGTCGGTTTCTGATTAAGAGGAGATTATGGCTGGTAATGGAGATTGCGGATGGCAAAAGATTCTACAAGGTCCTGTTCACAGACGTGGTGCGCTCACTACCATATTCTACAAAATTCGAGATGTTGGAGGGGGCTGAGTACTTTTGTGTGATAAACGGCAGACAAGTTAAATTGTGCAGAATTTGTATTCAGCCTGGCCACGTAGTCCGGGACTGCCCTGATTTTTTTATGCCGGCGATGCAGAATACAAGGGCATTATGCGAGAGTGCGTTGCATAAGCGGGAAGTGGCTGTAGGGAGAGCGGCATCCACTGCACGTGTACTGGGCCGACAGATGGTGAACAAAGAAAAACAGAAGGAGATGGTAGAAGAGAAGGGGGACAGGATGGTGAAAAAAGAGGCCAGGATGGTGAAGGAGAAGGGGGTGGTGAATCTACTCTGGCAGATGGGGATGGAATCGGGTCTAGCATGGACGGAGAGTTCTTGGACGTCGTCGTCGAAGATGGAAAGGAGCCTGAGGGTGGAGGAGGAGTGACGGCCACGGATCCGTCTGAAGGTGCAGGGGGTGCTGATCACGAAGGTTTTATATCTGACACTAGTCCTGAAAGTATGGAGGTGAAGGGTGAATCCTCCAAGAGGAAGGACTCTGTGGGTGACGTGTCCTCGGATGAGGAAAGAAGCGAAGGAAAGGAGGCAGGTCAAGATCAAGAAGAAGAAAAAGACTGGCTCTTGATGATGGAAACAAACATCATACTCATGGTGTGTTATGTCTGTCAATATTTACTTCTTAGGGAGCAGCTCCCGAGGTGACGGTTTTGGAGAGTCTGGCGTGCCCAAAGTAAATGCCTCCCACTCAGGCCCAGATAATAGGATATGCACATAATTAGTACTATTGGATAGGAAACACTCTTAAGTTTCTAAGAGTCTTAAAATATTGTCTGTGAGTATAACAGAACGGATATAGCAGGCGAAAACCCGAGGAATATCTGTACTAGAAAAAGTGTTTTTGACACATTGCCTCATTTTGAACCCCTCCCTATTGAAAACAGCTATATATAGGAGTAAGATTGCAGTACCTATTGCTTCCACTGGATGTCAACAGTCTCGACAGTGTTTGATGATATTAGAATGCTCTGAAAGGTATTAGAAGAAGAATTTCGAAATGGTTACCAGATGTAAACAGAAGAGGATGCGCGTTCACGGGCTCGCGCGCTGTGGTTTTTTACTTTCCTATCGTCCAGTTTATAATCCTGGTGAAATATTATAGTAAATATACATAAAAGTGTTCATAAGGATACATTTACAATTATGTTTGATTGTTCTTGGACAAGTTTATAGGTATAGGTTGAACGAGTTCTCTTCACGGATCAATGGGCGAGTGGACGCTGTATTTTATGAACATAATGCCCCAACCAAACAGAGATTTATGGATATAATAAATGACTTTCTCTAACAAAAAAACCATTGGATGTTTTCGTTGGACACTTGGGAAGCCCTCAGCAGAAGTTCTTCAAAAGGTAAGGGATTTGTTTTCGCTGTGAAATGTGTTGTGTGAACCGCGATGGTTTATGAATTCATGCTAATGGGAAAATATTGGAGGTGCTACCCTCAAACAATCAAATGTAGTGCTTTCGCCGTCAAGCCTTTTTGAAATCTGACAACGCTGTGATATTGCCAAGAAGCAGAGCTTTTGATGACTATGCAACACTTGTATATTGATGAATGTTTAATAATTCAACTTTTGGATTTTGAATTTGGCGCCTTGCATTTCACCTGGTAGTGTCGGGAGTTCAGTTCACCACTACGTAAGAAGTTAATAGACTAAGACATATGGAAAAGTTAGACCAGACAGTAAGCCTACTTCAGGCTGATATTTTATGCCTTCAAGAGACACACTGGACTGACAGTATGATGGATGGAGTAAGAAAGCGGTGGATGGATTTGCTTTATTTTAATAATTGTGGGGAGAGGACGTGTGGGGTTGCTATTTTAATTAAGCGGGAGAGTGTGCAGAATATTAGGGAAGTGCACACGGATGAGGGTAGGCTTTTAAAGTGTTACATTTGTTGAATGTTCATGTACCTAATAATGAGACTGTGTTTTTTCAGTCATTTGAGCATCATTATGTGGGTAATTGTATATTGTATGTCGGGTGGAGATTATAACAGAACACGGCCAAGATGTTCAAATGTTCATAGATGACCAGCAGGGTCAAATATAATAATCACAGTGGTTGTAGAGGGTGCAACAGGTCAGCACCTCAGAAGTAAATGTCAGTTGGCTTTTCATAGCCGATCATTCAGAGTATCTCTACCGCTCCTGCTGTCTCTAGAGAGTTCGTAAAAGCAGGTCTGGGACAGGTAGCACATCTGGTGAACAGGTCAGGGTTCCATAGCCGCATGCAGAACAGTTGAAACCTGGAGCAGCAGGGAACGGCAAGGAGTCATCAGGCCAGGTAGTCCTGAGGCACGGTCCTAGGGCTCAGGTCCTCCGAGAGAGAGAAAGGAAGAAGAGAAAGAAAGAGAAAATTAGAGAGAGCATACTTAAATTAAGACAGGATAAATACTCTAGATATAACAGACTCATCCTAGCCCCCTGACACATAAACCATTGCAGCATAAATACTGTAGGCTGAGACAGGAGGGGTCGGGAGACTCTGTGGCCCCATCCGACGATAACCCTGCACAAGGCCAAACAGGCAGGATATAACCCCACCCACTTTGCCAAAGCACAGCCACCACACCACTAGAGGGATATCTTCAACCACCAACTTACCATCTGAGACAAGGCCGAGTATAGCCCACGAAGATCTCACCCACGGCACAACCCAAGGGGGGGCGCCGACCCAGACAGGAAGATCACATCAGTGACTCAACCCACCGAAGTGACGCAGCCTTCCTAGGGACGGCATAGAAGAGCATCAGTAAGCAAGTGACTCAGCCCCTGTAATCGGGCTAGGGGCAGAGAATCCCAGTGGAGAGAGGGGAACCGGCCAGGCAGAGACAGCAAGGGTGCCTTTCCGTTCACTTTCACACTCCTGGGCCAGACTACACTCAATCATAGGACCTACTGAAGAGATGAGTCTTCAATAAAGACTTAAAGGTTGAGACCGAGTCTGCGTCTCTCACATGGATAGGCAGACCATTCGATAAAAATGTAGCTCTATAGGAGAAAGCCCTGCCTCCAGCTGTTTGCTTAGAAATCCTGTGGACAGTAATGAGGCCTGCGTCTTGCGACCATAGAGTACGTGTAGCTATGTACGGCAGGACCAAATCAGAAAGATAGATAGGAGCAAGCCCATGTAATGCTTTGTAGGTTAGCAGTAAAACCTTAAAAAAATATCAGCCCTTGCCTTAACAGGAAGCCAGTGTAGAGAGGCTAGCACTGGAGTAATATGATACATTTTTGGGGTTCTAGTCAAGATTCTAGCAGCCGTGTTTAGCACTATCTGAAGTTTATTTAGTGCTATATCCGGGTAGCCGGAAAGTAGAGCATTGCAGTAGTCTAACCTAGAATTGACAAAAGCAGATATACATTTTTCTGCATCAGTTTTGGACAGAAAGTTTCAGATTTTTGCAATGTGTTCGTCAAAAGAGACATCAGGGTCTAGAGTAACGCCAAGGTTCTTCACAGTTTTATTTGAGATGACTGTACAACCATCAAGATGAATTGTCAGATTCAACAGAAGATCTCTTTGTTTCTTGGGACCTCAAACTAGCATCTCTGTTTTGTCCGAGTTTAAAAGTAAAAAATGTGCCGCCATCCACTTCCTTATGTCTGAAACATAAGTTTCATTGAATTGTACAGCTGGGTGTCGTCCGCATAGCAGTGAAAGTTAACTTCTTAGGGCTAGGGGGCAGTATTTTGAAGTTCGGATGAAAAATGTGCCCAAAGTAAACTGCATGTTACTCAGGCCCAGAAGCTATGCAGAAGGATATGCGTATAATTAGTAGCTTTGGATAGACAACACTCTGAAGTTTCTAAAACTGTTAAAATAATGTATGTGAGTGTAACAGAACTGATATGGCAGGCAAAAACCAGAGCAAAATCCATCCGGGATGTCTGAATCAGTCATGTCACACTGTTTTCCATAGGCCAGCTATTCAAAGCCTCATAGTTTAACACCCAGATTGCAGTTTCTATGGCTTCCACTAGATGTCAACAGTCTTTAGAAAAAGGTTGGAAGCTTCAATCATGAAAATCAAGGGAGTAAGACCACTTGTGCATTAGTTCACGTCAAGTGTACTGTTTTGGATTTTGCGCGTAACAGGGAATGCGCGCTCAGTTCTTTTTCTCTCCTATTCAGCAGGTTATATTCTGTCTGAAATATTATAGTTTATATTCATTTTAGGGTATCTGAGTATTGATTACAAATGCTGTTTGGCTTTTTTCCACGAACTTTACGGGTACTTTTGGGATATCGTTTGTCTGCATGGATGAAAGCCTTTGGCCAGGTCGATTACTAAACAAAGCTCTGTTTGGTTGGCGCGTTATATGGATATAAAGAGGAACTTTATCGAACAAAAGGACCTTATGTTATTATACTAATTGAGTTTGAGTGGGGCGCTGTCCTCAGATAATCAAATGTTCTGCTTTCGCCGTAAAGCCTTTTTGAAATCTGACAATGCTGTTAGATTAACAAGAGTCTAAGCTTTTGAAGGGTGTGCAGCATTTGTATTTTCATGAATGTTTGAAATTAGTATTTTTGTAATTTGAATTTGACGCTCTGCATTTCACCGGTTGTTGTCAAAATCGATCCCGTTCACGGGATTGGATCCGTAACAGGTTAACATTATGTTTCCGAATGACATCACCAAGAGATCAAATATATAGTGAAAACAATAGTGGTCCTAAAACAGAGCCTTGAGGAACACCAAAATGTACAGTTGATATGTCAGAGGACAAACCATCCACAGAGACAAACTTATATCTTTCCAACAGATAAGATCAAAACCAGACCAGAACTTTTCCATGTAGACCAATTTGGGTTTCCAATCTCTCCAAAAGAATGTGGTGATCGATGGTATCAAAAGCATCACTAAGGTCTAGGAGCACGAGGACAGATGCAGAACCTCAGTCTGATGCCATTAAAAGGTAATTGACCACCTTCACAAGTGCAGTCTTAGTGCTATGATGGTGTCTAAAACCAGACTGAAGAGTTTCGTATACATTATTTGTCTTCAGGAAGGCAGTGAGTTGCTGCGCAACAGCTTTTTCTAAGGTTTTTGAGAGGAATGGGAGATTTGTTATAGGCCGATAGTTTTTTATATTTTCTGGGTCAAGGTTTGGCTTTTTCAAGAGAGGCTTTATTACTGCCAATTTAGTGAGTTTGGTAAACATCCGGTGGATAGAGAGCTGTTTATTATGTTCAACATAGGAGGGCCAAGCACAGGAAGCAGCTCTTTCAGTAGTTTAGTTGGAATAAGGTCCAGTATGCAGCATGAAGGTTTAGAGGCCATGATTATTTTCATCAATGTGTCAAGAGATATAGTACTAACTTCTTAGGGAGCAGCTTATGAGGTGACCGTTTTGGAGAGCCTGGCGTGCCCAAAGTAAAATGCCTCCCATTCAGGCCCAGAAAATAGGATATTCACATATGCTTTGGCATCTCAGACCCCGTAACGGGAGGAGTTGAGACCAGAGAAGGTCCAGCCTCTGAATCCAACCCGTTGCTTAACCAGGGCTGATCCTGCTTAGCTTCCGAGATCAGGCATATTTTTACAATATCTATAGAATGAACAATACACAAAACCCTAGACTAACACAGGCAGGTGAACAATTCAACCCCTATCAACACAAAAAGACAAAAGCATAAATTTCACTCACAAAAAAATAAACAGGTTAACTTTTTAGGGAGTGGCTCCCTAGGTGACGGTTTTGAAGAGTCTGCCGTGCCCAAAGTGAAATGCCTCCCACTCAGGCCCAGAAAATAGGATATGCACATAATTAGTACTATTGCATAGGAAACACTCTGAAGTTTCTAAAAGTGATATAGCAGATATAGCAGGCGAAAACTAGAGGAAAATCCATCCGGAATTACAGTTTTTTTGTGTCCTTTGCTCTGTTTGACAGTCTCCCTATTGATTTCAAAGGCAACCAGCTCTGAGATTTTAGTACCTATGGCTTCCACTAGATGTCAACAGTCTCTATACAAAGCCAGGAAACGGTAGCCCTGACCAGAACAGATAAGAACAGGATATGGTCAAGGGAGCTCAGATGTCAACAAGATTTTGCGGGCGCGCAACCGAGTGCGCGCTCCACATTATTTTCCTTTCTTATCATTCAGGCTACAATCTGGTTGAAATATTATAGTAAATATACATAAAATTATACCTAAGAAAACATTAAAAATGTTTGATTTGTTTGGAGAAATATGATAGGTATAATTCGGAAAGCGTTCTCTTCACGGTTCAATGGGCGACTTAACGGTGGATTTTATGATCATAACGCGCCAACCAAACTGAGATTTATGGATATAATAAATGACTTTTTATAACAAAAGAAGCATGGATTGTCTTCGTTGGACACTTGGGAAGCCCTCAGCAGAAGTTCATCAAAGGTAAGCGATTTTATATTAGCGATTTTATTTGTTTTGTGAGACCCGCGTTGAATTTATGCTAATGGAAAAATATTGTAGGCGCTATCCTCAAACAATCAAATGTTGTGCTTTCGCCGTGAAGCCTTTTTGAAATCTGACAACGCTGTGATATTGCCAAGAAGCAGAGCTTTTGATGACTATGCAACACTTGTATATTGATGAATGTTTAATAATTCAACTTTTGGATTTTGAATTTGGCTCCTTACATTTCACCGGGTAGTGTCGGGAGTGGGGTAGCGCCCCACCAGTCCCTTAATATTGAATCCATCAAGCGCTCCTTTACCTTTCCATTGCACATCGTAATCTCATACTTCCTTTCTCCTTTAACTCGGCAGCCTACCACATCTCCGCACACTTTTATTCCACATAATTCCATCGTTGTTATCTTATCTCCACTGCCAACGTTAACTCTTTACCATATTTTTTTGCTCCTTCATCCTCACATCTCTTCCCTTGAGCACTGCCTTTATCCTTGTCCATTCCAATTGTCGTTGCCATGTTGTCCGTCCTTTCAAATAAACCAGAAAAACAAAAAACTCTCCCCCAGCAGCAAAAACTTCAGGGAGGAAAAAAGACCAACAATTAATACAAACTTAATCGATAAACAAAACTGGAATTACACTTCAAAACCCCTGAAAAGAGCACAATAAAATGAAGACTGGTTGAGCAAACACTCGCACCTGTCTCACTCTTCTGCACGGGAAGGGCGTATTCAGTATTCAGTTGGATAGACGAATTCAAGTTGGCCATTATATTATTATTGTGTTTAGAAGAGTATACTCGACTGGGCAAAAAGCTTACAGCACCTGGTTTTCCCAAGCGGTCTCTCAACCCAGTACAAACCAGACCTGAACCTGTTTAGCTTCAGGCGTACTCAGGATGGTATGGCCGCAAGCCATAAAAGAAGAGTTGGATAGACTATTTCAAGTTTATGTAACTCAAAAAACTTTGAAGAAGTGGTATCGCCATTCCATTTACAAATGGCCGTTATATTATTATTGTGTTTAGAAGAGTATACTCGACTGGGCAAAAAGCTTACTGCACCTGGTATTCCCAAGCCTTCGCCCAAACAGGCCTGACCATGCATAGCTTCAGAGACCAGACAAGAACGGGCGTATTAAGGATGTAATGGCCGTAAGCCATGGAAGAATAGTTGGACAGACTATTTCAAGTTTATGTAACTGGAAAAGCCATTCCATTTTAAAATGGCCGTTATATTATTATTTTGTTGAGAAGTGTATACTCGACTGGGCAAAAAGCTTACAGCACCTGGAATTCCCATGCGGTTTCCCAACCAAGCACTAACCAGGCCTGACACTGCTTAGCTGACGAGATCAGGAATATTCGGGATAGTATGGCCGTACACCGTTGACGAAGAGTTGAATAGACTATTTCAAGTTTTTATGTAACTCAAAAAACGTTGAGGAAGTGGAAAAGCCATTCCATTTTAAAATGGCCGTTATATTATTATTGTATTTAGAAAAGTAAACTCAACTGGGCAAAAACCCTACAGCACCTGTTACACCCAAGAGGTCTCCCATCCAGGTACTAATCAGGCCTGTCCATCCTTAACATCCGAGATCAGACGATATCGGGTGTTTTCAGGGTGGTAAGGCACGGAAGAAGAGTTGGATAGACTATTTCAAGTTTATGTAACTCAAAAACTTTGAGGAAGTGGAATAGCCATTCCATTTAAAAATGTCCATTATATTATTATTGTGTATAGAAGAGTATACTCGACTGGACTAAAAGCTTTCAGCACCTGGTATTCCCAAGCGGTCTCTCATCCATGCACTAACCCTGCTTAGCTTCCTAGATCAGACGAGATCGAGTGTGAGCCACGGAAGAATAGTTGGATAGACAATTTGAGGAAGTGGAATAGCCATTCCATTTAAAAATGGCCATTATATTATTATTGTGTTAAGAAGAGTATACTCGACTGGGCAAAAATCTTACAGCAACCGCTACACACAAGAGGCCTCCCATGCTTAACATCTGAGATCGGCATATTTTATTTTTAAATTATTTTACAATATTTTCAATTCAATACATACGACACAAGACTAAACATAAGCAGTTGAACAATTCACCCCCTATCAAATCAAAATACCAAAACCAACTTCATACAAACATTGCATACAAGACTAAGACAGGTTAAAAGCAACCTGTTACTTTCCCCAGTTTCTGTGTTGTGGTTTGTGGATTTGTATGTATTTCAGGAAATGGCTTCCTGGAATCCCCCAAGCAGCTGATTGGTCAACTCCATGGCAAATTGGAGCTGACCCCGCCCTCTCTTCAGAGGACACAGCTGTCTTCAATTACCGACTCCTTCTGAAGCTGTATATAAGCCAGTGTTCCTTTGCTCAGAGAAGGAAGCTGAGCGTGTTAGCTTAGCTTGTGTTGGCTGTTTCTTAGAAAGAGCTTATTGTTATAGCCTGTGTTGGTTGTTTCTTAGAAAGAGAGCTGAGGGTTATGCCCCAGTATTGTTTGTTTTCTCAGATAGAGCTAATGGTAAAGTCTTGTGTTTGTTTTTTGTGAAGTATTTTGTAACCGGTCCTGCATGGTATGTTTATTTCCAAAGGACTGTTTTGATTATTTAAATTGTTGTATTATTCTGTTTTTGTTCCCAGGGGGGAAAGGGAAGGCACCTAGGGAGTGCTTAGGCAAGAGGCCTGTGGGCATACATATATCCGTAGTATGTCTATACACACTAGGTAAGACCTGGGTGGACCATCCCCTGTATGTTGATTAGCGTGCCAGGTAAGTAGTGGGTAGGCAGGTAAGGTAGGAGAGGGGGCTTTGACATTTGCTTTCGTCCAGCCCCATATTACCGTGTGAAGGAGTAAATTACCTGTTTTAAACAGTAAAATTCTCTGCCTTTGTCATCCTTACCCTCACCTACAATCCCATACCTCTTTCACTCCATGGGGAGTTGAGTTGTAGCAGGGTGTTTCGTTCCCACTTCCAAGAGGCGTACGTAACAACCCCTATCAAATCAAGCTAAGAAACAATACTTTCAAAATCATTAATGATACCTCCCCAAAACCCATACACCAAACCCCCGTCCTCCCCCACAGCAATGAATCCACAATCCTTCAAAACACTCTCTCAAAATCCCCGTCTAGACCTATGCATCAGTCCCACATCCTTCCTGACCAAACCTTCAAACACCTTCCACACGGTCGCCCTCAAACCTTGCCAAGTTCCTCCTCGAATATACAGCATACCTTGCATGTGACAACATAAAATTCAATAAATCAATGTTCACCCCCCTCACATGCTGATACATTCTGAACAACACCTCCAATCAAACCTACCTATCAACTCTACTCCCCGTACCTTTCTCACATAGAACCCAGCCACATCAACACACAAACATCATGTGCATCAGATTTTCATCCATAACTCTACATACGCGAGACACAGACCTGTCTACCTGATGCAGCACCCGATTGTGCCTCAGCATAAAATCAAAATGTGTACATTCAAGACTGTTGAGCCTCACCATCATGTTCTCCCACAACCGCCCTACATCCAACCCTGGAAATACCTGCCTCCACACTTTCTCAGATGCAGGCGCCTTGACCTTCCTTGTAAGAAGAGCCCAGTAGAAGGCCGGTAGAGGATAAGCCTACACAGACTCCCCACATTTCAACTGCATCTCAGGCAAGGTCTCTAAAACACCACTACTCAAGTCCTTGTCCAGCAGCCTCACCCACTCCCCTGGAAAACACTCCTTTATCCTCTCATACAATTTCAACACTGTCCCTTTCCTGACATCCTCATCTACACCACAGACAGTATCTAAGATCGCCTGATCAGGCAGGAACCCCGGCACCACATCATACCCGCCCTCATAAGCACCTTACTCTCCAGCATCTTACCCTCCGATTTCAGCAGTGGGTTCAGAAAAAACGGTAGATTCAATGTCACACTCATAACTAACCTGCAGTAAAAACTCTGGCACTTCTGCATACATGCTAGGCTTTAGACGCATTAACAATCCATAGTCTCCGCAACCTCAACTCTTATGCAACCTATGCCCGGAAAAAGAAGTCCACCCCTGACCCTCCTCCCCATACAAAAACCATTGCACTCTCCCGCATGGCTTTTAACTTAACCTCCAGATCTATTAATCTCAACCCACCCCTATCATAATCTGCAATCTTCCCACCCCACAGGAAACCAGACACTACATTATTAATTTCCTTCAGAGCCCATAGAGGCATGTCCAGAACCCTTAAAGTATACACACATTTTGACATCAACAGAGCATTCACCACCACCACTTTCCCCCTCAATTTTAATTTCCTTTGTTTACAGAAATACATTTTATTAATCAGCCCTGTCCATGTAGTCTCTCGCCTCCCGCTCATCCACCCCAATATTCACACCCAAAATTCTCACGTTCCGTAACAGTCTTAAAAGGAATGTTACATGTAGACACAACCGTATCAGCAACACACAACATTTCAGATTTTTCCACATTCACCTTAGCCCCAGAAGCCCTTCCATACACATCAAAACATTTCATCAGACAGTTCACACTCCCTCCATCCCGCACAGTACAGGTGGTATCATCAGCATAATGATGTAGCACACTGATACCTCCCCCTGGCAGTTTCACTCCTTGCACACCTCTATCAAGCTTGACAAAAGCAGCCAAATGCTCAACTGAGATGCTGTACAGCAAAGCAGACAGCGGACAGACCTGCCCAGGGGAAAGGAATCAGTCAGCACACCATTACACTTAACGACGCTACAAGCTGACCCATACAAAAGCTTTGCCCAAACCCAAATCTTGCCAAGGTCTCTAACAGGAACCGATGCTCCACCCGAACAAAGGCTTTATTCAGATCCATTTATTCAGCACCACCCCACATGCCTCACTACATCCCGCCCTGGAACCCCATAGGCCTGAGTAGGTGCAACGATGCTACCCATCACCTTATTCAACCGATTGGCCATTACCTTAGCAAGCACCTTATTGTCAGGGTTCAAAAGGGTTATCAGTCTGTAGTTCTCAAGTTTCAGTCGACTCCCCTTCCCTTTATCCATAACAGTCAACACCCCCAAAGCGAATGATTCAGGGACTACCCTCCTCTCCTCCATGCCCGCAACTTCATGCAGCATCAGTGGGGCTAGGATGTCACTAAACTCGCAGTAAGACCCTCTGAACCCGGGCTCTTATTAAAGGTCAGGCCTGAGGTAGTAGTTTTAACCTCTGACAATGTAAAATCAGCATCACACATCACCACATCATCAGTTGACACCCTAGCCTCCATTGCATCTAGCACACTCCACATACACCCCTCCCAAAGTAAATAAACCCTTATCCACGATACGACAGTTCCGAATTTTTAAACCATCCATCAGATTTTCTTTTCCTCGCACTATTTCAACTTTACTTAAACAGGTAGACCAGTTGAGAACAATTCCTCATTTACAACTGCGACCTGGTCAAGATAAAGCACACATGGAAACACATGGAAAACACATGGAAACACATGGAAAAAATAAACACAATAGAAAAGTATACATACAGTGTGTGCAAATGAAGTAAGATTAGGGAGGTAAGGCAATAAATAAGCCGTAGTGGCGAAATAATTACAATTTAGAAAATAAACAAGAGTGATAGACGTGCAGAAGATGAATGTGCAAGTAGAGATACTGGGGTGCAAAAAATAAATAAATAAATAACGGGATGAGGTAGTTGGATGGGCTATTTACAGATGGGCTATGTACAGGTGCAATGATCTGTAAGCTGCTCTGATAGCTGATGCTTGAAGTTAGTGAGGGAGATATGAGTCTATAGCTTCAGTGATTTTTGCACTTCGTTCCAGTCATTTGCAGCAGAGAACTGGAAGGAAAGGCGGCCAAAGGGGGAATAGGCTTTGGAGATGATCAGTGAAATATACCTGCTGGAGCGCGTGCTACGGGTGCGGCTATGGTGACCAGTGAGCTGAGATAAGACGGGGCTTTACCTAGCAAAGACTTATAGATGACCTGAAGCCAGTGGGGTTGGTGACGAATATGAAGCGAGGGCCAGCCAACAAGAGCATACAGGTCACAGTGGTGGATAGTATATGGGGCTTTGGTGACAAAACGGATGGCACTGTGATAGACTGCATCCAATTTGCTGAGTAGAGTGTTGGAGGCTATTTTGAAAATGACATTGCCGAAGTCAAGGATTGGTAGAATAGTCAGTTTTACGAGGGTATGTTTGGAAGCATTAGTGAAGGATGCTTTGTTGGGAAATAGGAAGCCGATTCTAGATTTAATTTTGGATTGGAGATGCTTAATGTGAGTCATGAAGGAGAGTTTACAGTCTAACCAGACACCTAGGTATTTGTAGTTGTTCACATATTCTAAGTCAGAACCGTCCAGAGTAGTGATGCTGGATGGGCGGGCGGGTGTGGGCAGCGATTGGTTGAAGAGCATGCATTTAGTTCTACTTGCATTTATGAGCAATTGGAGCCCACGGAAGGAGGGTTGTATATGGCATTGAAGCTCGGCTGGAGGTTAGTTAAACCTCTTAAGGAGCAGTGGGGCGCTGACGCACACTGAACTCTCTCAGAAGTAGTTGGTGAACCAGGCAAGGCAGTCATATGAGACACCAAGGCTGTTGAGTCTGCTGATAAGAATGTGGTGATTGACAGAGTCGAAAGCCTTGGCCAGGTCTATTAATACGGCTGCACAGTATTGTCTTTTATTGATGGCGGTTAGGATATTGTTTAGGACCTTGAGCGTGGCTGAGGTGCACCAATGACCAGCTCGGATACCAGATAGCAAAGCGGAGAAGGTACGGTGGGATTCAAAATATCTGTTTGTTAACTTGGTTTTCGAAGACCTTAGAAAGGCAGGGTAGGATAGATATTGATCTAGAGTATCTCCTTTGAAGAGGGGGATGACTGCGGCAGCTTTCCAATCTTTGGGGATCTCAGACAATAGAGAGTTTGAACAGGCTAGTAATAAGGGTTGCAACAATTGTGGCGGATAATTTTAGAAAGAGAGGGTCCAGATTGTCTAGCCAAGCTGATTTGTAGGGGTCCAGATTTTGCAACTCTTTCAGAACATCAGCTATCTGGATTTGGGTGAAGGAGAAATGGGGAAGGTTTGGGCAAGTTGCTGTGGGGGTGCAGGCAGGTGGAAAGCATTGCAAGCCATAGAAAAATGCTCATTGAAATTCTCAATTATCGTGGATGACAGTGTTTCCTAGCCACAGTGCAGTGGGCAGCTGGGAGGAGGTGCTCTTATTCTCTATGGACTTTACAGTGTCCAATAACTTTTTGGAGTTTGTGCTACAGGATGCAAATTTCTGTTTTAAAAAGCTAGCCTTTGTATATTGGTTCCTAACTTCCCTGAAAAGTTGCATACCGTGGGGGTAGTACGCCACAGGATGTTTTTGTGCTGGTCAAGGGCAGTCACGTCTGGAGTAAACCAAGAGCTATATCTGTTCCTGGTTCAATTTTTTTTTAATGGGACATGCTTATTTAAGATGGTGAGGAAAGTTATTTTAAAGAATAACCAGGCATCCTCTACTGACGGAATGAGGTCATTGTCCTTCCAGGATACCCGGGCCAGGTTGATTAGAAAGGCCTGCTCGCTGAAGTGTTTTAGGGAGCGTGTGACGGTGGTCGTTTGACCGCAGGCAATGATCTTTGAGATCCTGGTTGAAGACAGCATAGGTGTATTTAGAGAGCAGGTTGGTCAGGATGATACCTATGAGGGTGCCCGTGTTTACAGATTTGGGGATGTACCTGGTAGGTTCATTGATACTTTGTGTGAGATTGAGGGTGTCTAGCTTAGATTGTAGGATGTCCGGGTTGTTAAGCATGTCCCAGTTTAGGTCACCTAGCAGTATGAGCTCTGAAGATCGATGGGGGGCAATCAATTCACATATGGTGTCAAGGGAACAGCTGGGGGCAGAAGGCGGTCTATAACAAGCGGAAACGGTGAGAGACTTGTTTCTGGAAAGGTGGATTTTTGGAAGTAGAAGCTCGAATTGTTTGGGCACAGACCTGGATAGTATGACAGAACTCTGCAGGTTATCTCTGCAGTAGATTGCAACTCCGCCCCCTTTGGCAGTTCTATCTTGGCGGAGTTAGGGATGGAAATGTCATGATTTTTGGTGGCCTTCCTAAGCCAGGTTGAGACACGGCTAGGACATCCGGGTTGGCAGAGTGCGCTAAAGCAGTGAGTAGAACAAACCTAGGGAGGAGGTTTCTAATGTTAACATGCTTGAAACCAAGGCTTTTACGGTTACAGAAGTCAACAAATGAGAGCGCCTGGGGAATGGGAGTAGAGCTCGGTGCTGCAGGGATTAACCTTTACATCAGAGGAACAGAGGAGGAGTAGGATAAGGGTACGGCTAAAGGCTATAAGAACTGGTCATCTAGTGCGTTCGGAACAGAGAGTAAAAGGAGCAGGTTTCTGGGCGTGGAAGAATAGATTCTTCTAATGTACAGAAAAGTGTATGGTAGGATGTGAATACAGAAGAGGTAAACCTAGGCATTGAGTGACAATGAGAGAGGTTTTGTCTCTAGAGACATCATTTAGACCAGGTGAGGTCACCACATGTGTGGGAGGTGAAACAAAAGGGCTAGCTAAGGCATATGGAGCAGGCCTGGAGGCTCTACAGTGAAATAAGACAATAATCACTAACCAAAACAGCAATGGACAAGACATATTGACATTAGGGAGAGGCATGCGTAGCCAAGTGATCATGGGGACCAGTGGGAAGTTAGGCGAGCTGGAGACACGGCGATTCACACAGCTAGCGGGCCAGGGCTAGCAGAAGGGCCTTAGGGGGACATCGCAACGGAAGAAGTCTGTTGTAGCCCCTCGGACGGTTACGTCGGCAGACCATTCGTGTTGGAGGGCTCCGTGTAGGCAGTTAAAGGGTCCAGGCCAATTGACAAAATAAGAATTGTAGCCCAAGAAATTGGCTGATGGTCCTCTTCAGCTAACAGTCCGATATGCTCTAGACAGCTAGCGGGCTGCGGCTAGCGGATGGGCCTTCAGGGGACGTCGCAACGGAAGAGCCTGTTGAAACCCCTCGGGAGGATTACGTTGGTAGACCAGACTTGATGGAATCGGCGGGGCTCCGTGTCGGCAGGAGAAAGGGTCCAGGCCAATTGGCAAAATATGTATTGTAGCCGGGAGATGAGGCTAGTTCCAGGCTCACTGGTGCTTGCTTCAGGACAGAGACGTTAGCCAGGGGGTAGCCACTCGGATAGCAGCGATGATCCTGGTGAAAAGTTTCAGAGCTTGCTGTAGGAAACCGGAGATGTGGAGAAAAAGCAGTCCAGGATGCTCTGGGTTGAATCGCACTGTGCAGACTGGCAGGAGTTGACCGCTTGCACTGACTACTAGCTAGTAACCAGTTAGCTGGCTATTTTCTGTTGGGGGTTCTAAAGTATAGAAAATAGCAGATCCATACCACATTGGGTGAGGCGGGTTGCAGGAGAGTATGTTGAAGTTAAAAATATATACTAAATATATATATGCACGGGACAAAGACGTCTGAACTGGGATGGGGGTTAGGGTTACACAGAACCGCACATACATTTATTTTGTTCCCCCACACAACATGATCACGACACGCAGGTTAAAATGTCAAAACAAACTGAACCAATTACATTAATTTGGGGACAGGTCGAAAAGCATTAAACATTTATGCCAATTTAGCTAGCTAATTTCTCCTGGGATATAAACATTGAGTTGTTATTTTACCTGAAATGCACAAGGTCCTCTACTACGACAATTAATCCATACATAAAACGGTCAACCGAATCGTTTCTAGTCATCTCTCCTCCTTCCAAGCCTTTTCTTCTCTTGACTTTACATTGCGATTGGCAACTATGGATTAATTGGAGGAGTAGAGGACCTTGTGCATTTCATGGCATGTGGGTATCTGTTTCTATAAACCAATGAGGAGATGGCAGAGGCGCAATCTGCGTCACAAATAGAACTGACTCCTATTTTAGCCTTTGGCAACGCAGACTCGTTGGCGCGCGCGAGCATTGTGGGTGCAATAATATAGATTTCAACATTTATTTTGCAACGCTCGCACACGCGAGCGGGGTAGTCAGCCTGATAGATTTTATATTTGGTAGGGTTAAAATAAACTGTTTTTTTAGGTGCACAGGCTTATTCCTATGTCTCAATAAAATTCATTAAAATGCATAGATGGCAGCATAGGTTCATAAATAAAACAAATATGGTACTGAGGGTCATGAATAAACAAGTGCATGCTCTAAAATCAATCAGACTGTTGGTTTTAGTACTATTTATTAACAGAGAAACCTACACATTATCCATCGTTATTTTAAAATATACATTTTTCCCCATATGTCGTCAAGGTAGTGGTATAATCTGCGTAGGCTGGGGCGAACCACTTGCCCATGGCCACGCCTTTGACCTGGAGGTAGGTTTACCTGTTGAACTCGAAGTCATTGTGTGCCAAAGAGAGCTCCAGTAGTCGGAGGAGCTGGAGGTCGGGTCTTCCTGGTTGTGGGTGGCGGGCTAGGTGTGCCCAGTGTTGCCTATTTAGCGAGTATTCAGACCCCTCTAGCGACACATTTTCAAAAAAGCGACTAGTGACATAAGCTAAACATCTAGCTGGCTAGCTAATCATGTCTCAGTCTAAACTGTACATTCAAAAATAGAGAAAGGAGTAGGAATCAAACCCTGAATTCAAAGGCTGGTTGAAGCCAATTATTGGAGATGATACACGGGCATACTGCCTGTATTGTAAGGCTGATTTCTACACCAAACAACTCAAAAACATACTCAAAAGGCAAAGCCTTATACAGTTCCACCCAAAACAAGCTGCCATTTATGGTTAACCTCTACGGAGTATTCGGAAGTTTGGAGAGTCTGGCATGCCCAAAGTAAAATGCCTGCCACTCAGGCCCAGACACTAGGATATGCACATAATTAGTACTATTGGATAGAAAACACTGAAGTTTCTAAAACTGTTAAAATAATGTCTGTTAGTATAACAGAACTGATATGGCAGGCAACCTTTTTCTAATGGCTGTCTATGGGATTTGCTGTAACTTAGGTCCCAGGTTGCAGTACCTATGGCTTCCACTAGATGTCAGTCTTTAGACAAGGTTTCATGCATTTTCCTTGAATAACAACCTTACAGAAGAAGAATATGTAAGTGGATGGAGGAAGTGGCTTTTGTGTTTAGAGCTCGAGACCATGTGCTCGCTCCTCGGGATTGTCCTTTTCTATAGTTTAGGATATTATAGTTAATATACAAAAAAGTGTACCTAAGGATATATTATAAATGATGTTTGATTTGTTTGGGCAAAGTTGATAGGTATAATTTGAACGCTTTCTCTTCCCTGTACAATGGGCGAGTAGATTGGATTTTCTGAACATCATGCGCCAAACAAATGGAGATTTTTGGATATAAACAATTACTTTTTTTAACAAAAAAAAACATGGATTGTCTTGCTTGGACACTTCGGATTGCCCTCAGCAGAAGATCATCAAAGGTAAGCGATTTATTTTAGCTCTTTTATGTGTTTTGTGAGACCCGTGCTGGTTATGAAATTATGCTAATGCAGAAAATATGTGAGGTGTTGTGCTTTCGCCGTAAAGCCTTTTTTGAAATCTGACAAGGCTGTGAGATTGCGAAGAGTATGCAACATTTGTATATTGGTGAATGTTTTATAATTCTATTTTTGGATTTTGGTTTTGTAACCGTGGATTTTTGGATTTCTCCGGGTAGTGTCGGGATTGGGGCGCTAGCAATGACATCTCTCCCAATAGGAACACACTAAAACTGCGTCTCGTGTATTGCCAGAAGACATTAGACTCTCCAAGCATATCTGCACCTGTCTCTGGAATCACCTGTATTTGCTACACCCTCTCCATGGCGCACTCTTCCACTCTCTCCATAGGCATACTCCCCTCATCTTCCTCAGAAGTGAGGTCCATTGTTTGCAAAAATAAGTTATCCTTTCCCTTTTTACATTTACATCTATCTTTAGGTTTGTCACACATTCTACACAAATTAACGATGTTCAAACATTCCCTGGCATAATGCCCTTGTTCACTACGTTTATGGCATGTGATTTCCGGGCATTCCTTAAGTATGTTTCCCGGCTGAATGCATACCTTCACTTGATTGTCATGGATCACACTGAAGTATTCAAATCCCTCGACTGTATTGAATTTTGTTGAATATGGCAAGGATTGCACACTGTCCGTAAACTTCACTTGTCCCGTCTACGTCTGTTCCTGGCCACCTTCACTTTCCAGCCTTGTAATTTCTCATCTATTTAACCATATCCATAATATATGGAGGTAAGTTCAAAAAGGACACCACAAGTTCATTGTCTCCCAGTTCCTTAGCCATGATTTGACAGTTCTTTATCTTTAGCCCGTCCATTAGTCTTTCTTTCCATCTACATGCGACATTGTTACATCATACTTATTTCTGTCTTAAGTTCTACATCCAAGCAATTCCATCGTTGTAATTTTGTCTTCTCCAATGATTTCCACGTTCACCGTCAGTTCTCTCTCATACTTTCTTCTATTCAGTTCTAAATTTGAAATTCGTTTTTCTCTGTTGTCCTTTCTCATCATCGTTAGTATTCTTGATGTCGAAGCCAATGGTGTCCGTCTGGTTATTTTAAGCAGGATCCCCCAAACAGCTCACGCCGTTGAGGAAAATAACGCAAGTGTTTAGAAATAAAAAAAACTACACTCACACACAAACTTTCAAACTTGTATCAAAGTAAACCTAAAAAAAAGGCTGGGGCGAACCACTCCCTCTAACACTCAGCCACCTGCTGCTCATCCACTTCCTGAAAATCCAAAAAGGGGCGTATTCAGGATGGTATGGCCGTAAGCCATGGAAGAAGAGTTGGATAGACTATTTTAAATTTATGTAACTCAAAATGTAGAGCAAGTGGAATAGTCATTACATTTTAAAATGGCCATTATATTATTATTGTGTTTAGAAGAGTATACCCGACTGGGCAAAAAGCTTACAGTAGTGGTCTCCCAACCAGGCCTGACCCTTCTTAGCTTCCGAGATCGGGCTTATTTTCTTTCTCATGAAGAATGTCATAATAATTTACAAACACCACCAATCCCCTACACTGTATAAAAATGTAGGTAACTATTTGCATCAGCCTTTTAAGTATAATATACTTCGCTTTTAGTGCATTGCAAACAACTAACAGGATCTCAAAAATTCCTTTCATTCAACTTAATTTTATCTGGTTCAGAGCAGTTTTTTTTGTTTGATCTGGTTAAGTATCGTAATTGATATTCTATGTTTAATCTACAAATGTTTTTTGCTCAGTTACTTATGGTACTCAGGTTAGTAAAATGTATTTAAATTTGGTTCCTACTACTCAAATATATACTCACAACTAAACTTAAAAAGCTGATACAAATATTTACCTCAATACTCAATACTCAACCTCACCATTTGCTCTGACAAATTGAAAACCCTAGTCATTGGCGACTCCATTACCCGCAGTATTAGACTTAAAACGAATCATCCAGCAATCATATACTGTTTACCAGGGGGCAGGGCTACTGATGTTAAGGCTAATCTGAAGATGGTGCTGGCTAACGCTAAAACTGGCGAGTGTAGAGAGTATAGAGATATTGTTATCCACGCCGGTACCAATGATGTTAGGATTAAACAGTCAGAGGTCACCAAGTGCAACATAGCTTCAGCGTGTAAATCAGCTAGAAAGACGTGTCGGCATCGAGTAATTGTCTCTGGCCCCCTCCCAGTTAGGGGGAGTGATGAGCTCTACAGCAGTCTCACAACTCAATCGCTGGTTAAAAACCATTTTCTGCCCCTCCCAAAATATAGAATTTGTAGATAATTGGCCCTCTTTCAGGGACTCACCCACAAACAGGACCAACCCTGGCCTGTTGAGGAGTGCTCTCATCTTATCTATAAACATAGACAGGGCCCTAGCTCCACAATGAGATATGGAGCCTGCCACTAGCACAGTCAGTGTAGTCAGCTCAGCTGTCCCCATTGAGACCGTGTCTGTGCCTCGATCTAGGTTGGGCAAAACTAAACATGGCGGTGTTCGCCTTAGCAATCTCACTGGAATAAAGACCTCCATTCCTGCCATTATTGAAAGAGATTGTGATATCTCACATCTCAAAAGTCAAAGTCACCATTATTAGTCAGTTGTACAACCGAATGCCATCAACTTAAATGTGTCTTCCGCATTTAACCCAACCCCTCTGAATCAGAGAGGTGCGGGGGGGCTGCCTTAATAATTATAATTGAATGGAATAAATGTATCACTAGTCACTTTAAACAATGCCATTTCTATAATGTTTACATATCCTACATTACTCATCTCATATGTGTATATACTGTACTCCATACCATCTACTGCATCTTGCCTATGCCGGTCAGCCATTGCTCATCCATATATTTATATGTACAGACTCGTATTCATTCCCTTACTCTTGTGTGTATAAGGTAGTTGTTGTGAATTTGTTAGATTACTTGTTAGATACTACTGCATGGTCAGAACTAGAAGCACAAGCATTTCGCTACACTCACATTAACATCTGCTAACCATGAGAAGGTGGAAAGTTTTAAGTTCTTCGGTGTACACATCACGGACAAACTGAATTGGTCCACCCACACAGCCAGCGTGGTGAAGAAGGCGGAACAGCGCCTCTTCAAACTCAGGAGGCTTATGAAATTTGGCTTGTCACCAAAATCACTCACAAACTTCTACAGATGCACAATCTAGAGCATCCTGTCGGGCTGTATCACCGCCTGGTACGGCAACTGCTCCGCCCACAACCGTAAGGCTCTACAGAGGGTAGTGAGGACTGCACAACGCATAACCGGGGAAAACTACCTGCCCTTCCGGACACCTACACCACCAGATGTCACAGGAAGGCCAAAAAGATCATCAAGGACAACAACCACCCGAGCCACTTCCTGTTCATCCCGCTATCATCCAGAAGGCGAGGTCAATGAATGGAACTTAAACATAGGAATTGGATGTAACAAATGTATCACTAGCCACTTTAAACAATTTTGTATATAATGTTTACATATCCGACATACTCATATCTACTGTATACACTGTACTCTAAACCATCTACTGAATCTTGCCTATGCCGTTCGGCCATCGACCCAAATCTCTAGCCACTTTAATAATTATAATTGAATGGAATAAATGTATCACTAGCCACTTTAAACAATGCCATTTCTATAATGTTTACATATCCTACATTACTCATCTCATATGTGTATATACTGTACTCCATACCATCTACTGCATCTTGCCTATGCCTGTCAGCCATCGCTCATCCATATATTTATATGTACAGACTCGTATTCATTCCTTTACTCTTGTGTGTATAAGGTAGTTGTTGTGAAATTGTTAGATTACTTGTTAGATACTACTGCATGGTCAGAACTAGAAGCACAAGCATTTCGCTACACTCACATTAACATCTGCTAACCATGAGAAGGTGGAAAGTTTTAAGTTCTTCGGTGTACACATCACGGACAAACTGAATTGGTCCAGCCACACAGCCAGCGTGGTGAAGAAGGCGGAACAGTGCCTCTTCAAACTCAGGAGGCTTATGAAATTTGGCTTGTCACCAAAATCACTCACAAACTTCTACAGATGCACAATCTAGAGCATCCTGCCAGGCTTTATCACCGCCAGGTGATGGATATACCAGAATGGATATAGCAGGCAAAAACCTGAGACATTTCTGTCCGGAATTCCTTTTTTTTTTGCCCTCCTCTCACTTTGAAGGCCTGGTAATAGAAGTCAATGGGGAATAGGACACAGGTTGCAGTACCTATGGCTTCCACTGGATGTCAACAGTCTCTGGAAAGTGTCTGGAGGAAATATCCCTGAGGATATCCTTATAGAAGAAGAAAGACTACAGGAAGGGAAAAAGGTAAACAACCGTGCACGTTCACTAGAACGTGAGCGCGCCCAGCTTTCTTTTGCTTTTATAACGTTTCAGTTACCGTCCGTGTAAAATGTGATCGCTATTATTCATAAAAGAATACATAAGGATGCATTATTAATGATATTTGATTTGTTTGTGAAAAAGATGAGAGGTATAACTTGAACGCGTTCCCTTCACTGTACAACGGGCGAGTAGACTGACAATGCTTGGTGGAGTAGCTGAACATAACGTGCCAACCAAACGGAGATTTATGGATATCATGGATTCTCTTGTTTGGACACTTGGGAAGCCATCAGCAGAAGTTATTTGAAAGGTAAGCGATTTATATTAGCTGTGACATGGACATTTTGAGAACCGAGCTGGATATGAATTTATGCTAATGTGGAAAATATGTGAGGTTCTAGCCTCAAACAATCAAATGTGGTGCTTTCGCCGTAAAGCCTTTTTGAAATCTGACAACACAGTGATATTGCCAAGAAGCAGAGCTTTTTGATGGCTATGCAACACTTATTACGAATTTTATTTTGAATTTGCCGCGTTATGTTTGCTCTGAAAACGATCCCGCTAAAGTGATCCGTGCGGAAAGAGGTTAACTGTCATATCTTTGTCATACATTATTCCTTCAGCTTTGGATAATTTAGCATCAATAAAACCTAAAACCTCCTCACTACAGCCTTGATCGCTACCCATTGCCCCATACATGCACTATTTTCAAAGTTATGTACAGCAGTCTGAGCTTCCATAAAGCATGCCACAACATCACCCTCCAACGTGTCAAGTTGTTTATTCAAAGCAATCCGCTCCCTCTTAAAAATAAATTCCTCCATCTTGCATAGTCAACACTTAACCCTCTAATCTACTCTTTTAGACCCTCCCACCACAAATCAATATCACTCAACATTTCTCTGTTTAATACAATCGGCAATCATATCAATATATTTTTCTTCTTTTAGTAGCTCGTCATTCAAACACCATACACCACCCCCTCTAGTAGGCACACTATGACCCAGCAGGAACGCCGACTTGTTTACGTGCTGCTGTGCGGTTTGTTGCTGACCTTACTTTGCTACTTGCCAACTTCACGGTTTTTACTTTTTATTATCGTTTATATTTTTATAGGCAAGGGTAATTTAAGTGTAAGAAAGGATGAAACAGCGTCTGTGCCACCAGTAAGTAGAGATAGTATTTTAAATCCTTCACTGTATTTTAGTTGTTGTTGTTGTTGTTGTACTGCATCTTGTCTATGCCGGTCAGCCATCGCTCATCCATATATTTCTATGTACATACTCGTATTCATTCCTTTACTCTTGTGTGTATAAGGTAGTTGTTGTGAATTTGTTAGATTACTTGTTAGATACTACTGCATGGTCGGAACTAGAAGCACAAGAATTTCGCTACACTCGCATTAACATCTGCTAACCATGAGAAGGTGGAAAGTTTTAAGTTCTTCGGTGTACACATCACGGACAAACTGAATTGGTCCAAAATCACTCACAAACCAAAATCACTCACAAACTTCTACAGATGCACAATCTAGAGCATCCTGTCGGGCTGTATCACCGCCTGGTACGGCAACTGCTCCGCCCACAACCGTAAGGCTCTCCAGAGGGTAGTGAGGACTGCACAACGCATCACCGGGGGTAAACTACCTGCCCTTCAGGACACCTACACCACCAGATGTCACAGGAAGGCCAAAAAGAACATCAAGGACAACAACCACCCGAGCCACTGCCTGTTCACCCCGCTATCATCCAGAAGGCGAGGT
The DNA here is from genome assembly GCA_030435695.1 of Brachymystax lenok tsinlingensis. NCBI lineage: Eukaryota > Metazoa > Chordata > Actinopteri > Salmoniformes > Salmonidae > Brachymystax > Brachymystax lenok. Next base: position 537,170 of record JAGFMH010000048.1, on the reverse strand, counting down.
CAATGAATGGAACTTAAACATAGGAATTGGATGTAACAAATGTATCACTAGCCACTTTAAACAATTTTGTATATAATGTTTACATATCCGACATACTCATATCTACTGTATACACTGTACTCTAAACCATCTACTGAATCTTGCCTATGCCGTTCGGCCATCGACCCAAATCTCTAGCCACTTTAATAATTATAATTGAATGGAATAAATGTATCACTAGCCACTTTAAACAATGCCATTTCTATAATGTTTACATATCCTACATTACTCATCTCATATGTGTATATACTGTACTCCATACCATCTACTGCATCTTGCCTATGCCTGTCAGCCATCGCTCATCCATATATTTCTATGTACATACTCGTATTCATTCCTTTACTCTTGTGTGTGTAAGGTAGTTGTTGTGAATTTGTTAGATTACTTGTTAGGTACTACTGCATGGTCGGAACTAGAAGCACAAGCATTTCGCTACTCTCGCATTAACATCTGCTAACCATGAGAAGGTGGAAAGTTTTATGTTCTCCGGCGTACACATCACGGACAAACTGAATTGGTCCAGCCACACAGCCAGCGTGGTGAAGAAGGCGGAACAGCGCCTCTTCAACCTCAGGAGGCTTATGAAATTTGGCTTGTCACCAAAATCACTCACAAACTTCTACAGATGCACAATCTAGAGCATCCTGTCGGGCTGTATCACCGCCTGGTACGGCAACTGCTCCGCCCACAACCGTAAGGCTCTCCAGAGGGTAGTGAGGACTGCACAACGCATCACCGGGGGTAAACTACCTGCCCTTCAGGACACCTACACCACCAGATGTCACAGGAAGGCCAAAAAGAACATCAAGGACAACAACCACCCGAGCCACTGCCTGTTCACCCCGCTATCATCCAGAAGGCGAGGTCAATGAATGGAACTTAAACATAGGAATTGGATGTAACAAATGTATCACTAGCCACTTTAAACAATTTTGTATATAATGTTTACATATCCGACATACTCATATCTACTGTATACACTGTACTCTAAACCATCTACTGAATCTTGCCTATGCTGCTCGGCCATCGACCCAAATCTCTAGCCACTTTAATAATTATAATTGAATGGAATAAATGTATCACTAGCCACTTTAAACAATGCCATTTCTATAATGTTTACATATCCTACATTACTCATCTCATATGTGTATATACTGTACTCCATACCATCTACTGCATCTTGCCTATGCCGGTCAGCCATCGCTCATCCATATATTTCTATGTACATACTCGTATTCATTCCCTTACTCTTGTGTGTATAAGGTAGTTGTTGTGAATTTCTTAGATTACTTGTTAGATACTACTGCATGGTCAGAACTAGAAGCACAAGCATTTCGCTACTCTCGCATTAACATCTGCTAACCATGAGAAGGTGGAAAGTTTTAAATTCTTCGGTGTACACGGTGTACACAGTGTATATGACAAATAAAATTTGAATAGATTTGATTTGAAATAAAATGGAATAAATGGACATCTCTGAAATGGAACTAAATAAACCAAAACTTGTTCATCACAAGTGTAGCCTAGGCTGTGCAGTACGCAAACAACACAACAATGAGAACTGTTAATGACTGTAATAATAATATATTGAATACATTACCATAACCAAACAAACATTGTACATTACAAATTATGGGAATAAACGGTTAACAGTCAACTAAATGGTGTCAGCTCTAGCCTCGATGCCCATCTGCCTGCTTTATAGAACAAGCCACGACCACGTGACTCACTGTTTATAGGAGCGATCCACTTTGTGAATGCTGTGTTTACTTAATAAACTGGACGTTGAGTGTATATGGCATTTAGCAGGTGCTTTTAACCAAAGCAATTTACAGTCATGACTGCACACATATTTTGTTTGGGTAACCCCAGCGATAATACAATCTACAGTCCTTCACGTTGCACACTAAGCCACACAGGACCAGGCTGTGACAACAAGTGAACGTACCTATCTATTGCCTCTGCTTTTAGATGGTGACTGAGGAGGACCTCTACTCCTCTCTCCCTTTGTTACAAGACTGTTTGATTTGCCTTCTGCAGTGCTGGAATTCTCTCTGCCTGGTCTGGGAATTAGCATGCCTTATATAGTGAGTATGGTGCCATTTGGGACACCGTGAGAGTATCTTAAATAACTCTCACGGCTACCCTTTTTTAAAAATATGTATCTATATAAAAAAAATGTTGACCACCTTTTCATCATATCCAATTGGTAGTTAGAGTCTTGTAACATCACTGAAACACAGCCCTTCCAAGCCACACTGCTTCTTGACACAATGCACTGCGATGCAATGGCTTAGACCGCAACACCACACGGGAGGCCCCGATAAGTACTTTGTTGAAGGAAAATTTACTAGCGTTAGGTTCTTATTTATCAGAGTAAATAACTCACGGACACTAGAGAAGCTTAACTTCTTAGGGAGCGGCTCCCGAGGTGACGGTTTTGGAGAGTCTGGCGTGGCCAAAGTAAAATGCCTGCCACTCAGGCTCAGAACATAGGATATGCACATAATTAGTACTATTGGATAGGAAACACTCTGAAGTTTCTAAGAGTGTTAACATCATGTCTGTGAGTATAACAGAACTGATATAGCAGGCAAAAACACAAGGAAAATTCATCCGGAAAATCAGTTTTTGGTGACCTTTGCTCTGTTTGACACTCTCCCCATTAACTTCAAGGCAATCCAGCTCCTGGATTGCAGTACCTATGGCTTCCACTAGATGTCAACAGTCTATATACAAAGACTGGGAATGATTGGAGTAAGCAAAACGGATAGGAACAGGAAATGGTAAGGGGACCTGAAATGTCCACATGTTTTCTCGGGCGCGAGTCTGGGTGAGCGCCCCACTTTATTTTACTTATATAACGTTTAGGTGACCATCCGAGTGAAATATTATCGCTAATATTCATAAAAGGATAGCTAAGGATGCATTATAACTGGTATTAGATTTGTTTATAGGTATATTTGAACACGTTCTCTTCACGTTTCAATGGGCGATTCGACGTTGGATTTTCTGAACATAACACGCCAACCAAACAGAGATTTATGGATATAATAAATTACTTTTTCTAACAAAAGAACCATTGGATGTCTTCGTTGGACACTTGGGAAGCCCTCATCAGAAGTTCTTCAAAAGGTAAGTGATTTGTTTTTGCTGTGAAATGGTATTTGTGTGAACCGCGCTGGTTTATGAATTTATGCTAATAGAAAATATTGTAGGTGCTATCCTTAAACAATCAAATGTTGTGCTTTCGCCATAAAGCCTTTTCGAAATCTGACAACGCTGTGATAATGCCAAGAAGCAGAGCTTTTGATGACTATGCAACACTTGTATATTGATGAATGTTTAATAATTCAACTTTTGGATTTTGAATTTGGCACCTTACATTTCACCGGGTAGGGTCGGGAGTGGGGTGCTAGTGTAAATTCATAAACCAGCGCGGTTCACACAAAACCCATTTCACAGCGAAAACAAATCACTTACCTTTTGAATAACATCTGCTGAGGGCTTCCCAAGTGTCCAACAAAGACATCCAATGGTTCTTTTGTTAGAAAAAGTAATGTATTATATCCATAAATCTCTGTTTGGTTGGTGCGTTATGATGAGAAAATACAGCATCCACTCGCCCATTGAACCGTGAAGAGAACTCTTTCAACCTATACCTATAAACTTGTCCAAGAACAATCAAACATCATTGATAATGTATCCTTAGGAACACTTTTATGTATATTTAGTATAATATTTCAACCGGAAGATAAACTGGGCGATAGGAAAGGAAAAAACCACAGCAGCTGCCAAGTAAGCCCGTGAACGCCAAGATTCTCTCTTCTGTTTACTTCTTGTGACCACTTCCTAATTCTTCTTCTATTACCATCCAGATCAACTAAATAGAATCAAAACACTGTCTAGAGACTGTTGACATCCAGTGGAAGCAATTGGTACTGAAATCTTATTCCCTTATATGGGCATTTTCATAAGGGAGGGGTTCAAAATGAGGCAATGTGTCAAAATCACTTTTTCCAGGACAGAAATTCCTCGTGTTGTTGCCAGCCATATCCGTTTTGTTATACTCACAGACAATATTTTAACACCCTTAGAAACGTCAGAGTGTTTCCTATCCAATAGTACTAAGTATGTGCATATCCTATTTTCTGGGCCTGAGTGGGAGGCATTTTACTTTGGGCACGCCAGACTCTAGAAACCGTCACCTCGGGAGCTAATCCCTAAGAAGTTATGCAAAAACATTTAGACAGAGAGGTCAAACTGCTGAGTTGGCCCGCATATGTTGGCCCGCATATGGCCCCAGCTTCATCCCTCCAATTCAGGATAAGAGATTTAAACAATGGACGCAGAAAGGCATCACATCATACGGTACAATTATGGGGACCTAGATAACTTACAGGACCTAAGTAAAAAACATTGCTTGGATAAACACGATTTTTTACTGATACCTACAAGTTCAACACTATTTCTTAATATTAGGAAAGTTGAGAAATAAATATAGTAGGCCTAGCCTATAGAAAGCTGATAAGACCCTTTTAAAAGCAGCCATCACTCTGTTTTCTCACGCAATTGCATAGCCTACAGAAATGTCACACAACATGAGCTCATGGGCTCTCATGAAGTGTTTGATTAGATTTTTGAATACATTTGCATTGATGTCTCTCTTTTATGAACAAGTCTTATAAATGGATATATTCTTTCCACAGCTTATTAACACTCAATACATACCAGGTACAACCCCAAATCTGTAAACATGGGCACCCTCATAGATATCATCCTGACCAACTTGCCTTCTAAATACACCTCTGCTGTTTTCAACCAGGATCTCAGCAATCACTGCCTCATTGACTGCGTCTGTTATGGGTCCGCGGTCAAACGACCACCCCTTGTCACTGTCAAACACTCCCTAAAACACTTCTGCGAGCAGGCCTTTCTAATCGACCTGGCCCGGGTATCCTGGAAGGATATTGACTTCATCCCGTCAGTAGAGGATGACTGGTTGTCATTTAAAAGTGCTTTCCTCACCATCTTAAATAAGCATGCCCCTTTCAAAAAATGTAGAACTAAGAACAAATACAGCCCTTGGTTCACCCCAGACTTGACTGCCCTTGACCAGCACAAAAACACCCTGCACTAGCTTCGAATAGTCCCAGCGATGTGCAACTTTTCAGGGAAGTCAGCAACCAATACACATAGTCATTTAGCAAAGCAAAGGCTAGCTTTTTCAAGCAGAAATTTGCTTCCTGTAACACAAACTCCATGGAGAATAAAGTCCATGGAGAATAAGAGCACCTCCTCCCAGCTGCCCACTGCACTGAGGATAGGAAACGCTGTCACCACCGATAAACCCACAATAATTGAGAATTTCAATAAGCATTTTTCTACGGCTGGCCATGCTTTCCACCTGGCTACCCCTACCCCGGTCAACAGCCCTGCACCCCCCTCAGTAACTCGCCAAAGCCTCCCCCATTTCTCCTTCTCACAAATTCAGTTAGCTGATGTTCTGAAAAAGCTGCAAAATCTGGCAATCTGGACCCTTTCTTTCTAAAATTATCTGCCGAAATTGTTGCAACCCCTATTACTAGCCTGTTAAACCTCTCTTTTGTGTCGTCTGAGATTCCCAGAGACTGGAAAGCAGCTGCGGTCCTCCCCCTCTTCAAAGGGGAGACACTCTTGACCCAAACTGCTATAGACCTATATCTATCCTACCCTGCCTTTCTAAGGTCTTTGAAAGCCAAGTTAGTAAACAGATCACCAACCATTTCGAATCCCACCGTACCTTCTCCGCTATGCAATCTAGTTTCAGAGCTGGTCATGGGTGCACCTCAGCCACGCTCAAGGTCCTAAACGACATCATAACCGCCATCAATAAGAGACATTACTGTGCAGCCGTATTCATTGATCTGGCCAAGGCTTTCGACTCTGTCAATCACCACATCCTTATCGGCAGACTCGACAGCCTTGGTTTCTCAAATGATTGCCTCGCATGGTTCACCAACTACTTCTCCGATAGAGTTCAGTGTGTCAAATCGGAGGGCCTGTTGTCCGGGCCTCTGGCAGTCTCTATGGGGGTGCCACAGTGTTCAATTCCCGGGCCAACTCTTTTCTCTGTATATATCAATGATGTCACTCTTGCTGCTGGTGAGTCTCTGATCCACCGCAGACGACACCACTCTACATACCTCTGTCCCTTATTTGGACACTGTGTTAACAAACCTCCAGATGAGCTTCAATGCCATACAACACTCCTTCCGTGGCCTCCAACTGCTCGGAAATGAAAGAAAAACTAAATGCATGCTCTTCAACCAATCACTGCCCGCACACGCCCGCCCGACTAGCATCACTACTCTGGACGGTTCTGACTTAGAATATGTGGACAACTACAAACACCTATAGGTGTCTGGTTAGGCTGTAAGCTCTCCTTCCAGACTCACATCAAACATCTCCAATCCAAAATTAAATCTAGAATTGGCTTCCTATTTCGCAACAAAGCGTCCTTCACTCATGCTGCTAAACCTACCTTCATAAAACTGACTATCCTACCAATCCTCGACTTCGGCGATGTCATTTACAAAATAGCCTCCAACACTCTACTCAGCAAATTGGATCTAGTCTATCACAGTGCCATCCATTTGATCACTAAAGCCCCATATACTACCCACCACTGCGACCTGTATGCTCTCGTTGGCTGGTCCACGCTACATATTCATCTGCAAACCCACTGGCTCCAGGTCATCTATAAGTCTTTGCTAGGTAAAGCTCCTCCTTATCTCAGCTTACTGGTCACCATAGCAACACCCACCCGTAGCACGTGCTCCAGCAGGTATATTTCACTGGTCATCCCCAAAGCCAACTCCTCTTTTGGCCACCTTTCCTTCCAGTTCTCTGCTGCCAATGACTGGAACGAATTGCAAAAATCACTGAAGCTGGAGACTTGTCTCCTTCACTAATTTTAAGCGTCAGCTGTCAGAGCAGCTTACTGATCATTGCACCTGTACATAGCCCATCTGTAAATAGCCCACCCAATGACCTCATCCCCATATTGTTATTTATTTTTTCTATTTTGTACCCCAGTGTCTTTACTTGCACATCATAATCTGCACATCTATCACTTCAGTGTTAATGCTAAATTGTAATTATTTCGCCACTATGACCTATTTATTGCCTTACCTCCCTAATCTTACTACATTTGCACACACTGTATATAGATTTTACTGTGTTATTGACTGTACATTTGTCTATCCCATGTGTAACTGTGTTGTTTTGTCGCACTGCTTTGATCTATCTTGGTCGCAGTTGTAAATGAGAACCTGTTCTCAAGGTGAAATAAAAATAAAATAAAAAAATTCTGCTTTACCACTCTTAGGTAGCGGAATTACTTTGTCTTCCCTCCAGGCCTGAGGACAAAGACTTTCCTCTAGGCTCAGATTAAAGATATGACAGATAGGAGTGGCTATAGAGTCAGCTACCATCCTAAGTAGCTTTCAATCTAAGCTGTCAATGCCGTTTTAACAAAACATTTTCCACCTCTCCCACATTTACTTGACAAAATTCAAACTTGCACTGCTTTTCTTTCATTATTTGGATACTGAACTATAGGGTGCCTGTCTGAGGTGTGAGGCCAATGTTTGTTTAGCCTTGTGGACTCTTTCTTTCTTTCATCATTTTATTTCCTCTGTCTAGTTTGATTGATGCAGATCTGCACACCCACACCCACACACGTACCAGTCTACTCACAGTCATCTTCATCGCTGCCGTCAGAGCAGTCATCCTCGCCGACACATCTCCACGACAACCTGACACAGCTTTCCGATGCACAAAGGCACTGACATGCACACACAATCTACGTATATATACACGAACACACAGAAACACACATACACACAACACACACACATAAGCAAATAGTTACTGCAATTCTTCTGCAGTCTGATTCCACATCACACCTCCAGCCATGATTGATATACGTCCCACATGGACTCCACAGAACGACAAGGCTGTTGGGAGGCTGCAGGACACAACCACTACCGTGAGATAAAATGCAAATGCCTTAGGAACTGTAATCAACCCTGACAGTGTAAAACTATGTATCTGAAGGACCCTGATAATACAAAGACGATTTTACAGGAACAGAACATAAATAAATATGTGGGGCAGGACATGCTTGTTTGCAAAAAAATATACCATATCTATCTAAGACCAAACGAACACACACACTTTAATTCATGATCTAACAATAAGAGCCTGTTCACATGAAGCTGAAGGGCTGAGGGTAGAAGATAAGGACAGACAGCTGAGGAATGAAAAAAGAGAGAAAGCATGAGAGAGTTAGACAGAACAAAAGAAGAGAGTAATAATGATTAAAACAACGCCAGGTGGTGAGACAGAGAGGAGAGAGATTTGGAAATGAACATTACATGGACAGTGTTTTCATGTGCAAAACCACTTATCAGCTTGTACTTCAACCACATTGATGCCCACACACACAGATAACCGTTTCATCTGCTTTGTGTGTGCCCAACTCTCAGAATACACACATACACCGAATACACAGACATAACCATACACACACACCACTAAGCACACAGAGAACCATTTCATCTGGTCTTATGTGCCCAGACGTCTCTGCATTCTGAACACACACACCATGCCCATCTGAGTGTGCCAGTGTTTTTCTATCAAGCGTACAGCATACAATCAATGCCAAGAAATGCAGTGTGAGGATGGTCTTATTCCTCTCTGTTATGTCTCCTCATAAAACAATCTGTCTCTGTTGTTATTTATACATTGCACCTTCTTTGGCTGCTTCTCCTTCACCAGAGACCCATTATGAAAAGCAAGGCTACAGTTTTTGTCAATCAGTTCGTAGTCCATCATCATGGATGTTATCTTGTAGCTTGACTCACACTGATGACGGCTTCAGGCTGTGTGTGTCAACACATTATACCAGCGTTTCTTAAAGTATGGGTCGCGACCCAAAGTGGGTCGCGGACCTGTTAATGGTGGGTTGCGACGTGTCAGAGTAAATGTATAATTACTAAATTAATTACTGGAATTGATTTGGCCAAGTGCAACTGCACTCTCGGTTTAGTGCACTCTCTGCTTAGCAGCAGTCTCTGCTCAGTTTGACAGCTGTGTGAGTGAGAGAGGTGGAGGGAGATGCCCGTGTTCTTCGTGGTTTACCAGAATTTTCTTTTACAGTTTTCTTGAAGATCACTCTGTTTCAGCGCTGTCGTTCAAGCCACTGACTTGTTATTCCCACTCGCCATCACTCACCACTGTCATGAAATGGACTAATGCTAGCCACAAGTTCTGACTGAGCTCATTCGTCATGAAATGCAAATACACTGATGACTTTATGTCTCTTTCATACTAACTTTCTTTCACACAATGTGTTTTGTGTGGGGAAGTGTTTAGTAATGAGTCTCTCAAAATGAACATATTAATAAAACCACACGTCCTGACCAAACATCCACAACATGACGGTAAACTCAGGGAGTTATTTCAGAACAGGGCAGAATGCTTCAGGAAACAATGCTTCGAAAGTGTAAGAGTAAGTCAACTAGCAAAGCGTTGTTGTCATTTTATAACAGGTGATGATCAGCAGAAATAAGGGAGTACTATCTCTCATAGTAGGAGATGTGAGTTTCTCTTTCAAACAATCCCCTGGCATTGTAAAGTTACACAGCTAATAGCTAAAGTTAGCCAAAGCAAGCTAACTAGCTACTGATGTGTGCAACCCCAAGAAACAGTACAGATAAAGATGAAAAATTATCAGACCTACAGTACATCTTACTGTAGAAATGATTGTTGAAAACAAGTCTAGGTTTGAACTGTTGCTGTTAAAATACAAGTAATCAAGTAATTCTGAACTGGAATAAACTGATTGAAGCAAGGTTATTTTTGAGGCAAACACACTCACACAGCTCTGGGTTGCTCATCTACAACAGGAAGGTCTCATGCCTGCCTGAGAAAGCAGTAGATGTTCTGATCCAGTTTGGCACCACATACCTGTGCAAGTCAGGGTTCTCAAGTACAGAAACAGTGTCAATGCTGAGCATGACCTCAGTGTTGCGCTGTCAAAGACTGAGCACAGAATAGACATGCTTGTTGAAAACTTCAACCAGCCACACACCTCTTATTAGAACTGTGTGTATGTGTGTGTTTTCTGGTCTATATCTGTGTGATGTGTTCAGTTTATTCCAGTTCAGACAAAAAAATATGTATTGTATTTTAACAGCAACAGTTCCAACCTAGACTTTCTATCAACAATAATTTATACAGTAAGATGTACAGTAGGCCTGATAGTTTTTTTTATCTGTACTGTTACTTAGGGTTGCAAGATCAAAAAGCCTGTGTGTGTGTTTTGTTAAACCTCTGTGATGTGATCACTCCGTTTATTCCTGTTCAGAATGAAATTATTTATTGTATTTTAACAGCAACAGTTCCAACCTAGACAGGTAGGTAGAGTGTTTTTAATGAAAATATATTTCAGGGTATTTCATTGTTATTTGCTTTTATCTGTATTGCATTTTTTGGGGGCATAAGGGTAATGAAATGTACTGATATTTACGTATAGTTGCACATTTTTCTCAGCTTGGCTCCCAGGAAAACATTTCCCAGGCTGAAAAAGTTTAAGAACCCCTGCTGTAGTGTCTTCTGTCTTTATCCTGCCTGGTACAAGATAAAGCCAGGAGAGAGAAGGGAGAGAGAGTGAGCAAGGCCTTGGCCTTCAACGGACAAGAGAGGGTTGAGAGAGAAACACTCCCTTTAACTAATCATTTTTTCATGAAAACATGCACATAAAAAACTCCAGCTCATGTTTAAAAGCTGTCCTTAGAATTGTTGAGTCCATCTGCCCTTCAATGGCTGACAGAGAGGCCAGAATCCAAGGTACAGAACACACAAACATTCAGTATGTTATCTAAGAGTGTTTTGATTTACGTTATTTTGGGCCTATGAATTTCTGATATTGTACAGCTTACTGTGCTGTGTATATGTGGTTATTTCCATGTCTGATCGTTTGAGGCAAATTATCAAAATTGGAATTAAACTCTTCAGTTGTACAATTCCATTACTTAACTTTTTTTGTGCTCGTTTTATTATATCACAGATCTGTTATAAAAAGTCAGGAGCTGTTCTTCTGCATGACTGCTCATTGCAAGTATTTTTTCTCTCCCTCTCCTCCCTCTATCTCTCTCTGTCCCTCTGTCTCTCTCCCCAGCCCATCACTCTTTTCTTGTCTCAGTGGAGTACTGCGAAGAAGAGGTGCTTAGTCATGAGGTCATGGGGGGTGATGTCAGAATTGCCTACAAGCCCTCCCTAATGATGGATGGGATCCCCATCATCTCTCTCCCAAAGCCTCCCAACACCCTTCCCATCTCCTCTGACCGTTCAATCCTCTCCAACCTGCTGTCCCTCATGGAGGGTGGAGTGGTTTTAAGCTCTAGGGAGGAAGGCATCTATGCTGAACGGCATAGCCAAGCCACAGTCTCCTGGATGGGTGACACGGGGGATGAGATGCACATGATGGAGCGTGATGTGGATCCTGTGATGCTCTTCAACAGAGAGACCTTCAGACAGGGTGAGTGAATTTGTTGGTGGTAAATTCTAATGATTCTTGAAAAGCATAACTTATAATAGTTAAAGAACCCAAAATATAAGCTTGTTTAAATCCTATGTTTGTAAACTTTGTAAATGTAAACAAAAGATTACTTAAGTGATAATGCCTGAGAAACTGGTGTTTTGAGGATATATTGACACAGTGTTGTTAGGCCCATTATTTTGATAAATGTATTCATACTATTTCATCCTTTCAAAAGATATTCTTTGTATAAACAGTATCCATAAAAATTATGCTGATTCATGATTTTGACTGGCTGAGAAAATATGCCTGCCTGTCTGTCTCATCTCGACTCCTGACACATTCGTTACTATGGGACAGCTGGAGATTAGAATATTAGAATATAATTTAAATATTGAAACAATGTTGAAAAATGGCATAGTGACAGACAGTAAGGTTTATGCAAATCTCTTCTTAATACTAAATGTTAGTCTAAAAGAAATGTGAGATAATGTCTAGATGCTTTTTATAGTGGAGATAAAGTTCATAACTTCCCTCCCTGGGCTGATGAGACAGTGAATTGAGCTGTCAGATGGAACAGAGTAAATAGGCATTTTAACGTCATAGATTTAGCTGGTAGTAACTTGTGGAATAGATACCGGCTTGAATGCATTTTTAACCAATCAGCATTCATGATTACACCCACACGTATAAAACGTATATAGCCAACTATAATGTTGATATTAGTCAGTCCTCACAACAGGTTTCACAAAACACAAAGTGTGTTCCCTCAGACCACTGCTCTACTACCACATATCTACAACACAAAATCCATGTGTACGTGTGTGTATTGTGAGTATGTTATCGTGTGTGTTTATGCATGTGTTGGTGCCTATGTTTGTGTTGCTTCACAGTCCTCGCTGTTCCATGAGGTGTATTTTTTGTCTGTTTTTTAAATCTGATTCTACTGCTCGCATCAGTTACCTGATATGGAATAGAGTTCCTTGTAGTCATGGCTCTATGTAGTACTGTGTGCCTCCCATGGTCTATTCTGGACTTGGGGACTGTGAAGAGACCTCTTGTGGCATGTCGACTGCATGGTCGGAACTAGAAGCACAAGCATTTGCTACACTCACATTAACATCTGCTAACCATGTGTATGTGACAAATAAAATTAGATTTTATTAGATTTTTGTGAGGTTTGCATGGGTGTCCACGCTGTGTGCCAGTTGTTCAAACAGGCTCGGTACATTCAACATGTCAGTACATTTCATAAATACAAGTAGTGATGAAGTCGATCTCTCCTCCACTTTGAGCCAGGAGAGATTGACATGCATATTATTAATATTCGGTGAACCCTTTGTTAATGGTTCAATTACAGATAATAGCTTAGTCAATGTTTCACTAAGGGCTCGATTCAATCTATATCGTGGAAGTTCAAGGCTAATGCTTGATTACATTTAAAGGTAATTTCCGATTGAGCCGACATACCGTTTGCAGCGTATACTGTATATGCAGTCGCCACAAAATGCAGGAGCATTGCCTTAAAAGTATTTTTATCATTAGCACTGCATTGATGTTAATGTGAGCATCACTCTCTTATCCTACTGAATCTGGCTGATTATATTACTAATTGTATCACTGATGATATTACAGCAGTGTGTTTGTCATGTGATGTATTACTGACTCTGTGTGTCCTTAGAGTTGGACCGCTTCGCCAGAGCAGACGGCTCCCAACCTCATTGTGGGTTCAGCCTATGGTTTGGACAAGACTCATCACTCAGTGCACCAATCTTTATATCGGTACAGATTCTCTTACTCTGGGGCCTTGTACACATTAACACAGGGCCGACGCTAGAAAGAATCGTTGAGAAGGGCAATTGATTTCCATAGGGGGGCATGTTTTTTTTATGGTTTTTATAGTAAAAACATGTAATTTATCTTAAAAAATGTATTACATTTTAATGGAGCATGAACACAACCAGTCATGATGTTTTCATCTGATTGTCAAACAAATCACTTCAAAAAGTAGGTTACCTTCGCATGTTCGTCCAAGATAATTCTAGCATCTGAACAGTGCACTGTGGACCTGCCAACCTTCGTTCTATATGCAAGTGGCTGAAACTATCTTACTGAAGAAAACGTCAGAGTGAGCAAAACAGTGTCTTACTATATGTAGCCCATGTATCATACTATTGGGGCCAGACAACATCAGACACATGGGCTACACACTCTGAGACAGAGGGGCGCTGTTTGGCTCACTCGGATGCTTTATCTGAGATTGATGTCTTTCTGTCTCGGTCAAATGTAATTTGGATGGGCAAGGAGGTACAGTGGGGGTGGGCGGGCAAGGAGGTACAGTGGGGGTCAGCGCTCAGCCCGCCCATACCACAGGCACTGCATTAACTTGTTATGTTATAATAACAGTTATGATAACATTACATTTTCCTCCATATTACTGTAATTTTCCACCATACTGTGCATTGGGAAAGTATTCAGACCCCTTCCCTTTTCCCCCCTTTTGTTATGTTACTGGCGTATTCTAAAATGTATTAAATCAATGTTTTTCCTCATCAATCTACACACAATACCTTATAATGACAAAGTGAAAACAGGTTTTAAGAAAGTTTTGCTGATTAAAAAACAGCAACTACCTAAATACCTATTTAAATAAGTATTCAGACCCTTTGCTATGAGAATCGAAAATAAGCTCAGCTGAATCCGGTTTCCATTGATAATATTTTAGATGTTTCTACAACTTGATTGGAGTCCACCTGAGGTAAATTCAATTCATTGGGCATGACATTGAAAGGCGCACACCTGTCTATGTATGGTCCCACAGTTGACAGTGCATGTCAGAACAAAAACCAAGCCATGAGGTCGAAAGAATTATCCGTAGAGCTCCGAGACAAGATTGTGTCGAGGCACAGATCTGGGAAGGGTACCAAAACATTTCTGAAGCATTGAAGGTTCCCAAGATCAGTGGTCATCATTCTTAAATGGGAGAAGTTTGGAACCACCAAAACTTACCCAAGAGTTGGTCGCCCAGAGCTGGACTCCCGAGTGGCACAGCGGTCTAAGGCACTGCATCTCAGTGCTAGAGGCGTCACTACAGTCCCTGGTTCAATCCCGGGCTGTATCACAACCGGTTGTGATCGGGAGTCCCATAGGGCGGCGCACATTTGGCCCAGCGTTGTCCGGGTTAAGGGAGGCAGGGGTAGGCCGTCACTGTAAATCAGAAGCCACTCCTCAGTAAAAGGCACATGACAGCCCACTTGGAGTTTGCCAAAAGGAACATAAAGGACTCTCAGACCATGACTCTGCTCTGATTAAATACAGATTTAACTCTTTGGCCTAATCGCTGCCAAAAAGTGCTTCAACAATGTACTGAGTAAAGGGTCTGAATACTTATGTAAATGTATATATTTCCATTTAAAAATATATATATATAAATTGACTAATATTTCTACAAACCTGTTTTTGCTTTGTCATCATGGGGTATTGTGTGTAGATTAATGAGGGAAAAAAACGATTTAATCAATTTTAGAATAAGGCTGAAACGTAACAAATGCAAATGTGTTAATGTGTATGGGACCTTACACTTTCGATTTGGTGTTGATTATAATTAAATGTTGAACAATCCTTCCTTCTCCAGATTAAATTGCCATGGGCTCAGCAACTATTCAAGGAAGTTCACGACTTCAGGATCTGGCTTGAGTCCTCCCCTGTCTCTCCTGGAGTCTGAAGATCTGGTTGGAGTCCCAACAGGACTCCAATTGCTCCCAATATGAGCCTAGGCCACACTACACCTGTTCCCACACCCTAATCACCTCTCCTCAACCTTTTTACCTATTTTCATTCCCTATATAAACAGCTTATTGAGCACTAGTAATGGCACTATGTTTATTCCATCTCCGACTAAATAGAAGACAATAAATTAATAAATACTCTACAAATACATAATTTTAATGTTGCTTATTTGTCCATTCCACATTACTGCTTACTTAATGCTGTTTGTTCTATTTAATTTGTTCAACATTTTATCAGTTTTGTGACAGTTAGGTACATAGATACAGGTTGATACAGATAAATATATGGAAAATAATTATTATAAAAAATTCAACTATAGAAGTCAGACATTGTATAATGAAAACTTGGTGCAAATACATTTTACATTTTAGTCATTTAGCAGATGCTCTTAACCAGAGCGACTTACAGGAGCTAAGTGCCCTGGAATGAACTATGTCCCCCAACCTCCTAGACTGAACTATTTCCCTAATTGGTTCCTCTCACTGGTGTCGTCATGGTCCTGACTGATGCTAGAACCTTTGTGGGCGTGGAAGTATATGTGATATAAGACTGTAGTAGAAGGGTTGATGTGGTGGGCTTTTTGCACATTAATGAGTGATTTACAGGAATGAGGTCCATGGTTTAAATCATAAGTGAAATGTCTATTACTTAAAACTATACGGTTCACTACAAATCACTTATCAATCTATAATCATTCAGCAGTTGTGAGATGGATGTCTATGCTATTAATTACAGTGTATCTAGACAAGCTGCCCTCAAACCTATATAACTAGTACACAGTAATAAATGCAGTATCAACATTGTTCTGAAACATGCTGGCTGGAGTTGTGCTGTTATCTAATAAACAATATCGCTAGACTCTAACTACATAGCAGTTACATAGCAGTTATTATATAAGTACACTCGGGCTCCTGAGTGGCGCAGCAGTCCAAGCCACTGCATTTCAGTGCTAGAGGCGTCACTGCAGACCCTGGTTCGATCCCAGGCTGCATCAGAACCAGCCATGATCGGGAGTCCCATAGGGTGGCGCACAATTGGCCCAGCGTAGTCCGGGTTAAGGGAGGCCGGGGTAGGCGGTCATTGTAAATAATAATCAATTCCATGTTACATAATGTGCTTCCAAGGGAATGGCAAGAAAGCCATTTTATCCAGCCCGGCACTACCTACATGTACATATTACCTCAATTACCTTGACACCGTGCCCCCTGTATTTAGCCCCGCTATTGTTATTTTCTGCTGCTCTTTAATTATTTGTTATTCTTATCTCTTACTTTTTTTTTTTAACTGCATTGTTGGTTAAGGGCTTGTAAGTAAGCATTTCACTGTAAGTTCTACACCTGTTATATTCGGCGCACGTGACAAATAAAATTTGATTTTGATTTGACTATCACAAAGACCTTGATACAGCCTAATGCAATTAGTTGTATCTGATGGCCCTGAGAAAGATTTAAAATAGACCGCAGATGTATTTTCTGAAGCACAAGTATCTTTCAGCACCAATATTAGACAGTCACGTCTCTATAAACACTATTAGAGCGTTTCACAATAACATCACACAATCTTCAGCGCTAATGCTCATACAATGATCTCATCACCAATATATACTCATTAGCTTTCACTTTAAATTAGAAACAGCAATACATAGGTTTAGGGTGACATGTCCAGGGAGAAGGAGATCAAGGTTGGAGGTCATACTGGAGATCATATGTAATTTAAAGAGAAAACCACTTAACACCAATACCAATAACAAGAAGGCCCTCTTCATGTCCTCTTCATTACATTAAGCAATTTGTTTTCCAACATATTTAGAAAGATGTTAAGCTACGCATGACTAAGTCACATGACTAAGTCACTTAAAAGTGTCTGCTGAATGGCATATATGATTAGATAATATTATGTGTGGACTATAATATCTTCATAATATTAATACAGTCATGGGTCAAGTGTTTTATTATGTATTTATAAATTACTGTATATGGCCTGTTAGTCAGTTGACTATCTGGTTAAATAGTGAAACAACATGGTCTGCTCGCCTTAGCTCTGCCACGGTAGAACTGTATTCCATCTGTACAATAAACCAGAGAGATTCGTGCCAGTTTTTATACGTTTTTGTTTGCTATTTTGGGGGGCTGTACTGCTAAAAGCAATGTCTCCTATGGAGCGGAGCCTGGTGCAAGGAATGATGAGTAGGCTATTGTTAGAGGAGTGCAGAGAGCAGGTGGGAATGTAGGGGTGCAGAAGGTCAGTAAGGTATGAGGGCACCAGTCCATTGAGTGCTATGTAGGTGAGCATGAGCAGTTTGAATGCCAGACAAGATTATATATCCTATCAAATCTCCTTCCGGTGCCTAAATGGATGTTGCATGAAACAACCAATAATATTACATTTAACATACACAATACCAACATACCGTCTCCAACCATAACACCACTGCGTCAAACAGATGAAGTGGATGGACAACTGCATCATTTAAGTATGAATTAGTGGAGAGGTTTGTTATCATGAGTTCAAATAGTTATAGATTTCATTCACAATCTCTTCCAGTTGTGCATAAGGTAACAATGGAAGGTATCCTTAAAATGCAGTGCATATTGCATTCAGGCAAAATGTTATCACTTTACCCCCTGTTGGAGATATGGGCTTGCAAACTAATTGATCAAAATCAGGATTGCAAAGTACTTTCCTCATGTTTTGGTGGCTCATAACTTAATCCAGACAACTTTTTCCCAGGAAAACCAAAAATCCCAACCGCTGCTACCACCACTGTTCCATTGTCCTGTAAAGAGATGGAAATGAAACATATGTTTCTATTAGATAATTTGTGTTTATAAAAGAGGGAGACATCACAATTGATATCTTATGCTTTGATGTGTTTTCTGGGGGTGATACAAAAAATTATAGGCCAAAAAAATACAACAAATCCTAGTACAGAGCGACCACTGGGTTCCATCGGCAGTTTCTGGGGCCAGACGGCGCAACATATCAAGTTCCGACATAAGATGTGGGAACTCCTCATAGGCCTCATTTGTCAGGGCAGTATACAAGTCTCTTGCCTGAAATGAATGAACAGAGTCACTTAAAGGCACTCTGATTCATTACTGCATTCCATCAGAGTAGGCCATCAACACATACAGAAAATGCATCTTCACATACAAGTAGCAAGTGGTTTCTATGACAGATCTGTTTATCAAAACAGTTATTTGGTTATGGGGTTTTGCAGACAAAGTAGACACATTATAAACAAATCAAGTGCCAGTTAAAATGCATCCTTAGCTATCCTTTTATGAATATTAGTGATAATATTTCACTTGGATGGTCACCTATACCTTATATAAGTCAAATAAAGTGGGGCGCGCAGCCAGTCTCGCGCCCGAATAAACGTGTTGACATCTGAGCTACCTTGACCATTTCCTGTACCTATTCATTCTGTTTACTCCAATCTCTCTGAGTCTTTGTATATAAACTGTTGAGTGGAAGCCATAGGTACTGCAGTCGTAGTCCTGGTTACAAATGGATTCAATGGGGTATGTGTCAAACAGAGCAATAGGTCACCAGAAACTGATTTCCCGGATAGATTTTTCTCGGGTTTTTGCCTGCTAAATGAGTTCTGTTATACTCACAGACATTATGTTAACACTTTTAGAAACCTCAGAGTGTTTCCTATCCAAAAGCACTAATTATGTGCGTATCCTATTTTCTGAGCCTGAGTGGCAGGCATTTTGCTTTGGGCACGCCAGACTCTCCAAAACCGTCACCTCACCTGCCGCTCCCTAAGAAGTTAAGTACTTTACACCACTGGGTTTTAGATTTTGTCCTTCAATTATTTCACCTTAAACTAGTTATTTGAGGGCAATCACTTACCGAAACTGTCTAGTTCACTTTTACTATCTGCCAAACCATGCTTTCCGAATTGTAAAGGAGTGTCCAGCCACATAATTTATTTTAAAAGTCTCCAATGACAACAACAACTATTCTATTGACTATATCCAGTAGTAGTTTGTTATTGTTCTAGTTAGGATCTTACAACACAGTGACACTACTACAATTAAGGCATAAGCCATAATCAAGGGGTATATATAATTCGAAAATGCAATAACATTGGCTTGAACTTTATCGCGTAATAACACAATTTTGAAAAACACTAAAAAGGTTATGTAGATGAAGTTGAAAGGTTTTTGTTTACTGTAAGATATTACAACCAAATTATTTATTATTTCCCAAAGTCCTCAAATACCCTCAGAAGTCTATTGTGGTAGAGTGAGCACTTATCGCCATCTCTCTGCCGACGGTGCCATTAGAAAGCAATTGAAAGGGTCTTTTTAAATTGATCATCCTTAAGAGGAAGAGTATTGGTTGAGAGTTTGTGCTTGGTTTCAATGATTTGGCCATGGCCAAAAAACATGACCTGGTGAAAAGTTGTGGGTGGAAATATGTATCAGATAGACAGAGAGACAGTAAGAGACAGAGAGAGACGGAGAGTTAATCAGTTTATTGCAAATGCTTGGCATTAAGGTGATTACAGTGGTCATTCATGGGATGAACCTCTGCCAAGGCCTCAGGCACTGACCATGAACATGTTTCTTTATCAATTGGGCACATGACGAAACGTTGCCAATGAGAATTACCTGCCAGATCTCTGGGACAATGCACAATGTTTTAGTCTTTTTTTCACCACACAGTCAGAGCTAAATATTGCCATCGCCATATTATCTTTGTCTCGATCCCACACATGGAGCAGATGGATTTTACTTGGGGGCCATGTTCTCCACAAGGATGTTGCGCAGCTGCTCCATCATCTCTTTCCATGCAGCCACGGATTCCCCTTTCCTCCTCTGAGCACTAGTAGTCTGGGTAGCACTTTTAGCCAGCATATTGTCCTGCCTTCAGGCCCGAGGAGGTTCCGGGGCTTGAAGTGCAGCACTGAGGGACAATGTGCCTCCTGTGCGTCAGAGCCTTGCCTCTCAATGGAATTTCCTTTCCCAGGATAAAGATTTTTGTTTTCCCATTGTTCCATAATTCTGAAACAAATCAAAATAATCAAAATCGAATAAAATTGTATTAGTCACTTGCGCCAAATATAACAGGTGTAGACCTTACATTGAAATTCTGACTTAAGAGTCCCTAATCGACAGAGCAGTTCCAAAAAATACAGATAAGAATAAGAGATAAAAGTAACAAGTAATTCAAGAGGAGCAGTAAAAAATAACAACATATACAGGGGGGTGCCGGTACAGAGTCAATGTGCGGGGATCCGGTTAGTTGAGGTAGTATGTACTGTACATGTAGGTAGAGTTAATTAAAGTGACTATGCATAGATGACAAACAAAGAGTGGTAGTGGTGTGGAGAAGGGGGCAATGCAAATAGTCTGGGTAGCCATTTGAGTAGATGTGCAGGAGTCTTATGGCTTGGGGGTAGAAGCTGTTTAGAAGCCTCTTGGAACTAGACTTGGCTCTCCAGTACCGCTTGACGTGTGGTACCAGAGAGAACAGTCTATGACTAGGGTTGCTGGAGTCTGACAGTTTTGGCATGGGATCTGAGGACCCATGCCAAATCATTTCAGTCTGCTGAGGGGGAATAGGTTTTGTCGTGCCCGCTTCATGACTTTCCCATCAGGAAGTCCAGGATCCAGTTGCAGAGGGAGGTGTCTAGTCCCAGGTTCCTTAGCTTATTGATGAACTTTGAGGGCACTATGGTGTTGAACGAGGAGCTGTAGTCAATGAATAGCATTCTCACATAGGTGTTCCTTCTGTCCAGGTGGGAAAGGGCAGTGTGGAGTGCAATAGAGACTGCATCATCTGTGGATCTGTTGGGGTGGTATGAAAATTGGAGTGGGTCTATGATTTCTGGGATGATGGTGTTGATGTGATCCATGACCAGCCTTTCAAAGCACTTCATGGCTACAAACGTGAGTGCTACGGGTCGGTAGTCATTTAGGCAGGTTACCTTAGTGTTCTTGGACACAGGCACTATGGTGGTCTGCTTAAAACATGTTGGTATTACTCAGACAGGGAGAGTTTGAAAATGTCAGTGAAGACACTTGCTAGTTGGTCAGCGCATGCTCGCAGTACACGTCTGGCCCTGCGGCCTTGTGAATGTTGACTGGTCTAAAGGTCTGCGGAGGGCGTGATCACACAGTCTTCCGGAACAGATGGTGCTCTCATGCATGCTTCAGTGTTATTTGCCTCGAAGCGATCATAGAAGTAGTTTAGCTCGTCCGGTAGGCTCGTGTCACTGGGCAGCTCTTGGCTGTGCTTCCCTTTGTAGTCTGTAATGGTTTGCAGGCCCTGCCACATCCGACGAGCATCAGAGCCGGTGTAGTAAGACTCAATCTTAGTCCTGTATTGACGCTTTGCCTGTTTGATGGTTCGTCGGAGGGCATAGCGGGATTTCTCATAAGCTTCCAGGTTATAGTCCCGCTCCTTGAAAGTGGCAGCTCTAGTCTTTAGCTCAGTGCGTATGCTGCCTGTAATCCATGGTTTCTGGTTGGGCTATGTAAGTACGGTCACTGTGGGGACGACATCATCAATGCACTTATTTATGAAGCCAATGACAAATGTGGTGTACACCTCAATGCCAATGGAGGAATCCCGGAACATATTCCAGTCTGTGCTAGCAAAACAGTCCTGTAGCTTAGCATTTGCTTCATCTGACCACTTTTTTACTGATCTAGTCGCTGGTGCTTCCTGCTTTAATTTTTGCTTGTAAGCAGGAATCTGGAGTCATTAGAATTATGGTCAGATTTGCCAAATGGAGGGCGAGGGAGAGCTTTGTATGTATCTCTGTGTGTGGAGTATAGGTGGTCCAGTTCTTTTCCCTCTGTTAACATGTTGATAGAAATTAGGTAAAACTGATGTAAGTTTCCCTGCATTAAAGTCCCCAGCTAATAGGAGTCCCTCCTCTGGATGAGCATTTTCTTGTTTGCTTATGGCGGAATACAGCTCATTCATTGCTATCTTGGTGCCAGCCTCTGACTGTGGGGGTATGTAAACAGCTACAAAGATTATAGATGAGTACTCTCTCGGTAGATAATGTGGTCTGGAGCTTATCATGAGTAACTACCTCAGGCAAGTAATGGCTCGAGACTTCCTTAGATATCGTGCACCTGCTGTTGTTTACAAAAATACATAGACTGCCGCCCCTTGTCTTACCAGATGCTGCTGTTCTATCCTGCCGAAAAAGCTTATCCTGCCACTCGTCGACCAATCCAATGTAACGCCCCTCCAACTGGTAATTACTAGTGGGAAACACATATATCAGTTCACTGGAATAACCCTCCATCTGTTAATAACTAGTGGGAAACTCACATATCATTCCGCTGAAACTCTCCTTCAACTGGTAATAACTAGTTGGAAACTCATATTTCAATAACATGGAAAGCCTCTCCAACTGGAAATAACTAGAGGGAAACTCATATTTTAATCGACTGGAAAGCCCATCATTTTAGTGATTACTAGTCGGAATTTTTTTTATCAATTCCCTGGAATTCCCCTCCAGCTGCTAATTAATACTGAAAAGTCGTTGGTCAATCCACTGGAATGCCCTTCTAATTGGTAATTGCTAGTGTGCAACTCATATATCGATCCACTGGAACACACCTCCAACTGGTAATTGCTAGTGGGAAACTCATATATCAATCCACTAAAATGCCCCTCCAGCTGGTAATTTCATCTATCAGTCCACTGGAATGCCCCCCAAACTGGTAAATACTAGTGGGAAACTCATATATCAATCCACTGGAACGCACCTCTAACTGGTAATTACTAGTGGGAAACTCATAGATCAATCCACTAAAATGCCCCTCCAGCTGGTAATTTCATAAATCAGTCCACTGGAATGCCCCTCAAACTGGTAAATACTAGTTGGAAACTCACATATCATTCCACTGGAACTCCCCTTCAACTGGTAATTAATAGTGGAAAACTCATATATCAATCACATGAAACGCCCCTCCAACTGCTAAGTACTACTGGGAAAGTCTTTGGTCAATCCCCTGGAATGCCCCTCCAACTGGTAATTACTACTGGGAAAGTCTTCGGTCAATAAACTGCAATGCCCCTCCAAATGGTAATTACTAGTGGGAAACTCATTTATCAATCTACTGTAACACCAATTCAACTGGCAATCACCAGTGGGAAACTCACATATCAATCCACAGAAATGCCCATCCAACTGGTAATTACCAGTGGGAAACTCATCGATCAATCCATTGGAATGACCCTCAAACTGGTAAATACTATTGGGAAACTCGTCGACCAATCCAATGTAACGTCCCTCCAACTGGTAATTACTAGTGGGAAACTCATATATCAATTCACTGGAATAACCCTCCATCTGTTAATAACTAGTGGGAAACGCACATATCATTCCGCTGAAACTCTCCTTCAGCTGGTTATTACTAGTGGGAAACTCATATATCAATCACATGGAATGCCTCTCCATCTGGTAATAACTAGAGGGAAACTCATATTTCAATCGACTGGAACGCCCATCAATTTAGTGATTATTAGTCGGAAACTAATTTATCAATTCCCTGGAATTCCCCTCCAGCTGCTAATTAATACTGGAAAGTCTTTGGTCAATCCACTGGAATGCCCTTCCAACTGGTAGTTGCTAGTGTGAAACTCATATATCAATCCACTGGAATGCCCATCCAATTGGCAATCACAAGTGGGAAACTCATATATCAATCCACTGGAATGCCCAACCAACAGTTAATTACTAGTGGGAAACTCATCGATCAATCCACTGAAAAACTTCTAGACTTGGTAATTACTAGCAGGAAACTCATCGATCAAGCCTCTGGAATGCCCCTCCAACTTAAGAGAATTACCAGTGGGAAACTCATATATCAATCCACAGGATTGCCCCTCCAACTGGTAATTGCTAGTGGAAACTCATATATCAATCCATTGGAATGCCAATCCAACTGGTCATTACAAGTGGGAAACTAATCGATCAATCCACTGGAATGCCCCTACTACTGGTAATTACTAGTGGGAAACTCATATATAAATCCACTGGAACGCCCGTCCAACTGGTAATTGACATTAGGAAACTCATATATCAATCCACTGGAACGCCACTCAAACTGGAAATACTAGTCAGAAACTTGTCTATAAATCTAATGGAACGCCCCTCCAACTGGTAATTACTACTGGGAAACACTGATATAAATTCACTGGAATGCCGTCCATCTGGTAATTACTAACGGGAAAGTCTTCCGTCAATCCACTGCAATGCCCCTCCAAATGGTAATTAAACTCATGTATCAATCCACTGGAACGCCCGTCCAACTGGTAATTGACATTAGGAAACTCATATATCAATCCACTGGAACGCCACTCAAACTGGAAATACTAGTGGGAAACTCGTCTATAAATCCAATGAAACGCCCCTCCAACTGGTAATTACTACTCGGAAACACTTATATAAATTCACTGGAATGCCTTCCATCTGGTAATTACTAGTGGGAAAGTCTTCGGTCAATCAACTGCAATGCCCCTCCAAATGGTAATTCCTAGTGGGAAATGAATATATTAACTTCTTAGGGATCAGCGCATGAGGTGACCGTTTTGGAGAGCCTGGCGTGCCCAAAGTTAAATGCGTCCCATTCAGGCCCAGAAAATAGGATATGCACATATTTAGTACCATTGGATAGGAAACATTTTCTAAAAGTGTTAACATTTTGTCTGTGAGTAAAACAGAACGGATATGGCAGGCAAAATCCCGAGGAATTTCTGTCCTGGAAAAAGTGGTTTTGACATATTGCCTCATTTAGAGCCCCTCCCTTATGAAAATGCCCTTATAAGGGCATATGAATGCAGTACCTATCGCTACCTCTGGATGTCAACAGTCTCGAGAAAGTGATTTGATTCTTCTTAGCTGCTTTTAGAGCAGAGAAGAAGACATATAAGGAAGTGTCCACATAGATGTCAGTAGAGGTAAATGCACGCTCACGGCTGGCGCGTTCTTTGTTTTTTTCCTTTCGTATCGCCCAGTTTATATTCCAGTTGAAACATTATACAACATATACATTAAAGTATTCCTAAGGATACATTTAAAATTATGTTTTATTGTTCTTGGACAAGTTTATAGGTATAAGTTGAACGAGTTCTCTTCACGTTTCAATGGAGGAGTCGATGCTGTATTTTCTCATTATAATACGCCAACCAAACGGAGATTTATGGATATAATACATTACTTTTTCTAACAAAAGAACCATGGATTGTCTTCGTTGGACACTTGAAAAGCCCTCAGCAGAAGTTCTTCAAAAGGTAATTGATTTGTTTTCGCTGTGAAATGTGTTTTGTGTGAACCGTGGAGGCTTATGAAATTATGGTAATAGTAAAAATATGTTAGGTGCTACCCTCAAACAATCAAATGTGGTGCTTTCGCCGTAAAGCCTTTTTGAAATCTGACAATGCTCGGATATTGCCAAGAAGCAGAGCTTTCGGTGACTATGAAGCACTTGTATATTGATGCATGTTTAATAATTCTACTTTTGGATTTTGAATTTGGCACCTTGCCACCACTCCGCAAGAAGTTAATCCACTGTAACGCCAATTCAACTGGAAATTAACAGTGGGAAACTCTTTTCACAATCCACTGGAATGCCCCTCTAACTGGGAATTACTAGTGGGAAACTCATCGATCAATTCACTGGAACGCCACTCAAACTGGTCATTACTAGTGTTAAACTATTTGATCAATCCACTAGAATGCACCTCTAACTGGTAATTACATATTATAAACTAATATATCAATCCACTGGAATGCTCATCCAACTGGTAATTACAATCGGGACACTCAATGGTCAATCCCCTGGAATGCCCCTCCAACTGGTAATTACCCCAATGAAATTATTCTGTCAGCCACCGCAATGCCCCTCCAAAAGGTAAATACTAGTGGGAAGCTAGTATATCAATCCACTGTAATGCCAATTCA
Source organism: Brachymystax lenok tsinlingensis (assembly GCA_030435695.1). Lineage (NCBI taxonomy): Eukaryota > Metazoa > Chordata > Actinopteri > Salmoniformes > Salmonidae > Brachymystax > Brachymystax lenok. The sequence continues at coordinate 510,810 of JAGFMH010000048.1, read as the reverse complement.
ACTGGTATTTACCAGTGGTAAAATCATATATCAATCAACTGGAATCCACCTCTAACTGGTAATTACTAGTGGGAAACTCATTGATCAATTCACTGGAACGCCCCTCCAACTGATAATTACTACAGGGAAAGTCTTTGGTCAATCCACTGCATTGCCTCTCAATCCACTGCAATGCCCCAAGGTAATTACTAGTGGGAAACTCATATATCAATCCACTGACATGCCCCTCCAGCTGGTAAATACTAGTGGAAAACTTGTTTGATAAATAGAATGTAACGCCCCTCCAACTGGTTATTACTGGTGGGAAACACATATATCAATTCACTGGAATGCCCCTCCATCTGGTACTTACTATTGGGAAACTCACATATAATTCCACTGGAACGCTCCTTCAGCTGGTACTTACTAGTGGGAAACTCATATATATTTCACATGGAATGCCTCTCCAACTGGTAATAGCTAGTGGGAAACTCGACTGGAACACCTATCATATAAGTGGCCTGGTTTAGATCTTATCTGTCGGAAAGATATCAGTTTGTCTCTGTGGATGGCGGAAAATGTTCTACTTTTAAACTCTGACAAAACAGAGATGCTAGTTCTAGGTCCCAAGAAACAAAAATATCTTCTGTTGAATCTGACAATTAATCTTGATAGTTGTACAGTCGTCTCAAATAAAACTGTGAAGGACCTCGGCGTTACTCTGGACCATATCAAAACTGTTTCAAGGACAGCTTTTTCCATCTACGTAACATTGTAAAAATCTGAAACTTTCTGTCCAAAAATGATGCAGAAAAGTTAATCCATGCGTTTGTAACTTCTAGGTTAGACTACTACAATGCTTTACTTTCTGGCTACTGTAGTAGTAAAACATGACTAACGCAATTAACATTGGTTAACCTCTCTGGGATTGCTGGGGCGCTAGCGCCCCAATCCCGACACTACCAGGTGAAATGCAAGGCGACAAATTCAAAATCCAAAAGTTGAATTATTAAACATCCACCAATATACAAGTGTTCCATACTCATCAAAAGCTCAGTTTCTTGGCAAAATCACAGCGTTGTCAGATTTCAAAAAGGCTTTACGGCGAAAGCAGCACATTTGATAGTTTGAGGGTAGCACCTCACATATTTTTCCCATAGCCATGAATCCATTAGCCATCATGGCACACACATAACACATTTCACAGTGAAAACAAATAAATTACCTACATAAGGGATGCGGATGGCATTTGCTGTATGTTTGATGAAAAACTGCATATAGTTACATGTAACAAGGTTATATAACAGGATGCATTGTTACAACAGCTGACAGAGTCCTAGTCCAACTTATTTAGGTGGTAGTGACTTATATAGTGACATGTAACAAGATTACATAATAGGATGCATTGTTACAACAGCTGACGGAGTCCTAGCCTAGCTTATTTAGGTGGTAGTGACTTATGTAGTTACATGTAACAAGGTTACATAATAGGATGCATTGTTACACTAGCTGACGGAGTCCTAGCCTAGCTTATTTAGGTGGTTGTGACTTATATAGTTACATGTAACAAGGTTACATAATAGGATGCATTGTTACAACAGCTGACAGAGTCCTAGTCCAACTTATTTAGGTGGTAGTGACTTATATAGTGACATGTATCAAGATTACATAATAGGATGCATTGTTACAACAGCTGAAGGAGTCCTAGCCTAGCTTATTTAGGTGGTAGTGACTTATGTAGTTACATGTAACAAGGTTACATAATAGGATGCATTGTTACACTAGCTGACGGAGTCCTAGCCTAGCTTATTTAGGTGGTAGTGACTTATATCGTTACATGTAACAAGGTAACATATTAGGATGCATTGTTACAACAGCTGACAGAGTCCTAGTCCAACTTATTTAGGTGGTAGTGACTTATATAGTTTCATGTAACAAGATTACATAATAGGATGTATTTTTACAACAGCTTATGGAGTCCTAGCCTAAATTATTTAGGTGGTAGTGACTTATATAGTGACATGTAACAAGGTTACATATTAGGATGTATTGTTACAACAGCTGATGGAGTCCTTTTCAAGCTTATTTAAGTGGTAGTGACTTATGTTGTTACATGTAACAAGGTTACATAATAGGATGCATTGTTACACTAGCTGATGGAGTCATAGCCTAGATTATTTAGGTGTTAGTGACTTATATAGTTACATGTAACAAGGTTACATATTAGGATGCATTGTTACAACAGCTGATGGAGTCCTAGCAGAGATTATTTAGGTGGTAGTGACTTATATAGTTACATGTAACAAGATTACATAATAGGATGCATTGTTACAACAGCTGATGGAGTCCTAGCCTAGCTTATTTATGTGGTAGTGACATATATAGTTACATGTAACAAGATTACATAATAGGATGCATTGTTACACTAGCTGACGGAGTCCTAGCCTAGCTTATTTAGGTTTTATTGACTTATATAGTTACAAGTAACAAGGTTACATATTAGGATGCATTGTTACAACAGCTGACGGAGTCCTATACTAGCTTATTTAGGTGTTTGTGACTTATATAGTTACGTGTAACAAGGTTCCATATTAGGATGCATTGTTACAATAACTGATGGAGTCATAGCCTAGCTTATTTAGGTGTTAGTGACTTTTGTAGTTACATGTAACAAGATTACATAATAGGATGAATTGTTACAACAGCTGACGGAGTCCAAGTCCAGCTTTTTTAGGTGTTTGTGACTTATATAGTTACATGTAACAAGGTTACATAGCAGGACGCATTGTTACACTAGCTGACGGAGTCCTAGCCTAGCTTATTTAGGTGGTAGTGACATATAGTTATATGTAACAAGGTTACAAATGATGATGCATTGTTAAACTAGCTGACGGTGTCCGAGCCTAGCTTATTTAGGTGGTAGTGACTTATATAGTGACATGTAACAAGGTTACATATTAGGATACATCGTTACAACAGCTGACAGAGTCCTAGTCCAGTTTATTTAGCTGGTAGCGACTTATATAGTTTCATGTAACAAGATTACATAATAGGATGTATTGTTACAACAGCTTATGGAGTCCTAGCCTAGTTTATTTAGGTGGTAGTGACTTATATAGTGACATTTAACAAGGTTACATATTAGGATGTATTGTTACAACAGCTGATGGAGTCCTTTTTCAAGCTTATTTAGGTGGTAGAGACTTATGTTGTTACATGTAACAAGGTTACATAATAGGATGCATTGTTACACTAGCTGATAGAGTCATAGCCTAGCTTATTTAGGTGTTAGTGACTTATATAGTTACATGTAACAAGGTTACATATTAGGATGCATTGTTACAACAGCTGACAGAGTACTAGTCCAACTTATTTAGGTGGAAGTGACTTATATAGTTACATGTAACAAGGTTAAATAATAGGATGCATTATTACAACAGCTGATGGAGTCCTAGCCTAGTTTATTTAGGTGGTAGTGACATATATAGTGACATATAACAAGATTACATAATAGGATGCATTGTTACAACAGCTGATTGAGTTCTATCCTACATTATTTAGGTGGTAGTAACGTATATAGTTACATGTAACAAGGTTACATATTACGATGCATTGTTACAACAGCTGACAAGGGCCTAGCCTAGTTTATTTAGGTGGTAGTGACTTATGAAGTTACATTTAACAAGGTTACATATTAGGATGTATTGTTAGAACAGCTTTGGAGTCCTAGTCCAGTTTATTTAGGTGGTAGTGACTTATATAGTTAGATGTAACAAGATTACATAATAGGATGCATTGTTACAACAGCTGATGGAGTCCTAGCCTAGCTTTTTGTAGGTGGTAGTGACTTATATAGTGACATGTAACAAGATTACATAATAGTATGCATTGTTACAACAGCTGATGGAGTCCTAGCATAGCTTATTTAGGTGGTAGTGACTTATGTAGCTACATGTAACAAGGTTACATAATAGGATGCATTGTTACACTAGCTGACGGAGTCCTAGCCTAGCTTATTTAGGTGGTAGTGACTTATATAGTGACATTTAACAAGGTTACATATTAGGATGTATTGTTACAACAGCTGATGGAGTCCTTTTCAGGCTTATTTAGGTGGTAGTGACTTATGTTGTTACATGTAACAAGGTTACATTGCAGGATGCATTGTTACTCTAGCTGACGGAGTCCTAGCCTAGCTTATTTAGGTGGTAGTGACATATAGTTACATGTAACAAGGTTACATATTATGATGCATTGTTACACTAGCTGACGGAGTCCTAGCCTAGCTTATTTAGGTGGTAGTGACATATAGTTACATGTAACAAGGTTACATATTATGATGCATTGTTACACTAGCTGACAGAGTCCGAGCCTAGCTTATTTAGGTGGTAGTGACTTATATAGTGACATGTAACAAGGTTACATATTAGGATGCATTGTTCCAAAAGCTGATAGAGTCCTAGTCCAGTTTATTTAGGTAGTAGTGACTTATATAGTTACATGTAACAAGATTACATAATAGGATGCATTGTTACAACAGCTGATTGAGTCCTAGCATAGCTTATTTAGGTGGTAGTGACTTATGTAGCTACATGTAACAAGGTTACATAATAGGATGCATTGTTACACTAGCTGACGGAGTCCTAGCCTAGCTTATTTAGGTGGTAGTGACATATATAGTTACATGTAACAAGGTTACATATTAGGATGCATTGTTACAACAGCTGCCAGAGTCCTAGTCCAACTTGTTTAGGTGGTAGTGACTTATATAGTTACATGTAACAAGGTTACATATTATGATGCATTGTTACACTAGCTGACGGAGTCCTAGCCTAGCTTATTTAGGTGGTAGTGACATATAGTTACATGTAACAAGGTTACATATTATGATGCATTGTTACTCTAGCTGACAGAGTCCGAGCCTAGCTTATTTAGGTGGTAGTGACTTATATAGTGACATGTAACAAGATTACATAATAGGATGCATTGTTACAACAGCTGATGGAGTCCTAGCCTAGCTTTTGTAGGTGGTAGTGACTTATATAGTGACATGTAACAAGATTACATAATAGGATGCATTGTTACAACAGCTGATGGAGTCCTAGCATAGCTTATTTAGGTGGTAGTGACTTATGTAGCTACATGTAACAAGGTTACATAATAGGATGCATTGTTACAACAGCTGCCAGAGTCCTAGTCCAACTTGTTTAGGTGGTAGTGACTTATATAGTGACATGTAACAAGATTACATAATAGGATGCATTGTTACAACAGCTGACGGAGTCCTAGCCTAGCTTATTTAGGTGGTAGTGACTTATGTAGTTACATGTAACAAGGTTACATAATAGGATGCATTGTTACACTAGCTGACGGAGTCCTAGCCTAGCTTATTTAGGTGGTTGTGACTTATATAGTTACATGTAACAAGGTTACATAATAGGATGCATTGTTACAACAGCTGACAGAGTCCTAGTCCAACTTATTTAGGTGGTAGTGACTTATATAGTGACATGTATCAAGATTACATAATAGGATGCATTGTTACAACAGCTGAAGGAGTCCTAGCCTAGCTTATTTAGGTGGTAGTGACTTATGTAGTTACATGTAACAAGGTTACATAATAGGATGCATTGTTACACTAGCTGACGGAGTCCTAGCCTAGCTTATTTAGGTGGTAGTGACTTATATCGTTACATGTAACAAGGTAACATATTATGATGCATTGTTACAACAGCTGACAGAGTCCTAGTCCAACTTATTTAGGTGGTAGTGACTTATATAGTTTCATGTAACAAGATTACATAATAGGATGTATTTTTACAACAGCTTATGGAGTCCTAGCCTAAATTATTTAGGTGGTAGTGACTTATATAGTGACATGTAACAAGGTTACATATTAGGATGTATTGTTACAACAGCTGATGGAGTCCTTTTCAAGCTTATTTAAGTGGTAGTGACTTATGTTGTTACATGTAACAAGGTTACATAATAGGATGCATTGTTACACTAGCTGATGGAGTCATAGCCTAGCTTATTTAGGTGTTAGTGACTTATATAGTTACATGTAACAAGGTTACATATTAGGATGCATTGTTACAACAGCTGATGGAGTCCTAGCAGAAATTATTTAGGTGGTAGTGACTTATATAGTTACATGTAACAAGATTACATAATAGGATGCATTGTTACAACAGCTGATGGAGTCCTAGCCTAGCTTATTTATGTGGTAGTGACATATATAGTTACATGTAACAAGATTACATAATAGGATGCATTGTTACACTAGCTGACGGAGACCTAGCCTAGCTTATTTAGGTTTTATTGACTTATATAGTTACAAGTAACAATGTTACATATTAGGATGCATTGTTACAACAGCTGACGGAGTCCTATACTAGCTTATTTAGGTGTTTGTGACTTATATAGTTACGTGTAACAAGGTTCCATATTAGGATGCATTGTTACAATAACTGATGGAGTCATAGCCTAGCTTATTTAGGTGTTAGTGACTTTTGTAGTTACATGTAACAAGATTACATAATAGGATGAATTGTTACAACAGCTGACGGAGTCCAAGTCCAGCTTTTTTAGGTGTTTGTGACTTATATAGTTACATGTAACAAGGTTACATAGCAGGACGCATTGTTACACTAGCTGACGGAGTCCTAGCCTAGCTTATTTAGGTGGTAGTGACATATAGTTATATGTAACAAGGTTACAAATGATGATGCATTGTTAAACTAGCTGACGGTGTCCGAGCCTAGCTTATTTAGGTGGTAGTGACTTATATAGTGACATGTAACAAGGTTACATATTAGGATACATCGTTACAACAGCTGACAGAGTCCTAGTCCAGTTTATTTAGCTGGTAGCGACTTATATAGTTTCATGTAACAAGATTACATAATAGGATGTATTGTTACAACAGCTTATGGAGTCCTAGCCTAGTTTATTTAGGTGGTAGTGACTTATATAGTGACATTTAACAAGGTTACATATTAGGATGTATTGTTACAACAGCTGATGGAGTCCTTTTCAAGCTTATTTAGGTGGTAGTGACTTATGTTGTTACATGTAACAAGGTTACATAATAGGATGCATTGTTACACTAGCTGATAGAGTCATAGCCTAGCTTATTTAGGTGTTAGTGACTTATATAGTTACATGTAACAAGGTTACATATTAGGATGCATTGTTACAACAGCTGACAGAGTACTAGTCCAACTTATTTAGGTGGAAGTGACTTATATAGTTACATGTAACAAGGTTACATATTAGGATGCAATGTTACAACAGCTGATGGAGTCCTAGCCGAGATTATTTAGGTGGTAGTGACTTATATAGTTACACGTAACAAGATTTAATAATAGGATGCATTGTTACAACAGCTGATGGAGTCCTAGCCTAGCTTATTTATGTGGTAGTGACTTATCTTGTTACATGTAACAAGGTTACATAATAGGATGCATTGTAACACTAGCTGACGGAGTCCTAGCCTATCTTATTTAGGTGGTAGTGACATATATAGTTACATGTAACAAGGTTACATATTAGGATGCATTGTTACAACAGCTGACAGAGTACTAGTCCAACTTATTTAGGTGGAAGTGACTTATATAGTTACATGTAACAAGGTTAAATAATAGGATGCATTATTACAACAGCTGATGGAGTCCTAGCCTAGTTTATTTAGGTGGTAGTGACATATATAGTGACATGTAACAAGATTACATAATAGGATGCATTGTTACAACAGCTTATTGAGTTCTATCCTACATTATTTAGGTGGTAGTAACGTATATAGTTACATGTAACAAGGTTACATATTACGATGCATTGTTACAACAGCTGACAAGGTCCTAGCCTAGTTTATTTAGGTGGTAGTGACTTATGAAGTTACATTTAACAAGGTTACATATTAGGATGTATTGTTAGAACAGCTTTTGGAGTCCTAGTCCAGTTTATTTAGGTGGTAGTGACTTATATAGTTAGATGTAACAAGATTACATAATAGGATGCATTGTTACAACAGCTGATGGAGTCCTAGCCTAGCTTTTGTAGGTGGTAGTGACTTATATAGTGACATGTAACAAGATTACATAATAGTATGCATTGTTACAACAGCTGATGGAGTCCTAGCATAGCTTATTTAGGTGGTAGTGACTTATGTAGCTACATGTAACAAGGTTACATAATAGGATGCATTGTTACACTAGCTGACGGAGTCCTAGCCTAGCTTATTTAGGTGGTAGTGACTTATATAGTGACATTTAACAAGGTTACATATTAGGATGTATTGTTACAACAGCTGATGGAGTCCTTTTCAGGCTTATTTAGGTGGTAGTGACTTATGTTGTTACATGTAACAAGGTTACATAATAGGATGCATTGTTACACTAGCTCATAGAGTCATAGCTTAGCTTATTTAGGTGTTAGTGACTTATATAGTTACATGTAACAAGGTTACATATTAGGATGCATTGTTACAACAGCTGATGGAGTCCTAGCCGAGATTATTTAGGTGGTTGTGACTTATATAGTTACACGTAACAAGATTTAATAATAGGATGCATTGTTACAACAGCTGATGGAGTCCTAGCCTAGCTTATTTATATGGTAGTGACTTATCTTGTTACATGTAACAAGGTTACATAATAGGATGCATTGTTACACTAGGTGATGGAGTCCAGCCTAGTTTATTTAGGTGGTAGTGACATATATAGTTACATGTAACAAGGTTACATATTAGGATGCATTGTTACAACAGCTGCCAGAGTCCTAGTCCAACTTGTTTAGGTGGTAGTGACTTATATAGTTACATGTAACAAGGTTACATATTACGATGCATTGTTACAACAGCTGACAAGGTCCTAGCCTAGTTTATTTAGATGGTAGTTACTTATATAGTTACATTTAACAAGGTTACATAACATGATGTATTGTTAAAACAGCTGACAGAGTCCTAGTCCGTCTTATTTAGGTGGTAGTGACTTATGTAGTTACATGTAACAAGGTTACATTGCAGGATGCATTGTTACTCTAGCTGACGGAGTCCTAGCCTAGCTTATTTAGGTGGTAGTGACATATAGTTACATGTAACAAGGTTACATATTATGATGCATTGTTACACTAGCTGACGGAGTCCTAGCCTAGCTTATTTAGGTGGTAGTGACATATAGTTACATGTAACAAGGTTACATATTATGATGCATTGTTACACTAGCTGACAGAGTCCGAGCCTAGCTTATTTAGGTGGTAGTGACTTATATAGTGACATGTAACAAGATTACATAATAGGATGCATTGTTACAACAGCTGATGGAGTCCTAGCCTAGCTTTTGTAGGTGGTAGTGACTTATATAGTGACATGTAACAAGATTACATAATAGGATGCATTGTTACAACAGCTGATGGAGTCCTAGCATAGCTTATTTAGGTGGTAGTGACTTATGTAGCTACATGTAACAAGGTTACATAATAGGATGCATTGTTACAACAGCTGCCAGAGTCCTAGTCCAACTTGTTTAGGTGGTAGTGACTTATATAGTTACATGTAACAAGGTTACATATTACGATGCATTGTTACAACAGCTGACAAGGTCCTAGCCTAGTTTATTTAGATGGTAGTGACTTATATAGTTACATTTAACAAGGTTACATAACATGATGTATTGTTAAAACAGCTGACAGAGTCCTAGTCCATATTATTTAGGTGGTAGTGACTTATGTAGTTACATGTAACAAGGTTACATAGCAGGATGCATTGTTACACTAGCTGACGGAGTCCTAGCCTAGCTTATTTAGGTGGTAGTGACATATAGTTACATGTAACAAGGTTACATATTATGATGCATTGTTACACTAGCTGACGGAGTCCTAGCCTAGCTTATTTAGGTGGTAGTGACATATAGTTACATGTAACAAGGTTACATATTATGATGCATTGTTACACTAGCTGACAGAGTCCGAGCCTAGCTTATTTAGGTGGTAGTGACTTATATAGTGACATGTAACAAGGTTACATATTAGGATGCATTGTTCCAGAAGCTGAGAGAGTCCTAGTCCAGTTTATTTAGGTGGTAGTGACTTATATATTTAGATGTAACAAGATTACATAATAGGATGCATTGTTACAACAGCTGATGGAGTCCTAGTCTAGCTTTTGTAGGTGGTAGTGACTTATATAGTGACATGTAACAATATTACATAATAGGATGCATTGTTACAACAGCTGATGGAGTCCTAGCATAGCTTATTTAGGTGGTAGTGACTTATGTAGCTACATGTAACAAGGTTACATAATAGGATGCATTGTTACACTAGCTGACGGAGTCCTAGCCTAGCTTATTTAGGTGGTAGTGACATATATAGTTACATGTAACAAGGTTACATATTAGGATGCATTGTTACAACAGCTGACAGAGTCCTAGTCCAACTTGTTTAGGTGGTAGTGACTTATATAGTTACATGTAACAAGGTTACATATTACGATGCATTGTTACAACAGCTGACAAGGTCCTAGCCTAGTTTATTTAGATGTTAGTGACTTATATAGTTACATTTAACAAGGTTACATAACATGATGTATTGTTAAAACAGCTGACAGAGTCCTAGTCCATCTTATTTAGGTGGTAGTGACTTATGTAGTTACATGTAACAAGGTTACATAGCAGGATGCATTGTTACACTAGCTGACGGAGTCCTAGCCTAGCTAATTTAGGTGGTAGTGACATATAGTTACATGTAACAAGGTTACATATTATGATGCATTGTTACACTAGCTGACGGAGTCCTAGCCTAGCTTATTTAGGTGGTAGTGACATATAGTTACATGTAACAAGGTTACATATTATGATGCATTGTTACACTAGCTGACAGAGTCCGAGCCTAGCTTATTTAGGTGGTAGTGACTTATATAGTGAGATGTAACAAGGTTACATATTAGGATGCATTGTTCCAAAAGCTGATAGAGTCCTAGTCCAGTTTATTTAGGTGGTAGTGACTTATATAGTTACATGTAACAAGATTACATAATAGGATGCATTATTACAACAGCTGATGGAGTCCTAGCCTAGCTTATTTAGGTGGTAGTGACATATATAGCTACATGTAACAATGTTACATAATAGGATGTAATGTTCCAACAGCTGATGGAGTTCTAACCTAGATTATTTAGGTGGTAGTGACTTATATAGTTACAAGTAACAAGGTTACATATTACGATGCATTGTTGCAACAGCTGACAAGGTCCTAGCCTAGTTTATTTAGGTGGTAGTGACTTATATAGTTACATTTAACAAGGTTACATATTAGGATGTATTGTTAGAACAGCTGATGGAGTCCTAGTCCAGTTTATTTAGGTGGTAGTGACTTATATAGTTAGATGTAACAAGATTACATAATAGGATGCATTGTTACAACAGCTGATGGAGTCCTAGCCTAGCTTTTTTAGGTGGTAGTGACTTATATAGTGACATGTAACAAGATTACATAATAGGATGCATTGTTACAGCAGCTGATGGAGTCCTAGCATAGCTTATTTAGGTGGTAGTGACTTATGTACTTACATGTAACAAGGTTACATAATACGATGCATTGTTACAACAGCTGACAAGGTCCTAGCCTAGTTTATTTAGGTGGTAGGGACTTATATAGTTACATTTAACAAGGTTACATAATATGACGTATTGTTTAAACAGCTGACAGAGTCCTAGTCCATCTTATTTAGGTGGTAGTGACTTATGTAGTTACATGTAACAAGGTTACATTGCAGGATGCATTGTTACACTAGCTGACGGAGTCCTAGCCTAGTTTATTTAGGTGGTAGTGACTTATATAGTTACATTTAACAAGGTTACATAATAGGATGCATTGTTACAACAGCTGATGGAGTCCTAGCCTAGCTTTTTAGGTGGAAGTGACTTAAATAGTGACATGTAACAAGATTACATAATAGGATGCATTGTTACAACAGCTGATGGATTCCTAGCATAGCTTATTTAGGTGGTAGTGACTTATGTACTAACATGTGACAAGGTTACATAATAGGATGCATTGTTACACTAGCTGACGGAGTCCTAGCTTAGCTTATTTAGGTGGTAGTGACTTATGTAGCTACATGTAACAAGGTTACATAATAGGATGCATTGTTACACTAGCTGACGGAGTCCTAGCCTAGCTTATTTAGGTGGTAGTGACATATATAGTTATATGTAACAAGGTTACATATTAGGATGCATTGTTACAACAGCTGCCAGAGTCCTAGTCCAACTTGTTTAGGTGGTAGTGACTTATATAGTTACATGTAACAAGGTTACATATTACGATGCATTGTTACAACAGCTGACAAGGTCCTAGCCTAGTTTATTTAGATGGTAGTGACTTATATAGTTACATTTAACAAGGTTACATAACATGATGTATTGTTAAAACAGCTGACAGAGTCCTAGTCCATCTTATTTAGGTGGTAGTGACTTATGTAGTTACATGTAACAAGGTTACATAGCAGGATGCATTGTTACTCTAGCTGACAGAGTCCTAGCCTAGCTTATTTAGGTGGTAGTGACATATAGTTACATGTAACAAGGTTACATATTATGATGCATTGTTACACTAGCTGACGGAGTCCTAGCCTAGCTTATTTAGGTGGTAGTGACATATAGTTACATGTAACAAGGTTACATATTATGATGCATTGTTACACTAGCTGACAGAGTCCAAGCCTAGCTTATTTAGGTGGTAGTGACTTATATAGTGAGATGTAACAAGGTTACATATTAGGATGCATTGTTCCAAAAGCTGATAGAGTCCTAGTCCAGTTTATTTAGGTGGTAGTGAATTATATAGTTACATGTAACAAGATTACATAATAGGATGCATTATTACAACAGCTGATGGAGTCCTAGCATAGCTTATTTAGGTGGTAGTGACTTATGTACTTACATGTAACAAGGTTACATATACGATGCATTGTTACAACAGCTGACAAGGTCCTAGCCTAGTTTATTTAGGTGGTAGGGACTTATATAGTTACATTTAACAAGGTTACATAATATGACGTATTGTTTAAACAGCTGACAGAGTCCTAGTCCATCTTATTTAGGTGGTAGTGACTTATGTAGTTACATGTAACAAGGTTACATTGCAGGATGCATTGTTACACTAGCTGACGGAGTCCTAGCCTAGTTTATTTAGGTGGTAGTGACTTATATAGTTACATTTAACAAGGTTACATAATAGGATGCATTGTTACAACAGCTGATGGAGTCCTAGCCTAGCTTTTTAGGTGGAAGTGACTTAAATAGTGACATGTAACAAGATTACATAATAGGATGCATTGTTACAACAGCTGATGGATTCCTAGCATAGCTTATTTAGGTGGTAGTGACTTATGTACTAACATGTGACAAGGTTACATAATAGGATGCATTGTTACACTAGCTGACGGAGTCCTAGCCTAGCTTATTTAGGTGGTTGTGACTTATATAGTTACATGTAACAAGGTTACATAATAGGATGCATTGTTACAACAGCTGACAGAGTCCTAGTCCAACTTATTTAGGTGGTAGTTACTTATATAGTGACATGTAACAAGATTACATAATAGGATGCATTGTTACAACATCTTTTTTTTAGGATGCATTGTAACAACAATAAATACTTTTTTTTAGGTTTTATTGACTTATATAGTTACATGTAACAAGGTTACATATTAGGATGCATTGTTACAACAGCTGGCGGAGTCCTATACTAGCTTATTTAGGTGTTTGTGACTTATATAGTTACATGTAACAAGGTTCCATATTAGGATGCATTGTTACCATAACTGATGGAGTCATAGCCTAGCTTATTTAGGTGTTAGTGTCTTATGTAGTTACATGTAACAAGGTTACATAGCACGATGCATTGTTACACTAGCTGACGGAGTCCTAGCCTAGCTTATTTAGGGGGTAGTGCCATATAGTTACATGTAACAAGGTTACAAATGATGATGCATTGTTAAACTAGCTGACGGAGTCCGAGGCTAGCTTATTTATGTGGTAGTGACTTATATAGTGACATGTAACAAGGTTACTTATTAGGATACATTGTTACAACAGCTGACAGAGTCCTAGTCCAGTTTATTTAGCTGGTAGCGACTTATATAGTAACATGTAACAAGATTACATAATAGTATGCATTATTACAACAGCTGATGGAGTCCTAGCCTAGTTTATTTAGGTGGTAGTGACATATATAGTTACATGTAACAAGGTTACATAACATGATGTATTGTTAAAACAGCTGACAGAGTCCTAGTCCATCTTATTTAGGTGGTAGTGACTTATGTAGTTACATGTAACAAGGTTACATAGCAGGATGCATTGTTACACTAGCTGACGGAGTCCTAGCCTAGCTCATTTAGGTGGTAGTGACATATAGTTACATGTAACAAGGTTACATATTATGATGCATTGTTACACTAGCTGACGGAGTCCTAGCCTAGCTTATTTAGGTGGTAGTGACATATAGTTACATGTAACAAGGTTACATATTATGATGCATTGTTACACTAGCTGACAGAGTCCGAGCCTAGCTTATTTAGGTGGTAGTGACTTATATAGTGACATGTAACAAGGTTACATATTAGGATGCATTGTTCCAAAAGCTGATAGAGTCCTAGTCCAGTTTATTTAGGTGGTAGTGACTTATATAGTTACATGTAACAAGATTACATAATAGGATGCATTATTACAACAGCTGATGGAGTCCTAGCCTAGCTTATTTAGGTGGTAGTGACATATATAGCTACATGTAACAATGTTACATAATAGGATGTAATGTTCCAACAGCTGATGGAGTTCTAACCTAGATTATTTAGGTGGAAGTGACTTATATAGTTACAAGTAACAAGGTTACATATTACGATGCATTGTTGCAACAGCTGACAAGGTCCTAGCCTAGTTTATTTAGGTGGTAGTGACTTATATAGTTACGTTTAACAAGGTTACATATTAGGATGTATTGTTAGAACAGCTGATGGAGTCCTAGTCCAGTTTATTTAGGTGGTAGTGACTTATATAGTTAGATGTAACACGATTACATAATAGGATGCATTGTTACAACAGCTGATGGAGTCATAGACTAGCTTTTTTAGGTGGTAGTGACTTATATAGTGACATGTAACAAGATTACATAATAGGATGCATTGTTACAACATCTTTTTTTTAGGATGCATTGTAACAACAATAAAACCTTTTTTTAGGTTTTATTGACTTATATAGTTACATGTAACAAGGTTACATATTAGGATGCATTGTTACAACAGCTGTGAGTCCTATACTAGCTTATTTAGGTGTTTGTGACTTATATAGTTACATGTAACAAGGTTCCATATTAGGATGCATTGTTACCATAACTGATGGAGTCATAGCCTAGCTTATTTAGGTGTTAGTGTCTTATGTAGTTACATGTAACAAGGTTACATAGCACGATGCATTGTTACACTAGCTGACGGAGTCCTAGTCTAGCTTATTTAGGTGGTTGTGACTTATACAGTTACATGTAACAAGGTTACATAATAGGATGCATTGTTACAACAGCTGACAGAGTCCTAGTCCAACTTATTTAGTTGGTAGTGACTTATATAGTTAGATGTAACAAGATTACATAATAGGATGCATTGTTACAACAGCTGATGGAGTCCTAGCCTAGCTTTTTTAGGTGGTAGTGACTTATATAGTGACATGTAACAAGATTACATAATAGGATGCATTGTTACAACAGCTGATGGAGTCCTAGCCTAGCTTTTTTAGGTGGTAGTGACTTATATAGTGACATGTAACAAGATTACATAATAGGATGTATTGTTAGAACAGCTGATGGAGTTCTAACCTAGATTATTTAGGTGGTAGTGACTTATATAGTTACAAGTAACAAGGTTACATATTACGATGCATTGTTGCAACAGCTGACAAGGTCCTAGCCTAGTTTATTTAGGTGGTAGTGACTTATATAGTTACATTTAACAAGGTTACATATTAGGATGTATTGTTAGAACAGCTGATGGAGTCCTAGTCCAGTTTATTTAGGTGGTAGTGACTTATATAGTTAGATGTAACAAGATTACTTAATAGGATGCATTGTTACAACAGCTGATGGAGTCCTAGCCTAGCTTTTTAGGTGGTAGTGACTTATATAGTGACATGTAACAAGGTTACATAATATGATGCATTGTTAAAACAGCTGATGGAGTCCTAGCATAGCTTATTTAGGTGGTAGTGACTTATGTAGTTACATGTAACAAGGTTACATAATACGATGCATTGTTACAACAGCTGACAAGGTCCTAGCCTAGTTTATTTAGGTGGTAGGGACTTATATAGTTACATTTAACAAGGTTACATAATATGACGTATTGTTTAAACAGCTGACAGAGTCCTAGTCCATCTTATTTAGGTGGTAGTGACTTATGTAGTTACATGTAACAAGGTTACATTGCAGGATGCATTGTTACACTAGCTGACAGAGTCCTAGCCTAGTTTATTTAGGTGGTAGTGACTTATATAGTTACATTTAACAAGGTTACATAATAGGATGCATTGTTACAACAGCTGATGGAGTCCTAGCCTAGCTTATTTAGGTGGAAGTGACTTATATAGTGACATGTAACAAGATTACATAATAGGATGCATTGTTACAACAGCTGATGGATTCCTAGCATAGCTTATTTAGGTGGTAGTGACTTATGTACTAACATGTGACAAGGTTACATAATAGGATGCATTGTTACACTAGCTGACGGAGTCCTAGCTTAGCTTATTTAGGTGGTAGTGACTTATGTAGCTACATGTAACAAGGTTACATAATAGGATGCATTGTTACACTAGCTGATGGAGTCCTAGCCTAGCTTATTTAGGTGGTAGACATATATAGTTATATGTAACAAGGTTACATATTAGGATGCATTGTTACAACAGCTGCCAGAGTCCTAGTCCAACTTGTTTAGGTGGTAGTGACTTATATAGTTACATGTAACAAGGTTACATATTACGATGCATTGTTACAACAGCTGACAAGGTCCTAGCCTAGTTTATTTAGATGGTAGTGACTTATATAGTTACATTTAACAAGGTTACATAACATGATGTATTGTTAAAACAGCTGACAGAGTCCTAGTCCATCTTATTTAGGTGGTAGTGACTTATGTAGTTACATGTAACAAGGTTACATAGCAGGATGCATTGTTACTCTAGCTGACAGAGTCCTAGCCTAGCTTATTTAGGTGGTAGTGACTTATAGTTACATGTAACAAGGTTACATATTATGATGCATTGTTACACTAGCTGACGGAGTCCTAGCCTAGCTTATTTAGGTGGTAGTGACATATAGTTACATGTAACAAGGTTACATATTATGATGCATTGTTACACTAGCTGACAGAGTCCAAGCCTAGCTTATTTAGGTGGTAGTGACTTATATAGTGAGATGTAACAAGGTTACATATTAGGATGCATTGTTCCAAAAGCTGATAGAGTCCTAGTCCAGTTTATTTAGGTGGTAGTGAATTATATAGTTACATGTAACAAGATTACATAATAGGATGCATTATTACAACAGCTGATGGAGTCCTAGCATAGCTTATTTAGGTGGTAGTGACTTATGTACTTACATGTAACAAGGTTACGTAATACGATGCATTGTTACAACAGCTGACAAGGTCCTAGCCTAGTTTATTTAGGTGGTAGGGACTTATATAGTTACATTTAACAAGGTTACATAATATGACGTATTGTTTAAACAGCTGACAGAGTCCTAGTCCATCTTATTTAGGTGGTAGTGACTTATGTAGTTACATGTAACAAGGTTACATTGCAGGATGCATTGTTACACTAGCTGACGGAGTCCTAGCCTAGTTTATTTAGGTGGTAGTGACTTATATAGTTACATTTAACAAGGTTACATAATAGGATGCATTGTTACAACAGCTGATGGAGTCCTAGCCTAGCTTATTTAGGTGGTAGTGACTTAAATAGTGACATGTAACAAGATTACATAATAGGATGCATTGTTACAACAGCTGATGGATTCCTAGCATAGCTTATTTAGGTGGTAGTGACTTATGTACTAACATGTAACAAGGTTACATAATAGGATGCATTGTTACACTAGCTGACGGAGTCCTAGCCTAGCTTATTTAGGTGGTTGTGACTTATATAGTTACATGTAACAAGGTTACATAATAGGATGCATTGTTACAACAGCTGACAGAGTCCTAGTCCAACTTATTTAGGTGGTAGTTACTTATATAGTGACATGTAACAAGATTACATAATAGGATGCATTGTTACAACATCTTTTTTTTAGGATGCATTGTAACAACAATAAATACTTTTTTTTAGGTTTTATTGACTTATATAGTTACATGTAACAAGGTTACATATTAGGATGCATTGTTACAACAGCTGACGGAGTCCTATACTAGCTTATTTAGGTGTTTGTGACTTATATAGTTACATGTAACAAGGTTCCATATTAGGATGCATTGTTACCATAACTGATGGAGTCATAGCCTAGCTTATTTAGGTGTTAGTGTCTTATGTAGTTACATGTAACAAGGTTACATAGCACGATGCATTGTTACACTAGCTGACGGAGTCCTAGCCTAGCTTATTTAGGGGGTAGTGCCATATAGTTACATGTAACAAGGTTACAAATGATGATGCATTGTTAAACTAGCTGACGGAGTCCGAGGCTAGCTTATTTATGTGGTAGTGACTTATATAGTGACATGTAACAAGGTTACATATTAGGATGCATTGTTACAACAGCTGACAGAGTCCTAGTCCAGTTTATTTAGCTGGTAGCGACTTATATAGTAACATGTAACAAGATTACATAATAGTATGCATTATTACAACAGCTGATGGAGTCCTAGCCTAGTTTATTTAGGTGGTAGTGACATATATAGTTACATGTAACAAGGTTACATAACATGATGTATTGTTAAAACAGCTGACAGAGTCCTAGTCCATCTTATTTAGGTGGTAGTGACTTATGTAGTTACATGTAACAAGGTTACATAGCAGGATGCATTGTTACACTAGCTGACGGAGTCCTAGCCTAGCTCATTTAGGTGGTAGTGACATATAGTTACATGTAACAAGGTTACATATTATGATGCATTGTTACACTAGCTGACGGAGTCCTAGCCTAGCTTATTTAGGTGGTAGTGACTTATATAGTTACATGTAACAAGGTTACATATTATGATGCATTGTTACACTAGCTGACAGAGTCCGAGCCTAGCTTATTTAGGTGGTAGTGACTTATATAGTGACATGTAACAAGGTTACATATTAGGATGCATTGTTCCAAAAGCTGATAGAGTCCTAGTCCAGTTTATTTAGGTGGTAGTGACTTATATAGTTACATGTAACAAGATTACATAATAGGATGCATTATTACAACAGCTGATGGAGTCCTAGCCTAGCTTATTTAGGTGGTAGTGACATATATAGCTACATGTAACAATGTTACATAATAGGATGTAATGTTCCAACAGCTGATGGAGTTCTAACCTAGATTATTTAGGTGGAAGTGACTTATATAGTTACAAGTAACAAGGTTACATATTACGATGCATTGTTGCAACAGCTGACAAGGTCCTAGCCTAGTTTATTTAGGTGGTAGTGACTTATATAGTTACATTTAACAAGGTTACATATTAGGATGTATTGTTAGAACAGCTGATGGAGTCCTAGTCCAGTTTATTTAGGTGGTAGTGACTTATATAGTTAGATGTAACACGATTACATAATAGGATGCATTGTTACAACAGCTGATGGAGTCATAGACTAGCTTTTTTAGGTGGTAGTGACTTATATAGTGACATGTAACAAGATTACATAATAGGATGCATTGTTACAACATCTTTTTTTTAGGATGCATTGTAACAACAATAAAACCTTTTTTTAGGTTTTATTGACTTATATAGTTACATGTAACAAGGTTACATATTAGGATGCATTGTTACAACAGCTGGCGGAGTCCTATACTAGCTTATTTAGGTGTTTGTGACTTATATAGTTACATGTAACAAGGTTCCATATTAGGATGCATTGTTACCATAACTGATGGAGTCATAGCCTAGCTTATTTAGGTGTTAGTGTCTTATGTAGTTACATGTAACAAGGTTACATAGCACGATGCATTGTTACACTAGCTGACGGAGTCCTAGTCTAGCTTATTTAGGTGGTTGTGACTTATACAGTTACATGTAACAAGGTTACATAATAGGATGCATTGTTACAACAGCTGACAGAGTCCTAGTCCAACTTATTTAGTTGGTAGTGACTTATATAGTTAGATGTAACAAGATTACATAATAGGATGCATTGTTACAACAGCTGATGGAGTCCTAGCCTAGCTTTTTTAGGTGGTAGTGACTTATATAGTGACATGTAACAAGATTACATAATAGGATGCATTGTTACAACAGCTGATGGAGTCCTAGCATAGCTTATTTAGGTGGTAGTGACTTATGTACTTACATGTAACAAGGTTACATAATACGATGCATTGTTACAACAGCTGACAAGGTCCTAGCCTAGTTTATTTAGGTGGTAGGGACTTATATAGTTACATTTAACAAGATTACATAATATGACGTATTGTTTAAACAGCTGACAGAGTCCTAGTCCATCTTATTTAGGTGGTAGTGACTTATGTAGTTACATGTAACAAGGTTACATAGCAGGATGCATTGTTACACTAGCTGACGGAGTTCTAGCCTAGTTTATTTAGGTGGTAGTGACTTATATAGTTACATTTAACAAGGTTACATAATAGGATGCATTGTTACAACAGCTGATGGAGTCCTAGCCTAGCTTTTTAGGTGGTAGTGACTTAAATAGTGACATGTAACAAGGTTACATAGCACGATGCATTGTTACACTAGCTGACGGAGTCCTAGCCTAGCTTATTTAGGGGGTAGTGCCATATAGTTACATGTAACAAGGTTACAAATGATGATGCATTGTTAAACTAGCTGACGGAGTCCGAGGCTAGCTTATTTATGTGGTAGTGACTTATATAGTGACATGTAACAAGGTTACTTATTAGGATACATTGTTACAACAGCTGACAGAGTCCTAGTCCAGTTTATTTAGCTGGTAGCGACTTATATAGTAACATGTAACAAGATTACATAATAGTATGCATTATTACAACAGCTGATGGAGTCCTAGCCTAGTTTATTTAGGTGGTAGTGACATATATAGTTACATGTAACAAGGTTACATATTAGGATGCATTGTTACAACAGCTGCCAGAGTCCTAGTCCAACTTGTTTAGGTGGTAGTGACTTATATAGTTACATGTAACAAGGTTACATATTACGATGCATTGTTACAACAGCTGACAAGGTCCTAGCCTAGTTTATTTAGATGGTAGTGACTTATATAGTTACATTTAACAAGGTTACATAACATGATGTATTGTTAAAACAGCTGACAGAGTCCTAGTCCATCTTATTTAGTTGGTAGTGACTTATGTAGTTACATGTAACAAGGTTACATAGCAGGATGCATTGTTACACTAGCTGACGGAGTCCTAGCCTAGCTTATTTAGGTGGTAGTGACATATAGTTACATGTAACAAGGTTACATATTATGATGCATTGTTACACTAGCTGACGGAGTCCTAGCCTAGCTTATTTAGGTGGTAGTGACATATAGTTACATGTAACAAGGTTACATATTATGATGCATTGTTACACTAGCTGACAGAGTCGAGCCTAGCTTATTTAGGTGGTAGTGACTTATATAGTGACATGTAACAAGGTTACATATTAGGATGCATTGTTCCAAAAGCTGATAGAGTCCTAGTCCAGTTTATTTAGGTGGTAGTGACTTATATAGTTACATGTAACAAGATTACATAATAGGATGCATTATTACAACAGCTGATGGAGTCCTAGCCTAGCTTATTTAGGTGGTAGTGACATATATAGCTACATGTAACAATGTTACATAATAGGATGTAATGTTCCAACAGCTGATGGAGTTCTATCCTAGATTATTTAGGTGGTAGTGACTTATATAGTTACAAGTAACAAGGTTACATATTACGATGCATTGTTGCAACAGCTGACAAGGTCCTAGCCTAGTTTATTTAGGTGGTAGTGACTTATATAGTTACATTTAACAAGGTTACATATTAGGATGTATTGTTAGAACAGCTGATGGAGTCCTAGTCCAGTTTATTTAGGTGGTAGTGACTTATATAGTTAGATGTAACAAGATTACATAATAGGATGCATTGTTACAACAGCTGATGGAGTCATAGACTAGCTTTTTTAGGTGGTAGTGACTTATATAGTGACATGTAACAAGATTACATAATAGGATGCATTGTTACAAAAGCTGATGGAGTCCTAGCATAGCTTATTTAGGTGGTAGTGACTTATGTACTTACATGTAACAAGGTTACATAATACGATGCATTGTTACAACAGCTGACAAGGTCCTAGCCTAGTTTATTTAGGTGGTAGGGACTTATATAGTTACATTTAACAAGATTACATAATATGACGTATTGTTTAAACAGCTGACAGAGTCCTAGTCCATCTTATTTAGGTGGTAGTGACTTATGTAGTTAAATGTAACAAGGTTACATAGCAGGATGCATTGTTACACTAGCTGACGGAGTCCTAGCCTAGTTTATTTAGGTGGTAGTGACTTATATAGTTACATTTAACAAGGTTACATAATAGGATGCATTGTTACAACAGCTGATGGAGTCCTAGCCTAGCTTTTTAGGTAGTAGTGACTTAAATAGTGACATGTAACAAGATTACATAATAGGATGCATTGTTACAACAGCTGATGGATTCCTAGCATAGCTTATTTAGGTGGTAGTGACTTATGTACTAACATGTGACAACGTTACATGATAGGATGCATTGTTACACTAGCTGACGGAGTCTAGCCTAGCTTATTTAGGTGGTAGTGACTTATATAGTTACATGTAACAAGGTTACATAATAGGATGCATTGTTACAACAGCTGACAGAAACCTAGTCCAACTTATTTAGGTGGTAGTGACTTATATAGTGACATGTAACAAGATTACATAATAGGATGCATTGTTACAACATCTGATGCATTATAACAACAATAAAACCTTATTTAGGTTTTATTGACTTATATAGTTACATGTAACAAGGTTACATATTAGGATGCATTGTTACAACAGCTGGCGGAGTCCTTTACTAGCTTATTTAGGTGTTTGTGACTTATATAGTTACATGTAACAAGGTTACATATTAGCATGCATTGTTACAATAGCTGATGGAGTCCTAGCCTAGCTTATTTAGGTGGTAGTGACTTATGTAGTTACATGTAACAAGGTTACATAGCAGGATGCATTGTTACACTAGCTGACGGAGTCCTAGCCTAGCTTATTTAGGTGGTAGTGACTTATATAGTTACATGTAACAAGGTTACATAATGATGATGCATTGTTAAACTAGCTGACGGAGTCCGATGCTAGCTTATTTATGTGGTAGTGACTTATATAGTGACATGTAACAAGGTTACTTATTAGGATACATTGTTACAACAGCTGACAGAGTTCTAGTCCAGTTTATTTAGCTGGTAGCGACTTATATAGTAACATGTAACAAGATTACATAATAGGATGCATTATTACAACAGCTGATGGAGTCCTAGCCTAGTTTATTTAGGTGGTAGTGACATATATAGTTACATGTAACAAGGTTACATATTAGGATGTATTGTTACAACAGCTGATGGAGTTCTAACCTAGATTATTTAGGTGGTAGTGACTTATATAGTTACAAGTAACAAGGTTACATATTACTATGCATTGTTACAACAGCTGACAAGGTCCAAGCCTAGTTTATTTAGGTGGTAGTGACTTATGAAGTTACATTTAACAAGGTTACATATTAGGATGTATTGTTAGAACAGCTGATGGAGTCCTAGTCCATCTTATTTAGGTGGTAGTGACTTATAGTTACATGTAACAAGGTTACATATTATGATGCATTGTTACACTAGCTGACGGAGTCCTAGCCTAGCTTATTTAGGTGGTAGTGACATATAGTTACATGTAACAAGGTTACATATTATGATGCATTGTTACACTAGCTGACAGAGTCCGAGCCTAGCTTATTTAGGTGGTAGTGACTTATATAGTGACATGTAACAAGGTTACATATTAGGATGCATTGTTCCAAAAGCTGATAGAGTCCTAGTCCAGTTTATTTAGGTGGTAGTGACTTATATAGTTACATGTAACAAGATTACATAATAGGATGCATTATTACAACAGCTGATGGAGTCCTAGCCTAGCTTATTTAGGTGGTAGTGACATATATAGTTACATGTAACAATGTTACATAATAAGATGTATTGTTACAACAGCTGATGGAGTTCTAACCTAGATTATTTAGGTGGTAGTGACTTATATAGTTACATGTAACAAGGTTAGATATTACGATGCATTGTTACAACAGCTGACAAGGTCCTAGCCTAGTTTATTTAGGTGGTAGTGACTTATATAGTTACATTTAACAAGGTTACATATTAGGATGTATTGTTAGAACAGCTGATGGAGTCCTAGTCCAGTTTATTTAGGTGGTAGTGACTTATATAGTTAGATGTAACAAGATTACATAATAGGATGTATTGTTAGAACAGCTGATAGAGTCCTAGTCCAACTTATTTAGGTGGTAGTGACTTATATAGTTACATGTAACAAGGTTACATAATACGATGCATTGTTACAACAGCTGATAAGGTCCTAGCCTAGTTTATTTAGGTGGTAGTGACTTATATAGTTACATTTAACAAGGTTACATAATATGACGTATTGTTTAAACAGCTGACAGAGTCCTAGTCCATCTTATTTAGGTGGTAGTGACTTATGTAGTTACATGTAACAAGGTTACATAGCAGGATGCATTGTTACACTAGCTGACGGAGTCCTAGCCTAGCTTATTTAGGTGGTAGTGACATACAGTTACATGTAACAAGGTTACATAATAGGATGCATTGTTACAACAGCTGATGGATTCCTAGCATAGCTTATTTAGGTGGTAGTGACTTATGTACTAACATGTGACAAGGTTACATAATATGATGCATTGTTACACTAGCTGACGGAGTCCTAGCCTAGCTTATTTAGGTGGTTGTGACTTATATAGTTACATGTAACAAGGTTACATAATAGGATGCATTGTTACAACAGCTGACAGAGTCCTAGTCCAACTTATTTAGGTGGTAGTGAATTATATAGAGACATGTAACAAGATTACATAATAGGATGCATTGTTACAACAGCTGATGGAGTCCTAGCATAGCTTATTTAGATGGTAGTGACTTATGAACTTACATGTAACAAGGTTACATAATAGGATGCATTGTTACACTAGCTGACGGAGTCCTAGCCTAGCTTATTTAGATGGTAGTGACATATATAGTTACATGTAACAAGGTTACATATTTGGAAGCATTGTTACAACAGCTGATATAGTCCTAGTCCAATTTATTTAGGTGGTAGTGACTTATATAGTTACATGTAACAAGGTTACATAATACGATGCATTGTTACAACAGCTTACAAGGTCCTAGCCTAGTTTATTTAGGTGGTAGGGACTTATATAGTTACATTTAACAAGGTTACATAATATGACGTATTGTTTAAACAGCTGATGGAGTCCTAGCCTAGCTTATTTAGGTGGTAGTGACATACAGTTACATGTAACATGGTTACATATTATGATGCATTGTTACACTAGCTGACGGAGTCCTAGCCTAGCTTATTTAGGTGGTAGTGACATATAGTTACATGTAACAAGATTACATAATAGGATGCATTGTTACAACAGCTGATGGAGTCCTAGCATAGCTTATTTAGGTGGTAGTGACTTATGTAGTTACATGTAACAAGGTTACATAATAGGATGCATTGTTACACTAGCTGATGGAGTCCCAGACTAGCTTATTTAGGTGGTAGTGACATATATAGTTACATGTAACAAGGTTACATATTAGGATGCATTGTTACAACAGCTGACAGAGTCCTAGTCCAACTTATTTAGGTGGTAGTGACTTATGTAGTTACATGTAACAAGGTTACATATTACGATGCATTGTTACAACAGCTGATGGAGTCGTAGCCTAGCTTATTTAGGTGGTAGTGACTTATATAGTGACATGTAACAAGGTTACATATTAGGATGCATTGTTCCAAAAGCTGATAGAGTCCTAGTCCAGTTTATTTAGGTGGTAGTGACTTATATAGTTACATGTAACAAGATTACATAATAGGATGCATTATTACAACAGCTGATGGAGTCCTAGCCTAGCTTATTTAGGTGGTAGTGACATATATAGTTACATGTAACAATGTTACATAATAGGATGTAATGTTCCAACAGCTGATGGAGTTCTAACCTAGATTATTTAGGTGGTAGTGACGTATATAGTTACAAGTAACAAGGTTAGATATTACGATGCATTGTTGCAACAGCTGACAAGGTCCTAGCCTAGTTTATTTAGGTGGTAGTGACATATATAGTTACATGTAACAAGGTTACATATTAGGATGCATTGTTACAACAGCTGACAGAGTCCTAGTCCAGTTTATTTAGGTGGTAGTGACTTATATAGTTAGATGTAACAAGGTTACATAATACGATGCATTGTTACAACAGCTGACAAGGTCCAAGCCTAGTTTATTTAGGTGGTAGTGACTTATGAAGTTACATTTAACAAGGTTACATATTAGGATGTATTGTTAGAACAGCTGATGGAGTCCTAGTCCAGTTTATTTTGGTGGTAGTGACTTATATAGTTAGATGTAACAAGATTACATAATAGGATGCATTGTTACAACAGCTGATGGAGTCCTAGCCTAGCTTTTGTAGGTGGTAGTGACTTATATAGTGACATGTAACAAGATTACATAATAGTATGCATTGTTACAACAGCTGATGGAGTCCTAGCATAGCTTATTTAGGTGGTAGTGACTTATGTAGCTACATGTAACAAGGTTACATAATAGGATGCATTGTTACACTAGCTGACGGAGTCCTAGCCTAGCTTATTTAGGTGGTAGTGACATATATAGTTACATGTAACAAGGTTACATATTAGGATGCATTGTTACAACAGCTGACAGAGTCCTAGTCCAACTTGTTTAGGTGGTAGTGACATTTGTAGTTACATGTAACAAGGTTACATATTACGATGTATTGTTACAACAGATGATGGAGTCCTAGTCCATCTTATATAGGTGGTAGTGACTTATAGTTACATGTAACAAGGTTACATATTAT
This sequence comes from Brachymystax lenok tsinlingensis, assembly GCA_030435695.1. Classification (NCBI taxonomy): domain Eukaryota; kingdom Metazoa; phylum Chordata; class Actinopteri; order Salmoniformes; family Salmonidae; genus Brachymystax; species Brachymystax lenok. Next base: position 483,485 of record JAGFMH010000048.1, on the reverse strand, counting down.
GATGCATTGTTACACTAGCTGACGGAGTCCTAGCCTAGCTTATTTAGGTGGTAGTGACATATAGTTACATGTAACAAGGTTACATATTATGATGCATTGTTACACTAGCTGACAGAGTCCTAGCCTAGCTTATTTAGGTGGTAGTGACTTATATAGTTACATGTAACAAGGTTACATATTAGGATGCATTGTTACAACAGCTGACAGAGTCCTAGTCCAGTTTATTTAGGTGGTAGTGACTTATATAGTTACATGTAACAAGATTACATAATAGGATGTATTGTTACAACAGCTGATGGAGTCCTAGCCTAGCTTATTTAGGTGGTAGTGACATATATAGCTACATGTAACAATGTTACATAATAGGATGTAATGTTCCAACAGCTGATGGAGTTCTAACCCAGATTATTTAGGTGGTAGTGACTTATATAGTTACAAGTAACAAGGTTAGATATTACGATGCATTGTTGCAACAGCTGACAAGGTCCTAGCCTAGTTTATTTAGGTGGTAGTGACTTATATAGTTACATTTAACAAGGTTACATATTAGGATGTATTGTTAGAACAGCTGATGGAGTCCTAGTCCAGTTTATTTAGGTGGTAGTGACTTATATAGTTAGATGTAACAAGATTACATAATAGGATGCATTGTTACAACAGCTGATGGAGTCCTAGCCTAGCTTTTTTAGGTGGTAGTGACTTATATAGTGATATGTAACAAGATTACATAATAGGATGCATTGTTACAACAGCTGATGGAGTCCTAGCATAGCTTATTTAGGTGGTAGTGACTTATGTAGTTACATGTAACAAGGTTACATAATAGGATGCATTGTTACACTAGCTGATGGAGTCCTAGCCTAGCTTATTTAGGTGGTAGTGACATATATAGTTACATGTAACAAGGTTACATATTAGGATGCATTGTTACAACAGCTGATAGAGTCCTAGTCCAACTTATTTAGGTGGTAGTGACTTATATAGTTACATGTAACAAGGTTACATAATACGATGCATTGTTACAACAGCTGACAAGGTCCTAGCCTAGTTTATTTAGGTGGTAGGGACTTATATAGTTACATTTAACAAGGTTACATAATATGACATATTGTTTAAACAGCTGACAGAGTCCTAGTCCATCTTATTTAGGTGGTAGTGACTTATGTAGTTACATGTAACAAGGTTACATAGCAGGATGCATTGTTACACTAGCTGACGGAGTCCTAGCCTAGCTTATTTAGGTGGTAGTGACATATAGTTACATGTAACAAGGTTACATAATAGGATGCATTGTTACAACAGCTGATGGAGTCCTAGCATAGCTTATTTAGGTGGTAGTGACTTATGTACTAACATGTGACAAGGTTACATAATATGATGCATTGTTACACTAGCTGACGGAGTCCTAGCCTAGCTTATTTAGGTGGTAGTGACTTATATAGTTACATGTAACAAGGTTACATAATAGGATGCATTGTTACAACAGCTGACAGAGTCCTAGTCCAACTTATTTAGGTGGTAGTGACTTATATAGTTACATGTAACAAGATTACATAATAGGATGCATTGTTACAACAGCTGATGGAGTCCTAGCATAGCTTATTTAGGTGGTAGTGACTTATGAACTTACATGTAACAAGGTTACATAATATGCAATGCATTGTTACACTAGCTGACGGAGTCCTAGCCTTGCTTATTTAGATGGTAGTGACATATATAGTTACATGTAACAAGGTTACATATTTGGAAGCATTGTTACAACAGCTGATATAGTCCTAGTCCAACTTATTTAGGTGGTAGTGACTTATATAGTTACATGTAACAAGGTTACATAATACGATGCATTGTTACAACAGCTGACAAGGTCCTAGCCTAGTTTATTTAGGTGGTAGGGACTTATATAGTTACATTTAACAAGGTTACATAATATGACGTATTGTTTAAACAGCTGATGGAGTCCTAGCCTAGCTTATTTAGGTGGTAGTGACATACAGTTACATGTAACAAGGTTACATATTATGATGCATTGTTACACTAGCTGACTGAGTCCTAGCCTAGCTTATTTAGGTGGTAGTGACATATAGTTACATGTAACAAGATTACATAATAGGATGCATTGTTACAACAGCTGATGGAGTCCTAGCATAGCTTATTTAGGTGGTAGTGACTTATGTAGTTACATGTAACAAGGTTACATAATAGGATGCATTGTTACACTAGCTGATGGAGTCCCAGACTAGCTTATTTAGGTGGTAGTGACATATATAGTTACATGTAACAAGGTTACATATTAGGATGCATTGTTACAACAGCTGACAGAGTCCTAGTCCAACTTATTTAGGTGGTAGTGACTTATATAGTTACATGTAACAAGGTTACATATTACGATGCATTGTTACAACAGCTGATGGAGTCGTAGCCTAGCTTATTTAGGTGGTAGTGACTTATATAGTGACATGTAACAAGGTTACATATTAGGATGCATTGTTCCAAAAGCTGAAAGAGTCCTAGTCCAGTTTATTTAGGTGGTAGTGACTTATATAGTTACATGTAACAAGATTACATAATAGGATGCATTGTTACAACAGCTGATGGAGTCCTAGCCTAGCTTATTTAGGTGGTAGTGACATATATAGCTACATGTAACAATGTTACATAATAGGATGTAATGTTCCAACAGCTGATGGAGTTCTAACCTAGATTATTTAGGTGGTAGTGACTTATATAGTTACAAGTAACAAGGTTAGATATTACGATGCATTGTTGCAACAGCTGACAAGGTCCTAGCCTAGTTTATTTAGGTGGTAGTGATTTATATAGTTACATTTAACAAGGTTACATATTAGGATGTATTGTTAGAACAGCTGATGGAGTCCTAGTCCAGTTTATTTAGGTGGTAGTGACTTATATAGTTAGATGTAACAAGGTTACATAATACGATGCATTGTTACAACAGCTGACAAGGTCCTAGCCTAGTTTATTTAGGTGGTAGGGACTTATATAGTTACATTTAACAAGGTTACATATTAGGATGTATTGTTAGAACAGCTGATGGAGTCCTAGTCCAGTTTATTTAGGTGGTAGTGACTTATATAGTTAGATGTAACAAGGTTACATAATACGATGCATTGTTACAACAGCTGACAAGGTCCTAGCCTAGTTTATTTAGGTGGTAGGGACTTATGTAGTTACATGTAACAAGGTTACATAGCAGGATGCATTGTTACACTAGCTGACGGAGTCCTAGCCTAGCTTATTTAGGTGGTAGTGACATACAGTTACATGTAACAAGGTTACATAATAGGATGCATTGTTACACTAGCTGATGGAGTCCCAGACTAGCTTATTTAGGTGGTAGTGACATATATAGTTACATGTAACAAGGTTACATATTAGGATGCATTGTTACAACAGCTGACAGAGTCCTAGTCAAACTTATTTAGGTGGTAGTGACTTATATAGTTACATGTAACAAGGTTACATATTACGATGCATTGTTACAACAGCTGACAGAGTCCTAGTCAAACTTATTTAGGTGGTAGTGACTTATATAGTTACATGTAACAAGGTTACATATTACGATGCATTGTTACAACAGCTGACAAGGTCCTAGCCTAGTTTATTTAGGTGGTAGTGACTTATATAGTTACATTTAACAAGGTTACATATTAGGATGTATTGTTACAACAGCTGATGGAGTCCTAGTCCAGTTTATTTAGGTGGTAGTGACTTATATAGTTACATGTAACAAGATTACATAATAGGATGCATTGTTACAACAGCTGATGGAGTCCTAGCCTAGCTTATTTAGGTGGTAGTGACTTATATAGTGACATGTAACAAGATTACATAATAGGATGCATTGTTACAACAGCTGATGGAGTCCTAGCATAGCTTATTTAGGTGGTAGTGACTTATGTAGTTACATGTAACAAGGTTACATAATAGGATGCATTGTTACACTAGCTGACGGAGTCCTAGCCTAGCTTATTTAGGTGGTAGTGACACATATAGTTACATGTAACAAGGTTACATATTAGGAAGCATTGTTACAACAGCTGATAGAGTCCTAGTCCAATTTATTTAGGTGGTAGTGACTTATATAGTTACATGTAACAAGGTTACATAATACGATGCATTGTTACAACAGCTGACAAGGTCCTAGCCTAGTTTATTTAGGTGGTAGTGACTTATATAGTTACATTTAACAAGGTTACATAATATGATGTATTGTTTAAACAGCTGACAGAGTCCTAGTCCATCTTATTTAGGTGGTAGTGACTTATGTAGTTACATGTAACAAGGTTACATAGCAGGATGCATTGTTACACTAGCTGACGGAGTCCTAGCCTAGCTTATTTAGGTGGTAGTGACATATAGTTACATGTAACAAGGTTACATAATAGGATGCATTGTTACAACAGCTGATGGAGTCCTAGCATAGCTTATTTAGGTGGTAGTGACTTATGTAGTTACATGTAACAAGGTTACATAATAGGATGCATTGTTACACTAGCTGACAGAGTCCTAGCCTAGCTTATTTAGGTGGTAGTGACTTATATAGTTACATGTAACAAGGTTACATAATAGGATGCATTGTTACAACAGCTGACAGAGTCCTAGTCCAACTTATTTAGGTGGTAGTGACTTATATAGTGACATGTAACAAGATTACATAATAGGATGCATTGTTACAACAGCTGATGGAGTCCTAGCATAGCTTATTTAGGTGGTAGTGACTTATGAACTTACATGTAACAAGGTTACATAATAGGATGCATTGTTACACTAGCTGACGGAGTCCTAGCCTAGCTTATTTAGATGGTAGTGACATATATAGTTACATGTAACAAGGTTACATATTTGGAAGCATTGTTACAACAGCTGATATAGTCCTAGTCCAACTTATTTAGGTGGTAGTGACTTATATAGTTACATGTAACAAGGTTACATATTACGATGCATTGTTACAACAGCTGACAAGGTCCTAGCCTAGTTTATTTAGGTGGTAGTGACTTATATAGTTACATTTAACAAGGTTACATAATATGATGTATTGTTAAAACAGCTGATGGAGTCCTAGCCTAGCTTATTTAGGTTGTAGTGACTTATATAGTTACATGTAACAAGGTTACATATTATGATGCATTGTTACACTAGCTGACGGAGTCCTAGCCTAGCTTATTTAGGTGGTAGTGACATATAGTTACATGTAACAAGGTTACATAATAGGATGCATTGTTACAACAGCTGATGGAGTCCTAGCATAGCTTATTTAGGTGGTAGTGACTTATGTAGTTACATGTAACAAGGTTACATAATAGGATGCATTGTTACACTAGCTGATGGAGTCCTAGCCTAGCTTATTTAGGTGGTAGTGACTTATATAGTTACATGTAACAAGGTTACATATTAGGATGCATTGTTACAACAGCTGACAGAGTCCTAGTCCAGTTTATTTAGGTGGTAGTGACTTATATAGTTACATGTAACAAGATTACATAATAGGATGCATTGTTACAACAGCTGATGGAGTCCTAGCCTAGCTTATTTAGGTGGTAGTGACATATATAGCTACATGTAACAATGTTACATAATAGGATGCATTGTTACAACAGCTGATGGAGTTCTAACCTAGAGTATTTAGGTGGTAGTGACTTATATAGTTACATGTAACAAGGTTACATATTACGATGCATTGTTACAACAGCTGACAAGGTCCTAGCCTAGTTTATTTAGGTGGTAGTGATTTATATAGTTACATTTAACAAGGTTACATATTAGGATGTATTGTTAGAACAGCTGATGGAGTCCTAGTCCAGTTTATTTAGGTGGTAGTGACTTATATAGTTACATGTAACAAGGTTACATAATACGATGCATTGTTACAACAGCTGACAAGGTCCTAGCCTAGTTTATTTAGGTGGTAGGGACTTATATAGTTACATTTAACAAGGTTACATATTAGGATGTATTGTTACAACAGCTGATGGAGTCTAGCCCAGCTTATTTAGGTGGTAGTGACTTATATAGTTACATGTAACAAGGTTACATAATAGGATGCATTGTTACAACAGCTGACAATGTCCTAGCCTAGCTTATTTAGGTGGTAGTGACTTATGTAGTTACATGTAACAAGGTTACATAGCAGGATGCATTGTTACAACAGCTGACAGAGTCCTAGCCTAGCTTATTTAGGTGGTAGTGACTTATATAGTTACATGTAACAAGGTTACATAATAGGATGCATTGTTACAACAGCTGATGGAGTCCTAGCCTAGCTTATTTAGGTGGTAGTGACATATATAGTTACATGTAACAAGGTTACATATTAGGATGCATTGTTACAACAGCTGACAGAGTCCTAGTCCAACTTATTTAGGTGGTAGTGACTTATATAGTTACATGTAACAAGGTTACATATTAGGATGCATTGTTACAACAGCTGATGGAGTCCTAGCCTAGCTTATTTAGGTGGTAGTGACTTAAATAGTTACATGTAACAAGGTTACATATTAGGATGCATTGTTACAACAGCTGATGGAGTCCTAGTCCAGTTTATTTAGGTGGTAGTGACTTATATAGTTACATGTAACAAGATTACATAATAGGATGCATTGTTACAACAGCTGATGGAGTCCTAGCCTAGCTTATTTAGGTGGTAGTGACATATATAGTTACATGTAACAATGTTACATAATAGGATGTATTGTTACAACAGCTGATGGAGTCCTAACCTAGCTTATTTAGGTGGTAGTGACTTATATAGTTACATGTAACAAGGTTACATATTACGATGCATTGTTACAACAGCTGACAAGGTCCTAGCCTAGCTTATTTAGGTGGTAGTGACTTATATAGTTACATTTAACAAGGTTACATATTAGGATGCATTGTTAGAACAGCTGATGGAGTCCTAGTCCAGTTTATTTAGGTGGTAGTGACTTATATAGTTAGATGTAACAAGGTTACATAATAGGATGCATTGTTACAACAGCTGACAAGGTCCTAGCCTAGCTTATTTAGGTGGTAGTGACTTATATAGTTACATGTAACAAGGTTACATATTAGGATGCATTGTTACAACAGCTGATGGAGTCCTAGTCCAGTTTATTTAGGTGGTAGTGACTTATATAGTTACATGTAACAAGGTTACATAATACGATGCATTGTTACAACAGCTGACAAGAGTCCTAGCCTAGTTTATTTAGGTGGTAGTGACTTATATAGTTACATGTAACAAGGTTACATAGCAGGATGCATTGTTACACTAGCTGACAGAGTCCTAGCCTAGCTTATTTAGGTGGTAGTGACATATAGTTACATGTAACAAGGTTACATATTATGATGCATTGTTACAACAGCTGATGGAGTCCTAGCATAGCTTATTTAGGTGGTAGTGACTTATGTAGTTACATGTAACAAGGTTACATAATAGGATGCATTGTTACAACAGCTGACAAGAGTCCTAGCCTAGCTTATTTAGGTGGTAGTGACTTATATAGTTACATGTAACAAGGTTACATATTAGGATGTATTGTTACAACAGCTGATGGAGTCCTAGTCCAGTTTATTTAGGTGGTAGTGACTTATATAGTTACATGTAACAAGGTTACATAATAGGATGCATTGTTACAACAGCTGACAAGGTCCTAGCCTAGCTTATTTAGGTGGTAGTGACTTATATAGTTACATGTAACAAGGTTACATAATAGGATGCATTGTTACAACAGCTGATGGAGTCCTAGCATAGCTTATTTAGGTGGTAGTGACTTATATAGTTACATGTAACAAGGTTACATAATAGGATGCATTGTTACAACAGCTGATGGAGTCCTAGCCTAGCTTATTTAGGTGGTAGTGACATATATAGTTACATGTAACAAGGTTACATAATAGGATGCATTGTTACAACAGCTGACAGAGTCCTAGTCCAACTTATTTAGGTGTTAGTGACTTATATAGTTACATGTAACAAGGTTACATATTAGGATGCATTGTTACAACAGCTGACAAGGTCCTAGCCTAGTTTATTTAGGTGGTAGTGACTTATATAGTTACATGTAACAAGATTACATAATAGGATGCATTATTACAACAGCTGATGGAGTCGTAGCCTAGCTTATTTAGGTGGTAGTGACATATATAGTTACATGTAACAATGTTACATAACAGGATGTATTGTTACAACAGCTGATGGAGTCCTAGTCCATCTTATTTAGGTGGTAGTGACTTATGTAGTTACATGTAACAAGGTTACATAATAGGATGCATTGTTACAACAGCTGACAAGAGTCCTAGCGTAGCTTATTTAGGTGGTAGTGACTTATATAGTTACATGTAACAAGGTTACATATTAGGATGCATTGTTACAACAGCTGATGGAGTCCTAGCCTAGCTTATTTAGGTGGTAGTGACTTATATAGTTACATGTAACAAGGTTACATAATAGGATGCATTGTTACAACAGCTGACAGAGTCCTAGCCTAGCTTATTTAGGTGGTAGTGACTTATATAGTTACATGTAACAAGGTTACATAATAGGATGCATTGTTTACAACAGCTGATGGAGTTCCTAGCCTAGCTTATTTAGGTGGTAGTGACTTATATAGTTACATGTAACAAGGTTACATAATAGGATGCATTGTTACAACAGCTGATGGAGTCCTAGCCTAGCTTATTTAGGTGGTAGTGACTTATATAGTGACATGTAACAAGGTTACATAATATGATGCATTGTTAAAACAGCTGATGGAGTCCTAGCCTAGCTTATTTAGGTGGTAGTGACTTATATAGTTACATGTAACAAGGTTACATAATAGGATGCATTGTTACAACAGCTGACAGAGTCCTAGCCTAGCTTATTTAGGTGGTAGTGACTTATATAGTTACATGTAACAAGGTTACATAATTAGGATGCATTGTTACAACAGCTGATGGAGTCCTAGTCCAACTTATTTAGGTGGTAGTGACTTATATAGTTACATGTAACAAGGTTACATAATAGGATGCATTGTTACAACAGCTGACAAGGTCCTAGCCTAGCTTATTTAGGTGGTAGTGACTTATATAGTTACATGTAACAAGGTTACATATTAGGATGCATTGTTACAACAGCTGACAGAGTCCTAGTCCAGTTTATTTAGGTGGTAGTGACTTATATAGTTACATGTAACAAGGTTACATATTACGATGCATTGTTACAACAGCTGACAAGGTCCTAGCCTAGTTTATTTAGGTGGTAGTGACTTATGTAGTTACATGTAACAAGGTTACATAATAGGATGCATTGTTACAACAGCTGATGGAGTCCTAGCCTAGCTTATTTAGGTGGTAGTGACTTATATAGTTACATGTAACAAGGTTACATAATAGGATGCATTGTTACACTAGCTGATGGAGTCCTAGACTAGCTTATTTAGGTGGTAGTGACATATATAGTTACATGTAACAAGGTTACATATTAGGATGCATTGTTACAACAGCTGACAGAGTCCTAGTCCAACTTATTTAGGTGGTAGTGACTTATATAGTTACATGTAACAAGGTTACATATTACGATGCATTGTTACAACAGCTGATGGAGTCCTAGCCTAGCTTATTTAGGTGGTAGTGACTTATGTAGTTACATGTAACAAGGTTACATATTAGGATGCATTGTTACAACAGCTGACAGAGTCCTAGTCCAGTTTATTTAGGTGGTAGTGACTTATATAGTTACATGTAACAAGATTACATAATAGGATGCATTATTACAACAGCTGATGGAGTCCTAGCCTAGCTTATTTAGGTGGTAGTGACATATATAGTTACATGTAACAAGGTTACATAATAGGATGTATTGTTACAACAGCTGATGGAGTTCTAACCTAGATTATTTAGGTGGTAGTGACTTATATAGTTACATGTAACAAGATTACATAATAGGATGCATTGTTACAACAGCTGACAGAGTCCTAGCCTAGCTTATTTAGGTGGTAGTGACTTATATAGTTACATGTAACAAGGTTACATATTAGGATGTATTGTTACAACAGCTGATGGAGTCCTAGTCCAGTTTATTTAGGTGGTAGTGACTTATATAGTTACATGTAACAAGGTTACATATTACGATGCATTGTTACAACAGCTGACAAGGTCCTAGCCTAGTTTATTTAGGTGGTAGTGACTTATATAGTTACATGTAACAAGGTTACATAATAGGATGTATTGTTACAACAGCTGATGGAGTCTAGTCCTAGTTTATTTAGGTGGTAGTGACTTATATAGTTACATGTAACAAGGTTACATATTAGGATGCATTGTTACAACAGCTGATGGAGTCCTAGCCTAGTTTATTTAGGTGGTAGTGACTTATGTAGTTACATGTAACAAGGTTACATAACAGGATGCATTGTTACAACTAGCTGACAGAGTCCTAGCCTAGCTTATTTAGGTGGTAGTGACATATAGTGACATGTAACAAGGTTACATAATATGATGCATTGTTACAACAGCTGATGGAGTCCTAGCCTAGCTTATTTAGGTGGTAGTGACTTATATAGTTACATGTAACAAGGTTACATAATACGATGCATTGTTACAACAGCTGACAAGGTCCTAGCCTAGTTTATTTAGGTGGTAGGGACTTATATAGTTACATTTAACAAGGTTACATATTAGGATGTATTGTTAGAACAGCTGATGGAGTCCTAGTCCAGTTTATTTAGGTGGTAGTGACTTATATAGTTAGATGTAACAAGGTTACATAATACGATGCATTGTTACAACAGCTGACAAGGTCCTAGCCTAGTTTATTTAGGTGGTAGGGACTTATGTAGTTACATGTAACAAGATTACATAATAGGATGCATTGTTACAACAGCTGATGGAGTCCTAGCATAGCTTATTTAGGTGGTAGTGACTTATGTAGTTACATGTAACAAGGTTACATAATAGGATGCATTGTTACACTAGCTGATGGAGTCCTAGCCTAGCTTATTTAGGTGGTAGTGACATATATAGTTACATGTAACAAGGTTACATATTAGGATGCATTGTTACAACAGCTGACAGAGTCCTAGTCCAACTTATTTAGGTGGTAGTGACTTATATAGTTACATGTAACAAGGTTACATATTACGATGCATTGTTACAACAGCTGACAAGGTCCTAGCCTAGTTTATTTAGGTGGTAGTGACTTATATAGTTACATGTAACAAGGTTACATAATAGGATGCATTATTACAACAGCTGATGGAGTCGTAGCCTAGCTTATTTAGGTGGTAGTGACATATATAGTTACATGTAACAATGTTACATAACAGGATGTATTGTTACAACAGCTGATGGAGTCCTAGTCCATCTTATTTAGGTGGTAGTGACTTATGTAGTTACATGTAACAAGGTTACTAAGCAGGATGCATTGTTACACTAGCTGACGGAGTCCTAGCGTAGCTTATTTAGGTGGTAGTGACATTTAGTTACATGTAACAAGGTTACATAGCAGGATGCATTGTTACACTAGCTGACGGAGTCCTAGCCTAGCTTATTTAGGTGGTAGTGACTTATGTAGTTACATGTAACAAGGTTACATATTATGATGCATTATTACACTAGCTGACAGAGTCCGAGCCTAGCTTATTTAGGTGGTAGTGACTTATATAGTTACATGTAACAAGGTTACATATTAGGATGTATTTGTTTACAACAGCTGATGGAGTTCTAACCTAGATTATTTAGGTGGTAGTGACTTATATAGTTACATGTAACAAGATTACATAATAGGATGCATTGTTACAACAGCTGATGGAGTCCTAGCCTAGCTTATTTAGGTGGTAGTGACTTATATAGTTACATGTAACAAGGTTACATAATAGGATGCATTGTTACAACAGCTGATGGAGTCCTAGCATAGCTTATTTAGGTGGTAGTGACTTATGTAGTTACATGTAACAAGGTTACATAATAGGATGCATTGTTACACTAGCTGATGGAGTCCTAGCCTAGCTTATTTAGGTGGTAGTGACATATATAGTTACATGTAACAAGGTTACATATTAGGATGCATTGTTACAACAGCTGATAGAGTCCTAGTCCAACTTATTTAGGTGGTAGTGACTTATATAGTTACATGTAACAAGGTTACATAATACGATGCATTGTTACAACAGCTGACAAGGTCCTAGCCTAGTTTATTTAGGTGGTAGGGACTTATATAGTTACATTTAACAAGGTTACATATTAGGATGTATTGTTAGAACAGCTGATGGAGTCCTAGTCCAGTTTATTTAGGTGGTAGTGACTTATATAGTTAGATGTAACAAGGTTACATAATACGATGCATTGTTACAACAGCTGACAAGGTCCTAGCCTAGTTTATTTAGGTGGTAGGGACTTATATAGTTACATGTAACAAGGTTACATAATAGGATGCATTGTTACAACTAGCTGATGGAGTCCTAGCCTAGCTTATTTAGGTGGTAGTGACTTATATAGTTACATGTAACAAGGTTACATAATATGATGCATTGTTAAAACAGCTGATGGAGTCCTAGACTAGCTTATTTAGGTGGTAGTGACATATAGTTACATGTAACAAGGTTACATATTAGGATGCATTGTTACAACAGCTGACAGGAGTCCTGGCCTATAGCTTTATTTAGGTGGTAGTGACTTATATAGTTACATGTAACAAGGTTACATATTGCGATGCATTGTTACAACAGCTGATGGAGTCCTAGCCTAGCTTATTTAGGTGGTAGTGACTTATATAGTTACATGTAACAAGGTTACATATTAGGATGCATTGTTACAAAAGCTGACAGGAGTCCTAGTCCAGCTTATTTAGGTGGTAGTGACTTATATAGTTACATGTAACAAGATTACATAATAGGATGCATTGTTACAACAGCTGATGGAGTCCTAGCCTAGCTTATTTAGGTGGTAGTGACATATATAGTTACATGTAACAAGGTTACATAATAGGATGTAATGTTACAACAGCTGATGGAGTTCTAACCTAGATTATTTAGGTGGTAGTGACTTATATAGTTACATGTAACAAGGTTACATATTAGGATGCATTGTTACAACAGCTGACAAGGTCCTAGCCTAGTTTATTTAGGTGGTAGTGACTTATATAGTTACATGTAACAAGGTTACATATTAGGATGCATTGTTACAACAGCTGATGGAGTCCTAGTCCAGCTTATTTAGGTGGTAGTGACATATATAGTTACATGTAACAAGGTTACATAATAGGATGCATTGTTACAACAGCTGACAGTCCTAGCCTAGTTTATTTAGGTGGTAGTGACTTATGTAGTTACATGTAACAAGGTTACATAAGCAGGATGCATTGTTACACTAGCTGACAGAGTCTAGCCTAGCTTATTTAGGTGGTAGTGACATATAGTTACATGTAACAAGGTTACATATTATGATGCATTGTTACACTAGCTGACAGAGTCCTAGCCTAGCTTATTTAGGTGGTAGTGACTTATATAGTTACATGTAACAAGGTTACATAATTAGGATGCATTGTTACAACAGCTGGCCAAATGGAGTCCTAGCCTAAAGCTTATTTAGGTGGTAGTGACTTATATAGTTACATGTAACAAGGTTACATAATTAGGATGCATTGTTACAACAGCTGATGGAGTCCTAGTCCAGTTTATTTAGGTGGTAGTGACTTATATAGTTACATGTAACAAGGTTACATAATAGGATGCATTGTTACAACAGCTGACAAGGTCCTAGCCAAGCTTATTTAGGTGGTAGTGACTTATATAGTGACATGTAACAAGGTTACATAATATGATGCATTGTTACAACAGCTGATGGAGTCCTAGCATAGCTTATTTAGGTGGTAGTGACTTATATAGTTACATGTAACAAGGTTACATAATAGGATGCATTGTTACAACAGCTGATGGAGTCCTAGCCTAGCTTATTTAGGTGGTAGTGACATATATAGTTACATGTAACAAGGTTACATATTAGGATGCATTGTTACAACAGCTGACAGAGTCCTAGTCCAACTTATTTAGGTGGTAGTGACTTATATAGTTACATGTAACAAGGTTACATATTACGATGCATTGTTACAACAGCTGATGGAGTCCTAGCCTAGTTTATTTAGGTGGTAGTGACTTATATAGTTACATGTAACAAGATTACATAATAGGATGCATTATTACAACAGCTGATGGAGTCCTAGCCTAGCTTATTTAGGTGGTAGTGACATATATAGTTACATGTAACAAGGTTACATAACAGGATGCATTGTTACAACAGCTGACAGAGTCCTAGTCCATCTTATTTAGGTGGTAGTGACTTATGTAGTTACATGTAACAAGGTTACATAACAGGATGCATTGTTACACAGCTGATGGAGTCCTAGCCTAGCTTATTTAGGTGGTAGTGACATATTAGTTACATGTAACAATGTTACATAACAGGATGCATTGTTACAACAGCTGATGGAGTCCTAGCCTAGCTTATTTAGGTGGTAGTGACTTATGTAGTTACATGTAACAAGGTTACATATTATGATGCATTATTACACTAGCTGACAGAGTCCGAGCCTAGCTTATTTAGGTGGTAGTGACTTATATAGTTACATGTAACAAGGTTACATATTAGGATGTATTTGTTTACAACAGCTGATGGAGTTCTAACCTAGATTATTTAGGTGGTAGTGACTTATATAGTTAGATGTAACAAGATTACATAATAGGATGCATTGTTACAACAGCTGATGGAGTCCTAGCCTAGCTTTTTTAGGTGGTAGTGACTTATATAGTGACATGTAACAAGATTACATAATAGGATGCATTGTTACAACAGCTGATGGAGTCCTAGCATAGCTTATTTAGGTGGTAGTGACTTATGTACTTACATGTAACAAGGTTACATAATAGGATGCGTTGTTACACTAGCTGACGGAGTCCTAGCCTAGCTTATTTAGGTGGTAGTGACATATATAGTTACTTGTAACAAGGTTACATATTAGGAAGCATTGTTACAACAGCTGATAGAGTCCTAGTCCAACTTATTTAGGTGGTAGTGACTTATATAGTTACATGTAACAAGGTTACATAATACGATGCATTGTTACAACAGCTGACAAGGTCCTAGCCTAGTTTATTTAGGTGGTAGGGACTTATATAGTTACATTTAACAAGGTTACATATTAGGATGTATTGTTAGAACAGCTGATGGAGTCCTAGTCCAGTTTATTTAGGTGGTAGTGACTTATATAGTTAGATGTAACAAGGTTACATAGCATACGATGCATTGTTACACTAGCTGACAGAGTCCTAGCCTAGTTTATTTAGGTGGTAGGGACTTATGTAGTTACATGTAACAAGGTTACATAGCAGGATGCATTGTTACACTAGCTGACAGAGTCCTAGCCTAGCTTATTTAGGTGGTAGTGACATACAGTTACATGTAACAAGGTTACATAATAGGATGCATTGTTACACTAGCTGATGGAGTCCTAGCCTAGCTTATTTAGGTGGTAGTGACATATAGTTACATGTAACAAGGTTACATAATTAGGATGCATTGTTACAACAGCTGACAGAGTCCTAGTCCAACTTATTTAGGTGGTAGTGACTTATATAGTTACATGTAACAAGGTTACATAATAGGATGCATTGTTACAACAGCTGATGGAGTCCTAGCCTAGCTTATTTAGGTGGTAGTGACTTATATAGTGACATGTAACAAGGTTACATATTAGGATGCATTGTTACAAAAGCTGACAGAGTCCTAGTCCAGTTTATTTAGGTGGTAGTGACTTATATAGTTACATGTAACAAGATTACATAATAGGATGCATTATTACAACAGCTGATGGAGTCCTAGCCTAGCTTATTTAGGTGGTAGTGACATATATAGCTACATGTAACAATGTTACATAATAGGATGTAATGTTCCAACAGCTGATGGAGTTCTAACCTAGATTATTTAGGTGGTAGTGACTTATATAGTTACAAGTAACAAGGTTAGATATTCACGATGCATTGTTGCAGCAACAGCTGACAAGGTCCTAGCCTAGTTTATTTAGGTGGTAGGGACTTATATAGTTACATTTAACAAGGTTACATATTAGGATGTATTGTTAGAACAGCTGATGGAGTCCTAGTCCAGTTTATTTAGGTGGTAGTGACTTATATAGTTAGATGTAACAAGGTTACATAATACGATGCATTGTTACAACAGCTGACAAGGTCCTAGCCTAGTTTATTTAGGTGGTAGGGACTTATATAGTTACATGTAACAAGGTTACATAATAGGATGTATTGTTACAACAGCTGATGGAGTCCTAGTCCAGTTTATTTAGGTGGTAGTGGCTTATATAGTTAGATGTAACAAGGTTACATAATACGATGCATTGTTACAACAGCTGACAAGGTCCTAGCCTAGTTTATTTAGGTGGTAGGGACTTATGTAGTTACATGTAACAAGGTTACATAGCAGGATGCATTGTTACACTAGCTGACAGAGTCCTAGCCTAGCTTATTTAGGTGGTAGTGACATACAGTTACATGTAACAAGGTTACATATTATGATGCATTGTTACAACAGCTGACAAGAGTCTAGCCTAGCTTATTTGGGTGGTAGTGACTTATATAGTGACATGTAACAAGGTTACATAATAT